>CM055908.1:45822274-46149774 GCA_029582155.1 Panopea generosa
CAGATGGCAGATATGTACTGACAGTGATACAGATGGCAGGTATGTACTGACAGTGATTCAGATGGCAGGTATGTACTGACAGTGATACAGATGGCAGATATGTACTGACAGTGATACAAATGACAGATATGTCTGACAGTAATACAAATGGCAGATACGTACTGACAGTGATACAGATGACAGATATGTCTGACAGTGATACAGATGGCAGATATGTCTGACAGTAATACAGATGGCAGATATGTACTGACAGTGATACAGATGGCAGATATGTACTTACAGTGATACAGACGGCAGGTATGTACTGACAGTGATACAGATGCCAGATATGTACTTACAGTAATACAGATGACAGATATGTACTGACAGTGATACAGATGGCAGATATAAACTTACAGTGATACAGATGGCAAGTATGTACTGACAGTGATACAGATGCCAGATATGTACTTACAGTGATACAGATGGCAGATATGTACTGACAGTAATAGGATGGCAGATATGTGCTGACAGTGATACAGATGGCAGATATGTTCTGACAGTGATACAGATGGCAGATATGTACTGACAGTGATACAGATGACAGGTATATACTGACAGTGATACAGATGGCAAATATGTACTGACAGTGATACAGATGGCAAATATGTACTGACAGTGATACAGATGGTAGATATGTACTGACAGTGATACAGATGACATATGTCTGACAGTAATACAGATGGCAGATATGTACTGACAGTTATACAGATGGCAGGTATGTACTGACAGTGATACAAATGACAGATATGTCTGACAGTAATAAAAATGGCAGATATGTACTGACAGTGATACAGATGACAGATATGTCTGACAGTAATACAGATGGCAGATATGTACTGACAGTGATACAGATGGCAGATATGTACTTACAGTGATACAGATGGCAGGTATGTACTGACAGTGATACAGATGCCAGATATGTACTTACAGTGATACAGATGGCAGATATGTACTGACAGGGATACAGATGGCAGATATGTACTGACAGTGATACAGATGGTAGATATGTACTGACAGTTATACAGATGGCAGATATGTACTGACAGTGATACAGATGGTAGATATGTACTGACAGTTATACAGATGGCAGATATGATAAAGTGGCTACATCTGGCTTGGTGAGCAGCCGGCTGAGCCACAGAATAAACAAACACTTATTGATTGGCCGAGAAAAATGTTTATTGATTCGACGGGAAGTTGTTGAACGGATACTGTTATACTTTGTGGCAAACACTCAATAGATAAACAAATGTTTGCCAACTCAAATTGGAAAACAATTCACGTAACTTTTATTGAGCATTGCTATATACGGATATTAGTCTCAAAAGACAAGCACATCAAGTGTGCAGCCGGAACGTAAATGTGAGGGATTCCCATTACAAGGAGGATAGAAACATTTATTGGTAGTTGTCCAGGACCATGTTCATCTCTTATATTGATTATATTATAAACTCCAAGTTTACAACAGTAACTGGACCTCCTTGTATTTATTTGAATTGGGTTACTGTTATATTTATATATGTACCATTATTCTTAAGGCCATAATAAATGAATTCCTAGCTTTTCATTCAATTTGTTTCAATTTTATTTTCAGATTTCAAAAGGGAAGTATCATAAAAGGCATGAAAGGTTTAAAATGTTGGACTGGTGTGGCAAATAATGGTTTTCTTTGTTTCATTTTTTTATTTGACAATAAACAAAAGGCCAAGGAGGGCCTGAGGATGCTCTACTGACTCATCGTGGTCATAGCACTTTTTGAAATTTCACAATATTTATGCTCTTTGGAGGTCATCTAAACAACTTATGGAAAAATACCCCCACCACACCCATACTGAACAAAAAGTTAATTGCTATGAAAAGGAAATACTTTAAATTCCCTTACTTTTTATCTGTAAAAAAAAAAATATAGACCCTGTACAGAACCCTTATACAACCCAGCCCCTTGATTTGTCAGAACTTCAATCACCTACTCTTAGGGGTTTGCTATGAGCAGAAATGCTTTAGATTTTAAATAGACGTTTATTTGTACACATGGATGCGAAAATGAAAAAAATCAGTTTTTCCCTATAATATTCCTATGTAAAAGGCAGTCCCCTTGCAGGACCTCAATATATCCAATCCCATTGATATACAGAATCTTCAATCTATTGCTGATGTAAGGATAATTATTTCAAATATGAACTAGTTTGACTGAAAGGTTCTTGTGAGGAAGATTTATGAAAATCCCAAATTTTAACCATAATTGCTCCCTGCCCAACTCCCCTGCAACATACACACACCTTTGCCCCTTATGGAAATTCAATCCTCTTTATTGAACAAAATCAAATTTACTGTTATTAGACAATGCTTTAGATCTCAGTTGAACAATATATTTACACAAATGGACGAAAAAATCATAGGGATATAATTTATATCAAATATGGACAAATTTGACTGACCGGTTGTTGAGAATAAGATTTATGATAATGTTCAATTTTAACCATTTTGTGAGCCAACCTGGTTCCTTTTAGAAAGTCAATCCTTTGTATCGAAAAAAATCTTATTTGCTATGACTAGAAGTTGCTTCAAAACTCAAACTGAATAAAAAAAGTCATAAATGAACGATAAAAAAGAGAACTTTCTGTTTTCCAATAGTATTTCTATACCCCTAACCCATACTCATTGGGATAATCCATATCAAATATGAATAAATTTGACTAACCGGTTGTTGAATAGAAGATTTTTGAAAATTTTCTATTTTAACCCTTTTTTGACCCACCTTGTCCCCTTATGGAAAGTCAATTCTCCTTATTGAGCCAAATCTTATTTCCTATGACTAGAATGATACTTCGGAACTTCAATTGATTAATAATTTTGCCTAAATAGATGGAAAAAAAAGAGAATTTTCTGTTTTCCCATAGTACTCTTATGTAAAATTCTAAGTCCCCTTACAGGGCCCCTATAAAGTTAAGCCCCTAAATTCTTATCTGCAATCAAACCCTTACACATAAGGATAATTTATGCCAAATAGGAACAAATCGTAAGAAACGATTCCAAATTTTTTACGCTTTTGGGGCCACTCCTGACCCCTTAAGACAGTGGATCAGTCATTTTTACAAATCTGAACCTCCTTCACCAAACAATGGTGAGTGAGTGAGTAAGTGAGTGATTGATTGATTGATTGAGTGAGTGAGTGATTGAGTGAGTGAGTGAGAGAGTGAGTGAGAGAGTGATTGAGTGAGTGAGTGAGACCTTATATCAGTCAAGAGCATAAATTATTGTGTTTAGTAAAGTGAGTGAGTGAGTGAGTGAGTGAGTGAGTGAGTGAGTGAGTGAGTGAGTGAGTGAGTGAGTGAGTGAGTGAGTGAGTGAGTGAGTGAGTGAGTGAGTGAGTGAGTGAGTGAGTGAGTGAGTGAGTGAGTGAGTGAGTGAGAGAGAGTGAGACCTCATATCAGTCAAGAGCATATTGTGTTTAGTAAAGAGAGTGAGTGGCCTGACAAGATAAGATACCTATATCAATATTATAGAACTTCAATGTAACTTGTGCAACTATATCACACCATCTCTGGAGAAGACAATTATAAATTTTTAAGAAATGATATAACTATTTTATTTACTTCTCCAATGCCCAAAAGCATAAATTAAGTTTGTGTGTTATATCTACAGGGATCCATTATCTCTAGCTAACAATACAAATTAGGTTTATGTCAGACATTCAGAGACAAAACATTACTTTGTAATTATCTTTTACAATACAAAAGAGCTCAAATTCAGATCTATCTTCAATAATAAGCCTTACAGCAGGAAATTTTATTGGAAGAATGTTGCCAAAATATTCTTTTCCATAGTACTTAGTTTGATTTTTCAATGTGAAAATTACATTCAAGATCAATGACTTCACTGTCATAATCATATCAGTACAAAATGTACCTTTCTGGTAGTTACAATCATCAGTTTACAAGAAATTATATATAAAGAGAAGTTAAATTCCCTACACTGGGATAACCCAACTTTATCAACCACAATGCGAAAAAAAAAGTATGCACATATCCATTTGATGTCTCCATTGTCCACAAAGTTTCTTAGACTGAGGTAAAAATGTAGGAGAATTTGCAGTCATGAACATGAAAAGGGCAACAACTCTTGAAACCAAGAGCTGTCAGAGAACAGCATTAACTCAAACTATTGTAGCATTGTTACAGAACAATATTTAATATACATCATAGCGCCGGGCACAGTTAACTCATTTGGTAATGCGTCCGACTATCAATCAAAGGGTCATGAGTTTGAATCCCCGACCAGTCATAGTCACTGTGACAACAGATATGAGACATTGCATCCCAATGTCATTCCTCTCTCACCACTGATTCAGGTGGAAAGTTATCAGTTACTTGCTGAGATGGGTGTACCAAGTTCTGGTAAACTTTTAAGGATCCAATGATGACAAAAAAATTATGGTTAATATTCAAACAAACAAACAATACGTTCACATCTATGCATTTAAAATTGTATAATATTACTGTTTTTATACAGTTGAAACTCGTTATCTCCATATCTCCTGAGTCGATATTCGTAGTGTCGATATTTTTTGCCATCTCAGACTTTTCCCTTTCTTTGTGTATGTAAATATATTCCTTTTTACTCGATATTGTCTGTGTCTATATTTCGGATATCTCGATCCCAGTTTTAGTTCCTGATTGATCATTTCGCACCTTTAATTGAACGTGTCTCGATATAATTATTGTTTACATAATATTGTGTGCTTTTCCTCGTCATGTGAAAATCTATACATGCCATTTTTTAGTTTGTTTAAGACGCGACACTAATTACCGGTCAACCACAAAAGTGTCAGTTTTAATGACTGACAGAATGTTGCAAACATCATGTCATTGAATTGGGTGAATGCATGCAAATTGTTTAATTATTATCTGATTCAATCAATCAGCCTCAACTTATAACTCACACTGCCGAGAAAATTCAAAGAAGGACCTGGATATCAGCATTTATCACGACAGTGTAATTCTACTACACGGACCGTTATATGAAAGTGAAAGTACAATTGACGTACGACAATTATCAGGTGATGAAAATAAAAATAATGATCTTGAGACAAAATCTATGTCGATATTCAGATATCTTGAGTTTTTTTGGCAGTCCCTCCAATATCGAGATACCATGTTTCGACTGTATTATGAAATGCTGTGCATCCTATTGAATAATGTTGCAAATGATACATAACTCAGTAATCATCGGGCAACTGTCTGAAAAACAGATCACAGAGGTGGTCTAGTGTTTGAGTGTCCACCTAGCATGCTGAAGGTTATGGGTTTAATCCCCATGGTGAGATGGGTCATTCCAAAGGTTTGAAAAATGGTACTTGAAACCATCCTCACTTGGCGCGCAGCATTTAGAGAATAGTTCTAGGTCTAGTCAACCTGGTGTCAGTATAATGTGACTGGGTTGGGGTTGTCATACCATATGTCAGCAGCATGATACTCCAGTGTGGCAGCACTTACAATACTGTCTCATATAGACACTGTTGCGATAAGACTGAAAAATGACTGAAAGCAATACAACAACAACAACCATTGAAAATATTTCAGAATTAAATGTCTCACTCAGGTAGCTGGTGCTGTGTCAGCAGAAACAGAATATTGTCAACAAAATACTTGGATGTCTTTTAATACAAGAAGAATGAGGCCAGCAGATTGAAATAATGATACATCAACATGCAAATCACAGATCCATCATACGCCAGTACAGTAATGATTATATATCATGTTCAACATCGTGTTTGACATATGTGCCAAGTTTTATGATGGCCGCTTTTTCTACTTTACAAATATAAAACAAGAAGTCTTACCACATAATTGCCGCGATTAGAAATAAATGTAGCATGTGCCTGCCAATATGATTACATGCAAATCTCTACTAATTTATCATTACTAAGCAGTTTATGACAAACCCTGATAAAACGTAAGGCTCATCCTTATTATGTAGATTTTTTAAAGGCAGTGTGTCGACTTTATTGAAAATTTCAGAATTGGCAAAACAAAATATATCTTTTCCGGTATGACATGCTTATATAGATATGAGCACTAAGCATCTATCAAAAGAAGCCAAAATTGAATATTAAAAGGGATTTCCTAACTAAGCCTTTATGTGCAGGTTTGACTAAAATAATCTTTCTGCATAATGTTCAAATGAATTTTGGGATATACCAAATGATTCATGTGACTTAAAAAATTAATTTTTTATTAAAGGAAAAAAACTCTATAAAATGTCTTAAAAATAAAATAATTATTATGAATAAAAAGCAGATCAACAAAATTTAATTATCATTGATAAATAAAATCCAAATGACTTGGTATGTCAAATCAACCAAAACATGACAAAATCAATATTTATATTGGAGTGACAAACATGAAATGAAATCCCATTTGTAAAAATAGACAGCACTTAAATACTGCTTGATGACCTTTTTATCAATCAGACTCTTTCTAAGATGAAACAATTTTACTATGTGTAAACCTGTATGACGGATCAAATTGAAATCAAAATGAAATCACGGGCTCATATAATACATTACAAAATATGTTCCAATTTTAAGCCGGAAATCCCTTTTAAATATATTATTTTGGCATGTTTTAATAGATAACCTTTTAGCAATATGAGGTCAGTGAGTATATTTAAGCATGATATACTGTATAAAATGTTTTTAGCCAATTTTAAAAGTTTGAAAAATCCTGATAAATTCCCTTTAATTCCACCATATTGATTCTTTATTGTTGAATTTGGTTTATCTTGAAAAAGAGTACAAATCACAAGAAAAAGTTGTCAAGCACAGTGTGCGCATGATATCTATTTTAAGAATTGGGATTCCATTTCAATTCCGCCACTCCAATTAACATACTATATTTTGATGCACTTTGGTTCAGTTGAAATTCCATATGGTTAACTTTGAGAACTGTTGACAGCGGTGTTCCTAGATGGTTTTTGAGTATACCCGTGGGTGTTGGGAGGAATTTTTTCTATTAATAGAACTTCAAACGAGCTGAGTTTTTATTGACTTTTACAAGTACTGTGAAGTCATTTGAATATGAGTTTTCTATATCCTAAAGCACAAACCCCTTACCCCAAACCTCTTTTGGCTTCATTTTTTATTGCATTTTTCGTATTTTAAGCCACTTTTATTTTCTACATTCAACTCAGAGTTATACACCCAAGTGTATAGGGGTATGCCTAGGAACACCAACCCCTCATTAAGTGTCCATTTAAAAGCAGCGAGTGAGATAATTATAAAGCTTCGTCACAAAATGTGCTGTTTATATGAGAAATGGCTGTCGGTCTGCTGTTTGCATAAGATGTTTAATAATTATTGCAATTATGATAATTAAGATTTTAAAGGCTCGATAATGGATTGCATGTTGTTTGGAAAACTGGAATTGATAAAAAATGTTCCATAGGGGAATTTAAAATGCGAGTATGAGACAGGAAATTTAGACAAACATTATGAAACATGGTTACAGCAGATAGATGGGATTTCTGGGGCTGCCTATAGTCCTTCATGTCTTTTGTCTTGTTTGAAGATATTTCATTTCTCCCATTTCTGCTCATAAAAGATTCATGTTTTTTCCCATGAAGGAAAACTCTTATTATTCTTGCATGTCATGTGACATCAAAATATTTAATGGTCTTTCTTACAAATGACCAGACAAAAATCTTGGACCCAATCTATTTGTGGCATCTATTTCATTGTTCACAACTCCTAATCAAATATATTTTTATTTTCACACATATGAAAACATTTTTCAACTTGATTTTGTTGTAGAAAATTGTAAAAAAAAACAAGAAGAAATAAACCTTAAAACAGATGTGATGTTTGAAAATTTAGTGTAAAATATTAAAAAATCAATAATAATATGACACTGAAAAGTTACCCCCAAAAACTACAGATTATTTTGTGAGTTTTAACTTTTTACTGTCATTTGTTTTAAGGTATAATGCCCTTAAGCAATAGGGAGATTATTAACACCTTGACATGTGAATACTGTAACCAAGGGGGATGAGCCGGTTAAAAGACCCCTGGGTTATGTATACTTTTGTATATGATATTCTTTGTTTATGTTTTTCTTTTTTTTTTAAATGGTTTTTTATGTTTGTGTTAAGTTTTAATGAATTAAAAATGATTTTGGCATAATTACAACAATAATTTTTAACGCGTATATTGAGTTACACTATTTTGGCATAATTACAACAATAATTTTAAACGTGTATATTGAGTTACACTATTTTAAACTAAGAAATAAATTATTTATCTCCTAAAAGTTGTGTTACAATAATTTTGCACAAAAGTTCTATTCAGTTTTATTGAATTTTCAACACAATACTATTGTTACTCATTTTTTTACAAATAAATCAAGTTATATTGAAACTTTAATTGATAACCCTTGTTCATATTGTAAGAAATTTCAGTTATCATTTAAATTTTGAAAAATATTAGCAAAAAGATCTTAAGAAGAAAATAAAACTTTTTTTTCATCGTTCTGAACAATTTGCAAAAACCTTATTACAACAGTTTTGCCCCAAGCCCTTCATTTTACAGGGAGATTAAACTATGATATGTCACCAGCTCTTGCTAAAAACCCTGGAATAATGTACTTGTAATCATTGTATTATGTGTACAGCTTTATATAACATGCATAATTTGTATCAAGTGTATGGCTTTTGATATCATGCATAATTTGTGTCATGTGTACAGCTTTACATATCATGCATGTCATGTGTACAGCTTTACATAACATGCATAATTTGTGTCATGTGTACAGCTTTACATAACATGCATAATTTGTGTCATGTGTACGGCTTTACATAACATGCATAATTTGTGTCATGTGTACGGCTTTACATCACATGCATAATTTGTATCATGTGTAAAGCTTTACATAAAATACATAATTTGTATCATGTGTACAGCTTTACATCACATGCATAATTTGTATCATGTGTACAGCTTTACATAACATACATAATTTGTATCATGTGTACAGCTTTACATCACATGCATAATTTGTATCATGTGTACAGCTTTACATAACATGCATAATTTGTATCATGTGTAAAGCTTTACATAAAATACATAATTTGTATCATGTGTACAGCTTTACATCACATGCATAATTTGTATCATGTGTACAGCTTTACATAACATACATAATTTGTATCATGTGTACAGCTTTACATCACATGCATAATTTGTATCATGTGTACAGCTTTACATAAAATACATAATTTGTATCATGTGTACAACTTTACATCACATGCATAATTTGTATCATGTGTACAGCTTTACATAACAAACATAATTTGTATCATGTGTACAGCTTTACATCACGTGCATAATTTGTATCATGTGTACAGCTTTACATAACATGCATAATTTGTACCCTGTGTAAAGCTTTACATAAAATACATAATTTGTATCATGTGTACAGCTTTACATCACATGCATAATTTGTATCATGTGTAGGCTGAGCTTTACATCACATACATAATTTGTATCATGTTACTCTATAAACTACTTACAATGCAGTAAAATCTGTTGCACCAAAAACACATCAAGTGAATAATTGACTTTTGTACCAGAATGAATTCTATCTTTGTAATGCATTAATTATTTGTATATATTCAAATCAAAGACATATAGAAGGATAGGAAACTTGAATCTCTCTCTCTCTCTCATAGATTTTGATAAAATAGCATGCAAAAATCAATTAATAATTTGGCAAATTAATCATTCAGATTTCATAGACAATTGATTTCTTTTACATAAAATGTATGGTGTATGTAACCTTAGATGTTTTATAATGTTTTAAACACCCAAAATGATCTTGGATTTAATATATTGCAGTTTTAAGTGAAATTTCAAGTACATTGCTTAACTTTTTAGTTGCAGTATACAAATTTTGTAATCATAAGTACATCAACAATTTTAAAAACACTTTGCTAGGAAAGGTCTAGTTTTATACAGAATTCCATTGTGCAAAGAAAGAATTTTGATTTGTATTTCTGAGATGAATAGAAGTTAAGTTATTTTGAAATCAGATTTCACAAGATTTTGCGTGAATAGTCGCATAACATCTCAATCAGTTGCTTTTCCTTCTCCAAACAAGTCCTTGTTCAAGTCTAATAAAAAGTGTTAACTGCAATCAGTGACATATCCACAGAGACTTGCAGGACCTGGTGCTTCTCGCAATATTACGTAAACAACTATTGTTCTCAATCAAATGACTGTGATCTCTGCAAGATTGGTGTTGCGCACACCTGCAACGGTGAAAACAATAACGGTAGTGGATATCTTCTACTTATAATTATATTGTCATGACAGTGTATATTGATGTACAGGCTGACATTGTATTTTATCATTATTTCGGTCCACTTTTGCTTTATGTTATAATCGTATCAGCGATTTAATTACTGATGTTTATATCATATGCATAATAAGGGCTGGCGATCATATTTTTGTACATATTATTTTTTTATTGTTGATTTGCGATATGAGATGAGATTGTATTAAAATCACAACACCAAGATTATTTGTTACTGTACAAAGTATGATGTAATACCGATCAAAATCTTTGTATAAGGTACAAATGACCTGTCATGATCTGTCATTCAAACAAGTTGTCCAATCAGCGTCGCCATTTTCCTAAGATAAACAAATGGTCTCTAAGTAAAATCTACATTGTTTTACATAGTATTTACTTGGACAAAACACACCACATGACCAGAGGGCTGAGCCATAGCTGCTCTAGCCTCACTTCAATTGTCACATTAACCAGTGTCATGTATAAATCTACAGGTACTTTGTGTATTGAACATGCATTCCTAAAGTCAATACCCAGAATGCCAGCTGTGATAAACTAACAGCCATGAATACTGGAATGTCAAACAATCTACCCCATGAAAGTCACTATTGGTTATATTTTATGATGTGGGTTTTCCGTTTCGCTAATTTAATGATATTAATCATTAATTAGATAACTAAGTATCAATACTTAAACGTTGAATAACCAATACATTAAACAAACTAAAAAAACAAGAGACGTGGAAATTCCCCCGAAAAACCATGTTTTTCAAACATTTTAGCTATTCTGTAACTATAATTTTATTTTATGCCAGAATTTTATGTACATTGAAGCAGAAAATAAAAAAGCATACAATTCAATTTTACTTTTTTATTTGTAAAACATCGATGCAATAGCTTTGTTAAAAAAAGCATAATTTTTTTCTTGTTTCTGTGGTTCTATTCACTGGTTGTTTGGCTAAATATTACTTCTGTAATTCACATTTATGAAAGATGTAATGTGATTATACTCAGAAACAAACATGCATATTTATAAAATAATACATCAATATCTTCACATTTTGCATTGAGGCTAAATTGGTGGTATTGTTTCCATAGCCCATCGATAGAAGGTAAGTCACACATGCTCAACTGATAGCAACAATTTCTTAAACACGATGTTTGATTCTACAAATATATTACAAAATGCATCAAATATTATGAAAAATTCAGCTGTGTTGTAAAAATTTTAAACAGACCTGTACATTTCTCTAATAAACCATTCGTATTTTTTATAATATTATTTGCCTCATGGCTATCAACTGAGCAAGGGCACCGCAAACCATTTTCAAGATAAAAATGTGCATGTTAATGGAGTTTCATTTTATCAATACATCAATCCAAACTTTTTAGTATATTCATCAAAATAACAAAAGAAAAAGATTAGTTTTACTTTACTGCTAGAAAAATTGTATAAGTTTGGTTATGGAAACAATCAATTTTAGCATTTTTGACTAATTAAAGGGCCATAACTCTGAAGACAATGGTCAGAATTGGTTGGTTATCGAACTTGGTTCAGATTTTATAGAGATACACACTTTGTGTAAGTTGGCTTCAGTTCAGATAAAGAATATTCTAGTTATTGAGCGGAAACGGTAAATTTTAGCATTTTTGACTAATTAAAGGGCCATTACTCTAAAGATAATGGTCCGTATTGGCTGGTTATCAACTTGGCCTAGATTTTATAGAGGTACACACTTTGTGTAAGTTTGGTTCAGTTCCGATGAAAAATACTCTAGTTATTGAACGGAAAGGAAAAACTTGACGCCACCGGCATCCGCCTGCCCGCCGACCTCGCCAATCTTATAACCAGGTTTTCAACTTTGAAAAACCTGGTTAATAAGTTTTTCTTATATCTTTCCTTTTCTATGACATAACAAGGGCTTATCAAGATACATCCATCTGGCACTAATTACAATCAAAATTAAATAATACATATCAGCAGTTCTTCCATAGTCAGTAGACCGATAAGTCACCTCTTTAACTGGTTATTCAATTGACACAGCTCTCACTGGCATGTGACATAACACGGGTGTCTGTGTGTTATGGGTATCTGTGCTTCCGAGTGTCATGTAAGTAGCGGTATAGCAGATTTTGTGTAATTTCAAACAAGTTTGATATATTTTGTTATTTCAAAATTTATTAAAAACATTTTTTTTTCAATATGTCATGTCTATATTATTCTCACTGACCCTGTATTGCCATAAGGTTATCTATTGAATCATGCAGAAATAATATACTTATCCTACGTGCCCTGGTTGCACTAGATTTCCTGTTTAAAATTGCAACATATTTTGTGACATATCAAATGAGTAAGTGATTTCATTTTGATTTGAATATGATTTGTCATACTGGATAACATATTGTTCCATCTTAGAGTTCGAATCCCCCGCCCGGCAACAGTCTCCATGATGATTGATATACGACATTGTGTCTCATTATCATTCGTCTCTCACCACTGATTCAAGTGGGAAAGTTATCAGTAACTTGCGGGGACGGGGTGTGCTCGAGTACTGGTTAATCCAAGGAAACAGTGGTTAGGTTAACTGATCGTCTGTTAGCCCTCGATGGCATAAAAATGACGCTAAATATTCAATCAATCAATCAATTACCTATGTCTTGTCTCTTCGTGTCAGATAAGCATTACTTGCTGCGTAAAATGTATTTTTAGAATTTGATGCATGTTTCAATATGTGTTTCGGATGCAGTCAGTCACGAATATCTTTTTATTCCAATGTTCACTCCCTTTATAATGAGTGTAGGGAATGTATTTGGACAGGGTACCAGACGATTTTGACTGTGCTGCCACTGAACGTCATCATTGTAATAAATCCTAACTTCCCATTATAATGTTTAGTGGCGCTGAAAAATTACAGACAGGTCCACTATAAACAACCCAATAAGTTGCGAATGGAAATATTTGCTGTAAACAGTCATCAGAATTCGCGACTCTAAAAACAGCCTTACACATTTAAATCAGCTACCACCAATGCGTTTTCCATAGACTTACATTATAACGTTTAACCTTATTTCCACTATTTCTACCATTCATGGACCAAAAAGTACTAAATCATATTAAAGTACTATCCTTGACTCAAATTAAAATGTCCCCAACATGGGATCAAAAGTACCCCTTTTTACCACTTTTTTGCCCCCTAAAGTTGGGTACCCCCACTTTCAGCATGAAAAAACACTAAATTTCACCAATTTTACTTTCCATACAGTTTCCTTAATAAAAATGAATTTAGACAGTCACAGAAACACAAGTTTAATTTTTTATTGACACAGACATAATAAACTTAAATTTTATTGTGATCATTTGCCAGTTTGACATTTTCATCCAACCAGAAATAACCCTATTATAAAAATATATCCCCTGAACATCCCTATACTTTTTTTTAGCCAATCAGAGAGCTCCTCTCAATAGTGGTAGCTGACCACAAAAGGTGTGAGGTTTCTTTTAGGTCAGCCACCACCATTGCATTTTCAATAGACTTACATTATAACGTTTGACCCAATTTTCATTATTTCTACCTTTCGCGGACCAAAAAGTTTAGTTTAAACTTATTTATTTTACTTCCATTGTGAAACAAGTTGTAACAACTTAGGCAAATCACGCTCGAAGTCTTCCTGGTTAGAAGCAGTACTAAGTACATGCGGAAAAGTGTCTTGCTCAAGGACAACACACATAGTCGTGTCGGAGGATCGAACCCACGATTCTCGGATCAAAGAACTACATGTATTAAGAAGAAAGAAACATTTACACCCATTGCACAAAGGACATTAAACTACAAATTGCAAACTTAGAGTTATGGCGGTGGTACCCTTCCATAGAGATGGGGGTGGTTTTCCAAAATGTTAATTGTAGGGGAAAAAAACACTCTTTTTTACACTCTCATGGTCTTAAATGACAAACTAGAGACATTTCCTTCATAAAAAATATTTTGTCCTATTTATGCCTTAAGTCAGCCAAAAGGTAATTAACACCATTAAAGAACTAATTGGGCATAAGTTGATAAAACGAACACCTCCAGGCCTGTAATTAATATGATTTGTTGTAGAACCAGTCAGCATGCTGGCCTGATAAACAGTCAGATATCACCTACATACTGCCCAGTCACCAGACATGCGGGAGGAAACTAGTTGGATACAACCATTACCACATGTACAGTGGGCACTGGCTGTAATAAAAAAACTCTGCATTTGTTGTTTAAATAACATATATGTGCATATAAAAATTGAAATATAATGAAAAATTACAAAATCTTGATGATTTTATTTTGAATGATTGAAATGTGTAATTTTTTTTCACTTGCATAGTATTGAATAATGTATTTTGGTAAGATAATGTCTTCAATATTTCATGAGACTATTTTGTGTGAATTTTTTAATTAAATTAGGTCCAAAAACTTTTTAGGGGGTAAAATAAGTCAAACACATCAAACTTGCATGTCAGTGAACATCTCGCGCCTGTATATATAATGACCATGTAGAAAGTGGTATTCTGACAAAAGATTCAGTACTTAATGCCTAAAACTTGGCAGTATTACTGCAAATTGATAGTACTTAGTTAAAAATAAGTAATTAGTAAAGTAATAGAATTAAGGTTTCTTATAATAGAGACTTCAGTGAGATGGGGGTGATTTTCCAAAATGTAAATTGTAGGTAAATGAAACTCATTTTTACACTCTTGTGGTCTTAAATGGCAAATTGGAGACATTTCCTTCATAAAAAAACAAATTTTGTCATGTTTATGCCTCTTATAAATCATATATGTGCATATTTACATTGAAATTTCATCAAAACTCACAAAATTTTGAAGATTTTTTATTTTAAATGTTTGAAATGTGCAGTTTTTAAGGTTTCATAGCATCACCATTGGAAATAGGATGCGCTTCCGTGGAATAGTCGCATAATGGCGGTTATAAATAATCCTCGTTTCTTTTTCTTCAAAAATGCATTTTCCTTATTTTAATGCTCATTTTTTTGTTTGAATGGCATTATTGATGTATTTTGAACATTTTGAATTGTGAATTTAAAAAAAAATTAATGCTTGGACATTGGGGTATGAATATAATATGATTTGACTTTCACTTTGTCAACAGTGTACACAATGAGCAGAAAAAAATATCTTATAATATATTATGACACATGACTCCTACTTTTCTCATCATAATTATTTTGGTAGTGCAGAGGTTGACAAACAGTAAACTGTAAGTTTCATTTCTTTTATTTGCGTCTCTCTATGAATGGCAAGCCTTCAAACTTTTATTATTTACTATAGAATAAACAACAAAATACCTTTAAAAACAAGGTGAGTTTACTGGTGTGGCGTATTTTCAGCACATTGCAAGAATCAAACATAACGCCGAACATGCACAAGATTTGAAAAAAAAAACAGTAGTAGTTTAATTGTAATTTTTAAAGTAATATATCCACAAATTAATTTAAAATATGTATACAAGTGTTTTTAAAATATATATATGACCACATTACAGTAGTAAATTGTATATAGAACATAACAGTTAGTATGTTACAAAATTTATAAGGTATTAGTTTCAATACATTTTTTTTAAATGTGCAAATCAAAATGCAAAATGACTGAGATTATTACATTTAAACACCAAAGTTTCCATTAAGCACACCACATTTGCCTTTTCCCTGCAGCCAAAATTTGGCTGTTTCAGCCAGAACCTGGTCGGGATTTGGTATCACCCATGTATTTACTACCCTGTGCGCGGCTGTTTTTACCTTTCTTAAATTAAATATGCTGTTTGACTATTATTTTGCATCTTTACATCAATAAACAAGCATGTTTCTTACAAACTCATACATACAAATTCATTTACTCTAATTGCCACCTCTTTTCTTAGACGTAACCATTGGATACTTTTTAGAAGCAGCCAACTTGTTTCCACATATACTACCTTTAACAGGACTCGAGGTGTCCTATATTGTTGCTGCCTTGCTACCAGATAAGAATATCATTTCACCATATTTTCATCTTGGGTCCAGACAAATTTCACACTTGTGTAATGTATAAACTCCTGTAACATCATATATGTCACACTATTCCTGGAAGATTGTATATCAAGGAAAGTGGTGTAAAAAATTACTCATTACAGTATGCAAGAAAAATACTTAAAGGGGCATCACCTCGTGGGGTTAATGCCAGAAGGTACCAAGCGACATTTTTATGTTTTTGAGAAAATCGCAATTGAAGTTTCAAGAGAATGTAGTAAATCAACTAAAGCAGAGTTTGTAATGAAATTTCGCATAGAGTTGACTTATATAATGATTGAAACATCAAAATTGTTTTTCATTTTACGTCATGTTTTCATATGTTTTACTATTTTATCATTGACAAATATATTGTCAAGGTGTAATGTATCATTACAAGTAAATCATTGAAATAGTATTAAATATGTTTACACAAAGAACAAAATATATACAAAATTCTGAACATCTACACTTGTCTATCACAAGATCGGTGTTTAATAATTATACATGTAATGTGTGTTCAAAAGTATTTCCATTTTCATTCCACAAGACTCATGAACGTTACAAAGCAGTAAAAGTTCATTGAGCACCAACATAGTACACTTTTTACTGTCTCAGTATCTTCATCATCTGTGTCCATTGGAACAAAGTTTTTCTGAGTTTTAGGTCTCACTACACAGTTGAATTTTGTTCTTTGTTCTATATAAAATAAGGTCTAGGATTTCAATGGTAAAAAAAGAATTCCACATAGAATTTTTTTTAAAGTACTTTTTTTTCATAGCAGGAATGTATACGCACATAAAAATGCACAATAACTGGTAGGTTGTCCACTTTTTTTTTTTTTAAAGAGGGTACTAGTGACACTCTGAGCTTTTTTGAAAAAAGTAGTCCTCAAATGCTAATATATACATACATGCATATGTTGAAATCCTATAAAAGTCACATTTTTAACACCAGTGATGTCTTATTGCAGTATATGCTATGCCAACTTTTGCTCTACTCATCTGCAGCAAGAAATCACAACCACTATGAACCATTTTGAAAATATTGCATAACCAAAGTACATAGGCCTTTTTTTAATCATAAGAATCTTGCTACTGTGGGAAAAAAGGTGCGTAACTGTGTAGTGAGATGTTAAGTGAGAGAGCATGCACCACTTTGTTGACAAAATTTGACTTTAGATAATTATCTGAACAAAAAGTACATATAAAATTTTATTTATGTAGATTTTAAGGGCTGATGGCTTCAGACAAACTTCATATATTTAGCAAAAATGGCCACTTTTCACCACTTAAAGATGAAATTTTGTCCCATTACATTTCCATAGCTCATGAATTGTAAGATTTCAGTTGCTGGATGGTTTTCTTTTAAAATGCCCCTCTATTGTGTAAGAGAGTGTACATAGTCTAAATTGTTAAATATTTTAGTGTACTATGCTTTTTTTTTTATAATAAATTTAGTGTTTTAAACATGTCCTAATATGGAAATTGCTATTTAAACATTAAAGTGAAATGAATTGCCAGTTTCAATATAGGTTAGGTGTTGTCTTTGTACTCTAAATATTTAGAAATAAGAAGAGACTCATGTGCAGTTATTCGCTTAATAGTCCTGAAGCATTTGGTGACATCGCTTATAATCATTCGCTAAAATGGTGGAGTTATGTAAAAATTTCAAGGCAATAACTTGTAAAAGAAATTGATATTAGATATCAAAAAATACAAAATCATACGATTCTCCAACATATTTGACAAAATAAGATCACAAGTGACATGTCATGACCACTCACGAAGCATTTTTAGCTACTCTGACTTGTTCATTTTTCTCAACCAAGATTATGTTGACTCTATAGAAATGAAGTGGGTGGGGTACATTTCTTACATGGTCAACATGAAAAAATATGCTTGAAGTGGTGTAAATAAATGTCTGTAATAGGCAATCTGGACACTTTGCATGGTGTAAACATGCCCACAAGGTTTGATCATGCAATTGTAGCTTTTCCATAAAGACAGAAAGTGATTCTAGGCTTAAAAGTTATAATTGTAAACAGAAACAAAGACTGTTTTAGCCTTCCTGGAAATATCTGACAATTTGTCAATACCATAAACATTGCTAAGTTGGTAGAAACAATAAAATGAGTCCCTATTGCCTATTGTCATACACTAATGTGCACTTCTTTTTACAGCATCTCTTCTTGAGAAGGAAAACAACTGATTGATACAAATCCAATTTATTTTACTTACATTTTCATCAGTATATGGCCATAAAACTGTCAAATATTTGACAAAATTCACTGATCTCTAATGAAATGGCACCATTAAACACTCGTATTCACTAAATATACTGCGTCTATGAATATTCTGACAGAAAAAAATTATCTGTGTCATTGTGGCACTTTTTTCAAGCATTTGATCATATTTTTCTTAAGGTCTCACTACACAGTTGAATTTTGTTCTTTGTTCTATATACAATATGGTCTAGGATTTCAATGGTAAAAAAAGAATTCCACATAGAATTTTTTATTAAGTATATCTTTCATAGCAGGAATGTATACCCACATAAAAATGCACAATAACAGGTAGGTTGTCCACTTTGTGTTTTTTTAAAGATGGTGCAGTGACACCCCGAGCTTTTTTGAACAAGAGGCCCAAGAGGGCCTGAGGACACTCTACTAACTCATGCTGTTCATGAGAAGAAGATTTTTTAAGTTTTGGACTATTTTTAGTAACAGTGGCCATGTTGAACTCAGATCGAAAAAAAAAAATCTTCTGTATAGTCTCCTATGCAATACAAACATCCATGTGAAGTTTCAGTTTAATTGGCCTAGTGGTTTCAGATAAAAGTGCTGCTAACAGATGACGGACAACGCGCCATCGCATAAGCACTTCTGGCCTTTGGCCAGTAGAGCTAAAAAAGAAGTCCTCAAATGCTCATAAATACATGCATATGTTGAAATCCTATAAAAGTCACTTTTTTAACACCAGTGATGTCTTATTGCAGTATATGCTATGCCAACTTTTGCTCTACTCATCTGCAGCAAGAAATCACAACCACTATGAACCATTTTGATAATATTGCATAACCAAAGTACATAGGCCTTTTTTTTTAAGCATAAGAATCTTGCTACCATGGAAAAAAAGGAGCTTAACTGTGTAGTGGGACGTTAACAATGATAGGTGCGCAATACTGGCAAAACTCCTCTGGAATAATCTCCTTTTCACACAAACTAATGAGATCCTTTTTCTTTTGAACCAATATTGGTAGTTTAGATTTATAACACAATGCTCTTCATCTGACTGGTACATTTGTACCTGAATAATTGTACTTTTTTGCAGCTCGCACATTTCCATTCGTAGTGATATAGTTTTTGCCTAGCATTTGAGTGTTTTGTGGATTTTTTTCCCTACTTATCTGGATTTCACTTCTTTCAGCTAGAAATCTTTGTCTTTGGGCCTTTATAAACTGCACGCTTGTGGGGTGTTATTTGCATTTCTTATGAGTATCACACTCTGCATTCTTCACGTCATCAGTATTAATTCTTTCATAAGAATCGTATTGCTGTGTAGGCTATGTTTGTTACTTTCTGTTGTGGTTGATTGGGCTATTGATA
Source organism: Panopea generosa (assembly GCA_029582155.1). NCBI lineage: Eukaryota > Metazoa > Mollusca > Bivalvia > Adapedonta > Hiatellidae > Panopea > Panopea generosa. The sequence goes on from CM055908.1 coordinate 45,842,308, forward strand.
CTGAACTTGAATATATTCTACCACCACATCTACAGTACTCGGCAACTGCTAATGGCAGAACATTCTCTATCTGCATTCCATTATCAATTAATCTTAAGTTTTTCTACTTCGTCATGAAACTCTTTATTTGGAGTGGACACACATATTTCTCTCCTAGCACATTATGTAAAGTGTTTGCCAGGGTTTGCTATCATCAAGCTGCACAACTGTGCACACATTTCGTTGGTACCTTCTTTGATATTTCCACTTTTTTCAATGTCATAAAGTCATTGTAGATTACCAGTCTTCATTATTTGCAAGTAAGCTGCATGCTTAACAATTGAATGTATTTTGTGCATTTGTTTTAACTGATGTGTTTTGCCTATCAGTTGTGCTTGTCTGTTTCCTTTTCATTTGTATTGGTATTATTTTCTCAGACATTTTCTTTACAATACTAATCTTATCTTTTTGTTTTGGTCTACAAATCTTAATATTTTTCACCTTCAGTCCTTTTGGTTTCATTTTCCAACCCTTTTCTCGAGTAATTTTCTATGTCTTCAACAATTTCTTTACTGGCATTTCCAGGACGGAGTCACTTGTAGTTGATTGGCTGGGTACACAGTTTTCATCATTACTATTATCAGCCTCACTGTCAGTCTTCTGTATAAAGTTCCTCTTAACTGATAATGCACTTTCCCTTCACCAAATAAGCTAGAGGTATATTATTGTCTGAGACTGAACTGTCAGTGCCTACGTTCATTTTCCCGTGATTTTCAGACACAAGTCAAGAGTGTTTATTCAAAGTGACCTTGTCATCATTCGTATGTCCGTAATCGGTAGGTTTACGACAAGTGCTTTTCTGTACAGGGACAGGAATTTCCAGTGCAGGCGTGAACCTTCATGGGTAGATTCAATATATTCAGGCATAGGACTTGACCCTTCATGGACTTGACCCTTCATGCATATGATCATCCTGTGTAGGGCATCAATCTTCCTGTACTCGGCCAGAGCCTATCTGGGTGGCGCAGTTGTGTCAAATGTACTGGTAATGCTGGAGTCTTCATAAGTCGCCTCATGTGTATGGCAGGCAGAGCCTTCAAGGGTAGGACATTCCTGTGTTGCATCATAGACCGCCCTGTGCTGGGTAGGTTGATTATATAATAATTGATTATATAATTAAATGATTACAACTGGAAGATAATCTTTATAATTGAAGTGGGTTTATAACTTAAAGGATTCCATTTGTCTCAGCAGATCATATAGAAAATGAATGATTGGTAGATGGAAGAATTGCGAACAATCATCGGTGAGTAAACAGATACGCTGAGATAGAAGAGATTTGTATTGTATTTTAATAATTGGTTGATGTTTGGTGTTTGTTGGTCAGTCTTTGAAGTTTTGTTCTCGTATTTTTAAAGCAATGTATACATTACATTTACTCAGATAATTTATTTATGAGAGAATCACATATGTAAATTTTTATAAGAATGATTGAATTTCACACGCTAAATATACGTTAAAAACCTCAGTTTTAGGCATAAATTTACAGAAAATAATCACTAAATTCACAGGTTGGGGTCCTGAAAATATCACATGTATGAGTGCCCGGATATACACTCCTTGATTATCTGCCATGACTTATTTCCCTTGTCAAGCACCTGTCCTGCCAATAAGAAACAATACAGTCGTGGGGATAAGGGCAATAATAAATGGGCATGACTGTTGTGCAGATAAAGACAATAAAGGGCACGACTGTCATGTGGATAAGGAAAATAATAGGTACGACCATCCTGCCTATAGACACTTACTTTTCCATGTCACATGACAATAACAAATCTTCAGATTTCTAAAACCAATCACAAGTACAAATGAGTACAAAGAAACACATGTTGTTGTAGAAAATCGCACCAATTTACCATAGCTTTCTTTCAGACTATGTTCAGTTGGATCAGTTTGTGGATATGAAATGTACAGGCGAGATGACAAAATAAGAATCAGTCATCAGAGAACGCAACTAAGATAAAACTGTTCAACCCTCGGTATCACTGTGATAGGGTTACTTCGCAAGTTTATTTGTTTGAATATTTAAAATCATTTCTATGCCATCGTGGGTTGATAGACAATCAGTTAATCTAGCCAACTTTTCCAGGAATCCTGGAAGGTTATGACCAACACTGGAGCATACCCATCTCTGCAACAAACTAATAACTTTCCCATTTGAATCAGCGGTGAGAGAAGAATTTGAGCCTAATACCCATCAGAGATTCTATACCGTGAGTCTCATCCCTCCAAGGGGTCAAAATTACATGCAGGGATGAGGCTCTGCTGAGATGAACTTATACTGGATTTTTGTTCTCGCATTAATGGTTGATCCTTAAATGGATGGCATCACAAAAATATGCCACTTTTCAAAAGCAATTTTTTTTTACAATTTTCTACAAAAAAATCAAGTTGCATGAATATAAAAATTTATATGATTACAAGTTGTGAATAAGGAAATAGATGCCACAAATGGATTTAGTCTGATTTTTGTCTGGCCATGTAACATGGAAAAAAGTCTTCTATGAGTAAAAATGGGGAAAATGAATAATCTTATCCATGCCAGCTTGTCCCTCATGGGTGATCAGATGTCATAAAATCATTTATAATTATGACTTTATGAAAATTATACATTTTCATTGTTACGACAGGTCGATTATCGATCAAGACTATGAACAAGAGGCCCAAGAGGGCCTGAGGACGCTCTACTGACTCATAGTGGCCATAGCACTTTTTGAAATTCTCCTATGCAATAGAAATATCAGGGCAGGGTCATTTTAAACCCAAGGGACATGATCTGAACAAATCTAACAAAACTATAGTTGGTCATCATTACTAACTAAACATTTTGAAAATCTGTTGGGCCGTTCTTGAGAAGAAGATTTTTTAAGTTTTGGACTAGTTTTAGTAACAGTGGCCATCTTGAATTTAAGTAGAGAAAAAAAATCTTCTATGTAATCTCCAATGCAATAGAAACATCCATGTGAAGTTTCAGTTTAATTGGCCTAGTGGTTTCAGAATAAATGAAAAAAAAAGAAGAGAATTTTCTGTTTTCCCATAGTATCCCTATGTAAAATTCTAAGTCCCCTTAAAGGGCCCCTATAAATTTGAACCCTTAAACTCTTATCTGCAATCAAACCCCTACACATTTTTAACCCTAGGGACACCATTTGAACAAATCTAACAGAACTATAGTTGGTCATCATTACTACATCATTACTACATAAACATTTTGAAAATCTGTTGGGCTGTTCATGAGAAGAATATTTTTTAAGTTTTGGACTATTTTTAGTAAAGGTGGCCATCTTGAATTTCAGATCGAAAAAAAAAAACCTTTTGTAAAGTCTCCTATGCAATAGAAACACCCATGTAAAGTTTCAGTTTAATTGGCCAAGTGGTTTAAGAACAGATGAAAGAAAAAGAGAATTTTCTGTTTTCCCATAGTATCCCTATGTAAAATTCTAAGTCCCCTTACAGGGCCCCCTATAAATTTGAGCCCCTAAATTCTTATCTGCAATCAAACCCCTACACAAAGGGATAATTTATGCAAAATATGAACAAATCTGACATACCGGTTCTTAAAAAAACGATTTTTGTAATTCCCAATTTTTACCCTTTTGGGGCCCCTCCTGACCCCTTAAGACAGTGGAACCCAGTCATTTTTACAAATCTGAACCTACTTCACCAAACAATGCTTCTGTGAAGATATAGGCAAAATCATTTCCATTTTAAAAAAAATATAAAAAAAATTATTATAATGACATGTGTGCCCTAATTGAACCCTCGTTGCGGGGTCATATTTAACCCTAGGGACACTATTTGAACAAATCTAACAAAACTAAAGTTGGTCATCATTACTACATAAACATTTTGAAAATCTGTTGGGCCGTTCATGAGAAGAAGATTTTTTAAGTTTTGGACTATTTTTAGTAATGGCGGCCATCTTGAATTTCAGATCGAAAAAAAAAATCTTCTGTATAGTCTCCTATGCAATAGAAACACCCATGTGAAGTTTCAGTTCAATTGGCCTAGTGGTTTCAGAGAAAGTGCTGCTAACAGACGACAGACGTCAGACGACAGACGACGGACGACAGACAACGCGCCATCGCATAAGCACTTCTGGCCTTTGGCCAGTAGAGCTAAAAATGATTTTCCCCTGAGAAAAGTTATTGAAGAAAAAACAAACGCATGTCAAACCCCACCAATGCATAGTATTAAACAGTTGTAACGACAAATTATAAACTGTTTACATCAAAATGATCAAAATTTAGGTGATATAAAATGGGAATATTTCTTATTTACCATATAACAGAAATGTATTTAAGTGATAATAATAAATTAAAACACATGTTACTATCATATAGTATCAAAATTTAGCTTGCCTTCATATATTGATTATCACTTAGTGGCCTGGGCCAGAAATTCATAACCATAATCTGACTTACTTTTGGTGTCAGATGTCGCGTGACGGCAATTAACCTATGTCTGACATCATTTCCATTTCGTTTGTTTTGTTCAGTTTCAATAGGTGCAGAGCTTGACAAGATTTATATATATATTTGAGAAACCATAGTAAAGAAAAAAAATGATTGAAGACCGCATATTCCAATTATCTTGTTTGAATTCCCAAGTTCCTTACAATTCCCGAGTTTGAATTAAATACTTTTTTAATTATTTGTATGCGAGCCTAAGTTGTAATTACTCCCCTTGAGTAGTGCAACCGAATATATTTATTAAAGACATCAATACACAACCCTCTAGCAATTATTCATTTTGAGGGTTGATTACCACCTCCCAGCCCGATTATCACCTCCCTGCCCGATTATCAACTTCACAACCGAACTCTATCATGTATTAACCTCTAAACACATATTGTCTATTGTCTGATGACATCACCTAAGTATTCAGGTCTGTGGACCTGATCTATGGGATACTGACATTGGTTGGCCCTGTGTCAATATAAAATACATCAAGGGTGCATTTCACCAAAAAAACTTTGTCATAACTGCAAACAAACAATTATTAATCACAATTTTAATATTCATCAAAATGAACTCAAAGTTGGCTCACTTAATCATGCAGAAAATTATCCAATCAGTTTTAACAGTTGAACATACAGCACATTTTGTGAAATGCAGCCCAGGTCTATAGATTTGGATATCAACCTCATCAGCAGACTATAACTGTATGATACTGTATGATATTGGCGCCATTATTGCTACACACAATTTTGCTACATTTTACTGTTTTCTTTGTCAAATCTGAGTTATTACATCTTTGTTTAATATTGGTAGGAAAGAAAATTGATCTGTAAACAGTATAAATTTTGAGGACAATCAAACCCACATCCCGTAACAATAAGATTAAAGAACTCAGCAGACCCTTGCTTGTTAATTACACGTCTTTATGTGTTCATACAATAGGTTAAACATATCCCTTCCTAGTATTTCAGAAAAAAATTCCATACTGATAAAAAATGTCTTGCCAAATCTGTCTCACTTTCCACTTCTGATGTTAAAACAACAAAAAACAGCATAGAATGAAAGAAAACAGAATTTGCTAAAAGTAAAACTCTGCAATTTTATCAAGTTCTGGATTCAATTGCATATTGAATTGTAACTATTTATTTGTCACCATCTGCAAAATCAATTGATATTGTTTCTCCAGTAAATGCATTAAGAGTGAGCATGGATTTTTATACTCCCTTTTACAATGATATATCATTATATATTTTGGGTGATGCCATAAAACCCTGTCATATTTTTTCTGCCTATAAAGACTGAATTTCTTTTTCCTAGTTCACAATTAATCTTCAGCAAATCTTATTTTTGCAGTGAAACCATCTTTGATGTTTATTTATACTACATGATTTATTTTAAATTAACTGCGAATTAGAGCTCAGAGTTCATGAGAATCGATGTTGAGCCAGACATTTCTTGGTACTTGGTGTAATTTTATGAGAGGCCACATGGTATCTGACCCATGACCTCTGGTGGAAGCTAATGACCAACACTCTTTGAACTTCACTCTTGCACCGCTTTTGTTAAAAACAAATCTTTCTTAAATGCCCTCCATTCCAGATATGGTAACTACACGTGTGCATATTTATAATATATCTGCTTATCAGGTAGTCTAAGCTATTGTAAGGTATCCTTTATCATTGAGAGAAATTGTTCTTAGAAGTTTTAAAGTACAGACAAATTAAGGTCGGATTATTGCAAAGGAATAAGCAATGCATTCAATGCCTTCAAGATTGCCACGTCTAGTATCAGAATAACGCTCCCTGCAATTTAGATAAATATGCCCACATCAATATTTCAGAGCAATTTGTACTGTATTCTATGACAGCGAATTGTTCGATTTGTTCGGATCTTTGCCCTCGGTGAGGTCTTTAAACTATTTATACAGAGAAAATCGCCAAATAGTTCCTTGATTAAATCCATAACAATTGAGGCTGGAAGCGCGGCAATTGTTTGCATTGCAGATCACAGAAAATTCTTTCAGTCATTCACAATGAGCTTCAATTTTCCTGTTTAGACGTCACTGCAGTAATAGAAGTGAAGAAATCCAAGTAATTCTTGAATTTCTCATAAATTTCATGAAGTCTTTGCTCTGTAGTACAGGAATATTTTAAAAATGTATGTTCTGTAAGACTTTAGGAGAACTTTGGTTTCCATTGATAGGTTACATTTTACTTTTATTGCCATTTGCAATAATCTTTTTCTTACACAGGTTATTGTGAGGGTGAAACTGAACCAGACAACATGACAGTTTGACAAAAATTGGTAGAATAAAATGTATATTCTTTAATTGCTACTGCAGTTTGATATCATCAGCATTCCTCCATGTCTGATTTATCAACATTTCTGTATGTCTGTTTTATCATCAGCATTTCTGGATGTATATTTTATTAACACATTTCTCACTGTCTGTTTTATTAGCAACTTTTCTCACTGCCTGCTTTTCATCAACAATTCTGGATGTCTGTTTTATTAACATATTTCTTATTATTTTAACAACAATTCTCACTGTCTATTTTACCATCAACATTTCAAGATGTCTGTTTTATCATCAACATTTCTCTTTATCTGTTTTATCATCAATATTTCTCACTTTCTGCTTTATCATCAACATTTCTAACTGTCTCTTTTATCATTAACATTTCTCACTATCTGTTTTATCATTAACATTTCTCACTGTCTGTTTTATTATCAACATTTCTCACTGTCTGTTTTATCATTAACATTCCTCACTGTCTGTTTTATCATTCACATTTCTCACTGTCTATTTTATTACCAACATTTCTCACTGTCTGTTTTATCATTGGCATTTTTCACTGTCTGTTTTATCATCAACATTTCTCACTGTCTGTTTTATCATTAACATTTCTCACTGTCTGTTTTATCATTAACATTTCTCACTGTCTATTTTATTACCAACATTTCTCACTGTCTGTTTTATCATTGGCATTTCTCACTGTCTGTTTTATCATCAACATTTCTCACTGTCTATTTTATTACCAATGTTTCTCACTGTCTGTTTTATCATTGGCATTTCTCACTGTCTGTTTTATCATCAACATTTCTCACTGTCTGTTTTATCATTAACATTTCTCACTGTCTGTTTTATCATTAACATTTCTCACTGTCTATTTTATTACCAACATTTCTCACTGTCTGTTTTATCATTGGCATTTCTCACTGTCTGTTTTATCATCAACATTTCTCACTGTCTATTTTATTACCAATGTTTCTCACTGTCTGTTTTATCATTGGCATTTCTCACTGTCTGTTTTATCATCAACATTTCTCACTGTCTGTTTTATCATTAACATTTCTCACTGTCTGTTTTATCATTAACATTTCTCACTGTCTATTTTATTACCAACATTTCTCACTGTCTGTTTTATCATTGGCATTTCTCACTGTCTGTTTTATCATCAACATTTCTCACTGTTTATTTTATTACCAATATTTCTCACTGTCTGTTTTATCATTGGCATTTCTCACTGTCTGTTTTATCATTAACATTTCTCACTGTCTATTTTATTACCAACATTTCTCACTGTCTGTTTTATCATTAACATTTCTCACTGTCTGTTTTATCATTAACATTTCTCATTGTCTATTTTATTACCAACATTTCTCACTGTCTGTTTTATCATTGGCATTTCTCACTGTCTGTTTTATCATCAACATTTCTCACTGTCTGTTTTATCATTAACATTTCTCACTGTCTATTTTATTACCAACATTTCTCACTGTCTGTTTTATCATTAACATTTCTCACTGTCTATTTTATTACCAACATTTCTCACTGTCTGTTTTATCATTAACATTTCTCACTGTCTATTTTATTACCAACATTTCTCACTGTCTGTTTTATCATTAACATTTCTCACTGTCTATTTTATCATCAACATTTCTCACTGTCTGTTTTATCATTAACATTTCTCACTGTCTATTTTATTACCAACATTTCTCACTGTCTGTTTTATCATTGGCATTTCTCACTGTCTGTTTTATCATCAACATTTCTCACTGTCTGTTTTATCATTAACATTTCTCACTGTCTATTTTATTACCAACATTTCTCACTGTCTGTTTTATCATTGGCATTTCTCACTGTCTGTTTTATCATCAACATTTCTCACTGTCTATTTTATTACCAATATTTCTCACTGTCTGTTTTATCATCAACATGTCTTGATGTCTGTGTTGATGTAGTTTTACAACAGAAATATAATAAGAGTATCCCAATGGTCCTCATTTGCTCACCTGATAAAAACATCTTATGGCAACTGCTGTTTATATGAAATTGCATTGTAACCTTAAACTTTATCTGTTTGGTGACTTTTAACTTTTATCCATTTCATGATTTTAAACATTTATATGTTATGTAACTAATTGTATCTTTTTTAACTGATTATATAGCTGTTTTATACCTTATACCTTTATTCATTTTAGGACTTAAAACTTTTCTTTCATTTTCTTGCACCTTTACCAATATATGTTGTTTTTTTAGATTTTTTAGCTTTACAATTTTACCTTTATATAATATTTACCATTATCAGTTTATAATTTTTATTTGCTTTGTAACTATAGAGAGTTTATAAATATGTCTTATGACTTTAAAGTTTATTTCATTTAATCACTTAAAACAGTATCCATTCTATCCATTGATAATCTTAAATTTTATCTGGTTTACAGCTTTCAACTTTTCCGTTTTATGACTATAACTTTATCTGTTTGATATATTTTAACTCTATCTTTTATATCAACAATTATCATATGATGTTGATACTATCCAATAGTAAATCCAATAACAATTAAGCAATGAAAATGCCCATGGGTACAATACACTTATAAATATTGTATTTTGAAAACAGTCAATAACAGATATTGATCTGGCTGTATTTGATGCTATCATTGGAAATTAAATCATTATAGATTTTGGAGTTATAGACAATTATGAAGCATTATTTGCAACAGAAAGCAAGACTGCCATCTGGCTTAATATCAACTGTTTAATAAATAATATTTGGAGTAATATAAAAGCTGGATAGTACACCAAAGCTGCAGATATCTGTAGGCTTGGATAACCCAGCATGCATATGTGAACTCCAGACAGCATTATGGGACATACCACTCAGTAATCCAAGCTTACATCATGTATAATGGAACATGTTTCTTACTGAGACTCAAGATACCAAACTTACAGATGAGGTGATGCATGGTGGGATATGTCAGTAATCCAAGCTTACATTATGTATAATGGAACATGTCTCTTACTGAGACTCAAGATACCAAACTTACAGATGAGGTGATGCATGGTGGGATATGTCAGTAATCCAAGCTAACATTATGTATAATAGAACATGTCTCTTACTGGGACTCAAGATACCAAAATTACAGATGAGGTGATGTATGGTGGGATATGTCAGTAATCCAAGCTTACATTATGTATAATAGAACATGTCTCTTACTGGGACTCAAGATACCAAACTTACAGATGAGGTGATGTATGGTAGGATATGTCAGTAATCCAAGCTTACATTATGTATAATGGAACATGTCCCTTACTGGGACTCAAGATACCAAACTTACAGATGAGGTGATGCATGGTGGGATATGTCAGTAATCCAAGCTTACATTATGTATAATGGAACATGTCTCTTACTGAGACTCAAGATACCAAACTTACAGATGAGGTGATGCATGGTGGAATATGACAGTTATCCAATCTTACATTATGTATAATGGAACATGTCTCTTACTGGGACTCAAGATACCAAACTTACAGATGAGGTGATGCATGGTGGGATATGTCAGTAATCCAAGCTTACATTATGTATAATGGAACATGTCATTTACTGAGACTCATGATACCAAACTTACAGATGAGGTGATGCATGGTGGAATATGACAGTAATCCAATCTTACATTATGTATAATGGAACATGTCTCTTACTGGGACTCAAGATACCAAACTTACAGAGGGGGTGATGCATGGTGGGATATGTCAGTAATCCAACTTACATCATGTATAATAGAACATGTCTCTTACTGAGACTCAAGATACCAAACTTACAGAGGAGGTGATGCATGGTGGGATATGTCAGTAATCCAATTAACATCATGTATAATAGAACATGTCTCTTACTGAGACTCAAGATACCAAACTTACAGATGAGGTGATGTATGGTGGGATATGTCAGTAATCCAAGCTTACATTATGTATAATGGAACATGTCTCTTACTGAGACTCAAGATACCAAACTTACAGATGAGGTGATGTATGGTGGGATATGTCAGTAATCCAAGCTTACATTATGTATAATAGAACATGTCTCTTACTAGGACTCAAGATAGCAAACTTACAGATGAGGTGATGTGTGTTTGGATAGGTCAGTAATCCAAGCTTACATTATGTATAATGGAACATGTTTCTTACTGGGTCTCAAGATACCAAACTTACAGATGAGGTGATGTATGGTGGGATATATCAGTAATCCAAGCTTACATCATGTATAATGGAACATGTCTCTTACTGGGACTCAAGATACAAAACTTACAGATGAGGTGATGCATGGTGGGATATGTCAGTAATCCAAGCTTACATGATGTATAATAGAACATGTCTCTTACTGGGACTCAAGATACCAAACTTACAGATGAGGTGATGCATGGTGGGATATGTCAGTAATCCAAGCTTACATTATGTATAATGGAACATGTCTCTTACTGGGACTCAAGATACCAAACTTACAGATGAGGTGATGCATGGTGGGATATGTCAGTAATCCAAGCTTACATTATGTATAATGGAACATGTCTCTTACTGAGACTCAAGATACCAAACTAACAGATGAGGTGATGTATGGTGGGGTATGTTAGTAATCCAAGCTTACATTATGTATAATGGAACATGACTCTTACTGGGACTCAAGATACCAAACTTACAGATGAGGTGATGTATGGTGGGATATGTAAGTAATCCAAGCTTACATCATGTATAATGGAACATGTCTCTTACTGGGACTCAAGATACCAAACTTACAGATGAGGTGATGCATGGTGGGATATGTCAGTAATCCAAGCTTACATTATGTATAATGGAACATGTCTCTTACTGGGACTCAAGATACCAAACTTACAGATGAGGTGATGCATGGTGGGATATGTCAGTAATCCAAGCTTACATTATGTATAATGGAACATGTCTCTTACTGGGACTCAAGATACCAAACTTACAGATGAGGTGATGCATGGTGGGATATGTCAGTAATCCAAGCTTACATTATGTATAATGGAACATGTCTCTTACTGGGACTCAAGATACCAAACTTACAGATGAGGTGATGCATGGTGAGATATGTCAGTAAACCAAGCTTACATTATGTATAATGGAACATGTCTCTTACTGGGACTCAAGATACCAAACTTACAGATGAGGTGATGTATGGTGGGATATGTCAGTAATCCAAGCTTACATTATGTATAATGGAACATGTCTCTTACTGAGACTCAAGATAGCATACTTACAGATGAGGTGATGTATGGTGGGATATGTCAGTAATCCAAGCTTACATTATGTATAATAGAACATGTCTCTTACTGGGACTCAAGATACAAAACTTACAGATGAGATGATGCATGGTGGGATATGTCAGTTATCCAAGCTTACATCATGTATAATGGAACATGTCTCTTACTGGGACTCAAGATACCAAACTTACAGATGAGGTGATGTGTGGTGGGATAGGTCAGTAATCCAAGCTTACATTATGTATAATGGAACATGTCTCTTACTGGGACTCAAGATACCAAACTTACAGATGAGGTGATGCATGGTGGGATATGTCAGTAATCCAAGCTAACATTATGTATAATGGAACATGTCTCTTACTGGGACTCAAGATATCAAACTTACAGATGAGGTGATGCATGGTGGGATATGTCAGTAAACCAAGCTTACATTATGTATAATGGAACATGTCTCTTACTGGGACTCAAGATACCAAACTTACAGATGAGGTGATGTATGGTGGGATATGTCAGTAATCCAAGCTTACATTATGTATAATGGAACATGTCTCTTACTGAGACTCAAGATAGCATACTTACAGATGAGGTGATGTATGGTGGGATATGTCAGCAACCCAAGCTTACATTATGTATAATAGAACATGTCTCTTACTGGGACTCAAGACACCAAACTTACAGATGAGGTGATGCATGGTGGGATATGTCAGTTATCCAAGCTTACATCATGTATAATGGAACATGTCTCTTACTGAGACTCAAGATACCAAACTTACAGATGAGGTGATGTGTGGTGGGATAGGTCAGTAATCCAAGCTTACATTATGTATAATGGAACATGTCTCTTACTGGGACTCAAGATACCAAACTTACAGATGAGGTGATGTATGGTGGGGTATGTCAGTAATCCAAGCTTACATCATGTATAATGGAACATGTCTCTTACTGGGACTCAAGATACAAAACTTACAGATGAGGTGATGCATGGTGGGATATGTCAGTAATCCAAGCTCACATTATGTATAACAGAACATGTCTCTTACTGGGACTCAAGATACCAAACTTATGGATGAGGTGATGCATGGTGGAATGTGTCAGTAATCCAAGCTTACATTATGTATAATGGAACATGTCTCTTACTGGGACTCAAGATACCAAACTTACAGATGAGGTGATGCATGGTGGAATGTGTCAGTAATCCAAGCTTACATCATGTATAATAGAACATGTCTCTTACTGGGACTCAAGATACCAAACTTACAGATGAGGTGATGCATGGTGGAATGTGTCAGTAATCCAAGCTTACATTATGTATAATGGAACATGTCTCTTACTGAGACTCAAGATACCAAACTTACAGATGAGGTGATGTATGATGGGATATGTCAGTAATCCAAGCTTACATTATGTATAATGGAACATGTCTCTTACTGGGACTCAAGATACCAAACTTACAGATGAGGTGATGTATGTGGGATATGTCAGTAATCCAAGCTTACATTATGTATAATGGAACATGTCTCTTACTGGGACTCAAGATACCAAACTTACAGATGAGGTGATGTATGTGGGATATGTCAATAATCCAAGCTTACATCATGTATAATGGAACATGTCTCTTACTGGGACTCAAGATACCAAACTTACAGATGAGGTGATGTATGGTGGGATATGTCAGTAATCCAAGCTTACATCATGTATAATGGAACATGTCTCTTACTGGGACTCAAGATACCAAACTTACAGATGAGGTGATGCATGGTGGGATATGTCAGTAATCCAAGCTTACATCATGTATAATGGAACATGTCTCTTACTGGGACTCAAGATACCAAACTTACAGATGAGGTGATGCATGGTGGGATATGTCAGTAATCCAAGCTTACATTATGTATAATGGAACATGTCTCTTACTGGGACTCAAGATACCAAACTTACAGATGAGGTGATACATGGTGGGATATGTCAGTAATCCAAGCTAACATTATGTATAATGGAACATGTCTCTTACTGGGACTCAAGATACCAAACTTACAGATGAGGTGATGCATGGTGGGATATGTCAGTAATCCAAGCTTACATTATGTATAATGGAACATGTCTCTTACTGGGACTCAAGATACCAAACTTACAGATGAGGTGATGCATGGTGGGATATGTCAGTAATCCAAGCTAACATTATGTATAATGGAACATTTCTCTTACTGGGACTCAAGATACCAAACTTACAGATGAGGTGATGCATGGTGGGATATGTCAGTAATCCAAGCTTACATTATGTATAATGGAACATGTCTCTTACTGGGACTCAAGATACCAAACTTACAGATGAGGTGATGTATGGTGGGATATGTCAGTAATCCAAGCTTACATTATGTATAATGGAACATGTCTCTTACTGAGACTCAAGATAGCATACTTACAGATGAGGTGATGTATGGTGGGATATGTCAGTAATCCAAGCTTACATTATATATAATAGAACATGTCTCTTACTGGGACTCAAGATACCAAACTTACAGATGAGGTGATGTATGGTGGGATATGTCAGTAATCCAAGCTTACATTATGTATAATAGAACATGTCTCTTACTGGGACTCAAGATACCAAACTTACAGATGAGGTGATGTATGGTGGGATATGTCAGTAATCCAAGCTTACATTATGTATAATGGAACATGTGTCTTACTGAGACTCAAGATACATATATATTTTTGTGCTGATATAGCACTGCAACAATCTTACCATTCAGACAGATCCATTCCAGACAGATGTTGAGGATTTTGCGATGGTCTAGTGGTTTGGTAATGCTCCAAGACCCAGAGGTCCCCAGATCGTTTCCCATTGTGAGATTTTCAAACACTCTCCCACAGTTCCTTATTTGGGCAAGGTGATGTGAAAGCATGCAATCCTTCGGAAGGGATTTAAAGCAGATGGTCCTGCGTATAGGAAGAGTCATACACAGTGCATGTAAAAGATCTCACTGAACTTCTATGTTAATCAGCTAGTAGCATGCCAATAAATCTGCACACTTTGTACCTGCACATAATCCTAGCAAGAGGGTGTTGCAGTACGAGTAGAAAGATAGATAGGTCAGTTTCATCCTTGGAATCACTCTTAGAAGACGAATGTTCTTCATTTCCATGTTTTTGCCTTTAGTAACTGGTTGATAGTCGACTATGATGTCACAATGTTAATCAAGACAAGGGAGATAAGTGATGCAAACATTTTGTAAGGTTTCTCTTTACATTCTGTTTAACATGATGTTTTTCAGTAGTTCGGATATAAATAAAACATCGAAAATGTGTATTTGTGTATCAATGTATTCATCTGAGCATGTCATAACAATAAACAAATATGATGGAATTCATATTCTGTTTCTAATATCAGTAACAACTAGAAATGTGTCCTAGAAATGGGACACAGATGCCACCGTTTTGTAACTACATTGTAGATATCAATAAAGCAAAATATCAATTTTCATCAAAATCAGTCCATAAATAAAGACTTGAGAGGTTGGAAACTATCAGCCAATCAGAGCTAATACAACCTAATTAATATGCAGGGATTTTGACGGAAATCAAACTTGAGCTGTAGTTTATCACCATACATCTTTCTACCAAATATGAATCAAATCCATCCAATCCTTCAAGAGATATCGAGCAGAAACCAATTTCTTGACATTTGTCAATAATCCAAGTCCAAAAAGGGGCATAACTCCATCAAAAATCATCAGACCGGAACAAAATACGAACTTGACCTGAATGTGAAGTCACACTGAATTTGGTGTAAATCTGTTCATTAAAACTAAAGATATAAGTCGGAAACCATTTCCGTACGTATGTATGTATGTATGTATGGAGAATGAATTGAAAAATGGCGGAGGCATAAAAAGTACATGTGACTTATATAAGAATGTGGCCTCTGAAACTATAATGTGGTCACATCGTAAGTCAATTCAGAATGGGAGTTGATTAAAACAGCTAGAGCTAGCATGGAAGCAGATGTTCTTTTATTTTTTAATCAACCTTTCCTTCATGTGAAGTCTAAGTAAAGGGCTTCTGTGGCACTTGTGGTTATCAATTTTCCAACTTATACGTCTAAATTTCTTGGAATGGTAATAGTATAAAATCATTTTACACATTTTCAAATCTAATTTATCTCACATAGGCCTAATAGAAATCCTCTTATCTGCTTTTTTCATCTCTCTGTGGTTTAAAATTGACAAGTATTATGTCTGGAATTGTTAAAAGTTTCCACATGCAGGTTAAAAAGTCTTAAGTCTTCAGTATGGTTGTTCTACATGACTACAGGCAGGTTACCAAGCCTTAAGTCTGATGGTTTTACATGACTACAGACAGGTTACAAAGACTTAGTCTGATGGTTTTACATGGCTACAGGCAAGTTAACAAGACTCAAGCCTGTTGGTTCTTCATGACTACAGGCAGGTTAACAAGACTTAAGTCTGATGGTTCTACATGACTTTAGGTAGGTTAACAATACTTAAGTATGATGGTTCTACATTACTACAGGCAGGTTAACAAGACTTAAGTATGATGGTTCTACATTACTACAGGCAGGTTAACAAGACTTAAGTCTGTTGGTTCTACATTACTACAGGCAGGTTAACAAGACTTAAGTATGATGGTTCTACATTACTACAGGCAGGTTAACAAGACTTAAGTCTGAGGGTTCTACATTACTACAGGCAGGTTAACAAGACTTAAGTCTGTTGGTTCTACATTACTACAGGCAGGTTAACAAGACTTAAGTATGATGGTTCTACATTACTACAGGCAGGTTAACAAGACTTAAGTCTGAGGGTTCTACATTCCTACAGGCAGGTTAACAAGACTTAAGTCTGATGGTTCTACATTACTACAGGCAGGTTAACAAGACTTAAGTATGATGGTTCTACATTACAACAGGCAGGTTAACAAGACTTAAGTCTGAGGGTTCTACAAGCGGGCTACAGGCAGATTTACAAGACTAAATTCTGATGGTTATACATGGCTTCAGGCAGGTTAACAAGACTAAAAGTCTGATGGTTCTACATTACTACAGGCAGGTTAATAAGACTTAAGTCTGAGGGTTCTACATTACTACAGGCAGGTTAACAAGACTAAAGTCTGATGGTTCTACATGACTTTAGGCAGGTTCACAAGACTTAAGTCTGATGGTTCTACATGGCTTCAGGCAGGTTAACAAGTCTTAAGTCTGATGGTTCTACATTACTACAGGCAGGTTAACAAGTCTTAAGTCTGTTGGTTCTACATTACTACAGGCAGGTTAACAAGACTTAAGTATGATAGTTCTTCATTACTACAGGCAGACTAACAAGACTTAAGTCTGATGGTTCTACATTACTACAGGCAGGTTAACAAGACTTAAGTCTGTTGGCTCTACATTACTACAGGCAGGTCAACAAGACTATAGTCTGATGGTTCTACATTACTACAGGCAGACTAACAAGACTTAAGTCTGAGGGTTCTACATTACTACAGGCAGGTTAACAAGACTAAAATCTGATGGTTCTACATGATTTTAGGCAGGTTAACAAGACTTAAGTCTGATGGTTCTACATTACTACAGGCAGGTTAACAAGACTTAAGTATGATGGTTCTACATGACTTTAGGCAGGTTAACAAGACTAAAATCTGATGGTTCTACATGACTTTAGGCAGGTTAACAAGACTTAAGTCTGATGGTTCTACATTACTACAGGCAGGTTAACAAGACTTAAGTATGATGGTTCTACATTACTACAGGCAGGTTAACAAGACTTAAGACTGTTGGTTCTACATGACTACAGGCAGGTTAACAAGACTTAAGTCTGTTGGTTCTACATTACTACAGGCAGGTTAACAAAACTTAAGTCTATTGGTTCTACATTACTACAGGCAGGTTAACAAGACTTAAGTCTGTTGGTTCTACATTACTACAGGCAGGTTAACAAGACTTAAGTATGTTGGTTCTACATTACTACAGGCAGGTTAACAAGACTTAAGTCTGTTGGTTCTACATAACTACAGGCAGGTTAACAAGACTAAAGTCTGATGGTTCTACATTACTACAGGCAGGTTAACAAGACTTAAGTCTGATGGTTCTACATTACTACAGGCAGGTTAACAAGACTTAAGTCTGATGGTTCTACATGAATACAGGCAGGTTAACAAGACTTAAGTCTGATGGTTCTACATTACTACAGGTAGGTTAACAAGACTAAAGTCTGATGGTTCTACATTACTACAGGCAGGTCAACAAGACTTAAGTCTGATGGTTCTACATTACTACAGGCAGGTTAACAAGACTAAAGTCTGATGGTTCTACATGACTTTAGGCAGGTTAACAAAACTTAAGTCTGATGGTTCTACATTACTACAGGTAGGTTAACAAGACTAAAGTCTGATGGTTCTACATTACTACAGGCAGGTTAACAAGACTAAAGTCTGATGGTTCTACATTACTACAGGCAGGTTAACAAAACTTAAGTCTGATGGTTCTACATTACTACAGGCAGGTTAACAAAACTTAAGTCCGATGGTTCTACATAACTACAGGCAGGTTAACAAGACTAAAGTCTGATGGTTCTACATTACTACAGGCAGGTTAACAAGACTAAAGTCTGATGGTTCTACATTACTACAGGCAGGTTAACAAAACCTATGTCTGATGGTTCTACATGACTTTAGGCAGGTTAACAAAACTTAAGTCCGATGGTTCTACATGACTTTAGGCAGGTTAACAAAACTTAAGTCTGATGGTTCTACATGACTACAGGCAGGTTAACAAAACTTAAGTCTGATGGTTCTACATTACTACAGGCAGGTTAACAAAACTTAAGTCCGATGGTTCTACATGACTACAGGCAGGTTAACAAAACTTAAGTCTGATGGTTCTACAAGACTACAGGCAGGTTAACAAAACTTAAGTCTGATGATTCTACATGACCACATGAACGTTAACGATATTATAGTCTGTGTTCTATACAAATACTAGAATTTCACCTACCTTCCTTCACAATATGTTGAGTTCACTTGTATTTCTTAAACGGCTGATGTCTGAAATGACAACAATTTCAATGTCCATAAAATATAATTGAATTACTTTTTACTTTTAGAAAATGAGAAAAGTATTTCTGCAACAATTTTTGTTCAGTGCTTAACATTAAAAAATCTTGTATACCTATACACCTGTACACCTATACATAACGGTATATAACATCTTTTTTATTATGCACTAATATATTTATAGCCTGAGAATTATGATTTTATAGTGCTAAATCATATAAAACAAATATGATATCCTGAGCTGGCTTTCGGCTTTTACCCCTTTATCAGAGGAGAAAAAACAACCAAACAAAAATTCTATCAATACATCACCAATATAAAAAAATTATTAAACTGTAAATTATCATTGTGTTTTGTTTTTTTTATACTTATAGATTAAATTTTTATATAATCACTCGTATGATATATACAAGTGGTGTCTGGTAAGTTCATAGACTTTCTTTATAAAGTTGGTATAACAGACTAATAAAATACACAGCACTGAAAAGTGTAATTCTTTCCCTCCCAAATATACCCAACCATATTTACCTACATTAAATGTTAAACAAATTATGACCAATTATATACAGTCCCCTAACACAATCCGGAGCACGCCATTAACAAATTGATGTCAAACGCAACGAGTAATGTTTCTGTTGACAAACGTTCACTCTTACTTTTGTGTGTTCTGTGTCAGTGCTTTAAGAGTGTAAAATGTTATCCCTCCCTTTACCCTGAAGTCCATTGGCTAAAGCAGGTGAATATGCTGGATGTGGTGAATTTCAAACCCCAACAGATCGACACTAATGCACAACTACATTTAGGTTTTGCATCTGATTCATTTATCATATTTAATGTTTGTGTAGGCGCCTTTTTTTGTTCAAAACTGCATCAGCCTGATTTATTTTTTCAATGATCTGTTTACATGAATTTAACCATCCGATAATTGCACATTAATTCAAAACATTGCGTGCTCCTGGTAGCCCCATATACGTTACTAAGGTGATGATTCTCAACTATGCACATGGCAAAAAATACACATTTGAAATCATAATTATATAAAACAGAGATTTGTAGTACTGTAATAACATCAATATTATATTGAAATAAATAAGAAAGAATTTAGTGACAGCAAAAGTCTATGAACTTGTCAGACACCCCGCGTAAATGTATTATATTATAATATTTCTGCATTTTATAGATTTTTTGTCTAGTTTAAACTTATTTATCTTACTACGATTGTGAAAGAAGTTCTTACAACTTTGATAAATTACACTCAAAGTCTTCCTGGGTAAAAAGTGTCTTGCTCAAGGACACCACATATAGCTGCAGGGGAGGATCGAACCCGCGACCCTCCAATCATAGGTTCGGTGCTCTGCCACTGGACCAAGCGCTCCACATGTCTATTTGTCTTAGTTTCATCAGTTATTATATTTTTTTGCAGTTGTTAGGCCATTAAAAATTAATTGCTAGATTATCATCCAATTTTTTCTTAAAAATGGGGAGGGCGGGAGGGTTTTATTTTTTATTTTTTATTTTAAATTTTTTTATGTTTTTTTTTTATTTATTTATTTTTTTTTTTTATGAAGATAAAAAAGGCCGGGAGGGCATGAAAATTAGGGGGCGGGAGGGATGATAATCTAGCAATTAATTTATTATGGCCTTAACTATAAATTTTAAATCATTTGGGTCAATTACTTAAAATTATTCAAAAATCACACTTAATTACATTTAAATTAAATTCTTTAATTGTATACAAATTGCCAAATTCTCCCTAACTTCTTTAATGTCTAGCACGCCAATTAATATCTTACTGTTCTAAACTCTGTAAAAAAAGTTATGCACACTTGAAGTATATGAAAATTGTGTTTCATATGGTATGTTTCATATATCATAATAAACAAAAATTCAAACTTAACAAATAGACAAAAACAGAGTATAAATTCATTTGCTTAGTTCATTAGAAATCCATTATTAAAGAAGACATGACTGTGTCACCAATAAAAAATGGCCAAAATACAGTATTTCTGTCAATAATGTGTGTGTGTGTGTGTGTAAAACCCTCTTTTATTTTTATGTTATGTCAATGATATGCCTACGTGCATCAACTCTGATTGTAAAATTTTTTAATTATTATTATATGCAGACGACAGCGTAATATTGTTTGGTGACAAAGACCCTAATGTTATTGCAGATAGACTTAGTCGTATCATGGATAATTGTTCTACATGGCTAGTTGATAATAAACTGTCCCTTCATCTAGGCAAAAAAACAGAATGTATGTTATTTGGCTCTTCTAGAAGACTTAAAAAAGTTCAGTCATTTACGGTTACATGCAACGGTCATGAAATTCCATCCCAGGAAAAGGTCAAATATTTAGGATTAACTATTGACAAGTTACTAAACAGTGAGGCGATAGTTGACTCCATTGTTAAAAAAGTTAATACGTGGATTGCATTTTTATATTGAAACTGTTGTTATTTTAACCCTCAAACTAAGACAACTTTAATAAGTGCCTTAGTACAATGTCATTTTGATTATTCCTGCTCGTCTTGGTACGCCGGTCTTACTAAAAAGTTAAAACACAAACTACAAGTCACTCAAAATAAAGTTGTACAATTCCTATTTAACTTATGACCAAGGTCTAGTATAACCTGGGCCCAGTTTCTCGAAAATACTTAAGTCTGCTATTTTACTTAAACTCAAATAGTGTGCTAAATTTAAGTATAAAATTGAGCATACTATTAAGTTAAAGTAAAATAAGAGACTTAAGTATTTTTGTGAAACAGGGGCCTGCGCTATGTTCGAAACAGTTAATGTATTGAGGGTTGAAGATAGAGTAAAACAACTAAGACTTAATCATGTTTTTAATATTTTCCATGGCAACGGGCCAACATATCTTTATGATAACTTCCATAGGGTGTCTTCGAGACTATTCATAACCGCACACAGTTTAGTGAAAGTAATTTTATAGTTCAGCATGCTAAGAGATTCAATTCGGGCACCTTTAATTGCAATGCCATTGCTGACTGGAATAACTTGCCTAATGATTTGAAGAAATTAACCAATAGGCAAACTTTTAAACGTGAAGTTAAAAAACATTTATGTAGCTCCTCGCAGGCTAGAGAAAATCTGAATATTTAATTTTTAAGTATATGTTAAAAATGTTTCTTGTATTGTGAACCACTTAGTTGTATTATTCAGTTATTCAGGGTATAAGATAATTAAATGTTTTTTGTATTGTTACAATTTAACAAGTTTATATCAAATGTCTACATTCTTAAGATTTAATGTATATCATATTTTTTTTAAATTTTTAAAAAATCACAATTTTAAGTGAAGGGACCCTGTTGGAAATAAGCGCGTTTGCTGCTTTAATGGGTTATCCCAGGTTATCAGATCTTTAATTTTTAGATGATTACTATAATTATTTTACTTTTTTATTTTTCTTGATTTATTACTGTTATTTTATCATCATAATATATATGTTGTATAATGATCTTATATACCTAAATAAATTTGAATTGAATTGAATTGAATCCACTTTGGTGTGCAAACACTTGGCTATATGTCTCCTCATTGAAATTACTAGGCAACGAATCTTCTGTTGAGGAATCAATGCCCACTCTTGCAAAAGTACAGCTGGTAAGCCTGGTGTGTTGGTCAATGTGTTTGTATACAGCACAGCCAAAAATGTCCCATGCATGCCAATGCCAGATCAAGTGATATTGGTGGCCAATCCATTCGTTGAATACCATTCTGTGTAAAGAATCCTGTACAATTCATGCACAATGTGGTGTCACATTATCATCCCGGAATACAGGTTGTTGGATACTTATTGGCTGTATATATGGTAGTACTTGCGGCCTTAAAAATTTCGTCAATGTAGTGGTGGCCGTTCAGATTGCCCAGTGCAATGACAAGGTAGGTCGTACCATTTGTGCTTATTCCAATCCAGGCCACTACATTTCCTCCTTTATATGCAGTAGTTGGAGCAAGTGCCTTTTTCTGTGTCATACACTCCGTCAACTTGTCAACTTTTCTAAGACAATATCTAGACTTATTTAAAAAGAGCACACATGACCATTTGTGCATGTTCCATCTCCTATGAGCTCTGCAAAATTGCAGTCTCAGGGTTCCGTGATAGGGATTAATAATCAACTAATGAATGGATTTTTCTTCTCATTTCGCCTGTTTGTTAATATGAATTATTGTTTATTATGATATATAAAACATATCCGTGAGAAATACAGTTTTCATTTTATAACGCATATACCCCCATATGTGCAGAACATTTTTACAGAGTGTACATTATAGATGTATACATGCACTTCTGGAACACTGAACACATTGCCAATAGTTCTAAAAGGGTCTTGTTTCTGTTAACCAAATATGCAGGAAAACACATGCGGTTGACCAGGTTGCCTTTTCACAATTTTGATGTTTGACAACATCCCTTCATTTTTGACAATTCTACCCATTTGTTGCAGTGTATCACTACACATATCTTCATCCAACAGTTCCCAATGTCATCAAAACTTGGCAGAACTCATGAAAAGGTTTCAATATTCTCATATGTACAAAGAAATACAACCATTTTCAACAAAAATAATGCCCAGCCAATTGACACAGCTCTAATTTTCTGGGCGCAAGAATTTTGCTACAGTGCCGTAGTGGAGGTAATTGGTAAGTGGAACAACTTCACTTACAGAAACAAACTGTCAGACAAAATTATATTTTCTTTATTTTTCTCCAAAAATATAAACACATATGATTGGGTGTAACCAACTGTGCATACTTGTTATAAACATGCCCAGAGAAGTTACAAACTTGACAGAGTTGTTGGCCACCTATATGAATTTGAGTGGGGTGTTTTTGTTGACCTCCCTTTTGGGAGCCCCTCCTGAACAGTCATTTTAATAAATCTGAATATCCTCCACCAAAAAATGCTTCTAAGAAAATATTGACAAAATCAGTTCCATTTCAAAAAACAAAAAAAATAATGTGCATTATAATCACATGTGTCCCCTTATTAATCTCTCGTGGTGAGGTCATTTTTTAACTAGTCTATCCCAGAACCTAATAATTTATCACCCAAATTAGGTCTATTAACCTCCAATGAAAAAGTAAGGAACTTTATGCCTGTCCCAGAATTCATAGCACTTGAATGCTTACTAAACTGTGACATCATTCCAACTTTCCAAGAAGCAACTGACCAAACGTGCCCAAATGTGGCTTTCCCAACATGGATATTGACGGACCCAATCAGGAGATTTTGAATAGAAACTTTGTTAAATATATTTGGAAGGAGCAAATTTACCCCTTTATATAGTATATAGTTTTACAGATGAGTTAATGTACCCACATTAGTTAATGTACTCACATTTTCAAAATCTAAGGGTAATTAGTAGAATTTTAAGGGGTAAAACAGAACACATCCAAAATCATCTTATATGGGCCTCTTTATTAACAAAATTTGAGAGTTCTGCTTAAATTGCATTCTGTGAATGTGATCATGTGGGGTCTTCTTATTGACCTGAACTCCCAGTAACTGACCGTGCAATGCATGTTCAATAGCTATAACCAGCTTCACAGGGGAAAAAAATAGTTGTGTTTCTGGTGGCAATTTGGAAGAAGAAAAACAACATGGTGGGTTAGGTACTTTTTTTTTCCCTTTCTTTTTTTTTTGGAAACATTATCATTCTGTATTATTTCAAATGTCAATACTGTCATGTTTGTCACATTGTAACACCGAATAAGAGTTCTTGTGTAAAAGATTTGATTAAATATATGATAAAATAAGAAAGCAACTCTTTGTTTAAATACCTCTACCTCAACATGCACAGTATGTGACCTATGGTATCTGAAATAATCTCAAATGTTCTCTTTCACATTTCTGTATGACCTAAATGGATGATAAATAGAATAAATTATGAGGTCATAAAAAAATTACAGTCAGCAGTGAAAAATTACGGTAGGACATAACTATTTTCTTTTTCCCTAAATAGTAGGTTCATATTCTCATATATTGTATACACACAATGACAGGTTGTATTGTATATATAGGTTATATTGTATATGCACAATGACAGGTTATATTGTATATGCACAATGAAAGGTTATATTGTACAAACAGGTTACATTATATATGCACAATGACAGGTTATATTGTATACACACAATGACAGGTTATATTGTATACACACAATGACAGGTTATATTGTATAGACACAATGACAGGTTATATTGTATACACACAATGACAGGTTATATTGTATACACACATATACACAATGACAGGTTATATTGTATAGACACAATGACAGGTTATATTGTATACACACAATGACAGGATATTGTATACACACATATACACAATGACAGGTTATATTGTATAGACACAATGACAGGTTATATTGTATACACACAATGACAGGTTATATTGTATACACACATATACACAATGACAGGTTATATTGTATAGTACACAGGGATCGGGAAAAACTTTTAAAAGCACTCGTACATCAAGCAAGTGGACTGGTAAAAAGTACTCATCCGGATGGAAAACTCACTTGTACAAAAAGGTTATAGTAAAACAGTGTCTATTTTGGCAGCATGTTGTGATAACCTTATCTTACCTTAAATAGTTTTATAACTTCATTTACAGTAAGTACACCACTAGCTTTAGCCATTATGATCAAGTAATAAACATTAAGTTTATTGATGTTTATATATCACTTTTGTTCCGAATACAAACAGCTTGGGGTAAACATAAAATGTTAATGCATTCAAGCCTCCGTAACATGTAAAACGCAAAAAGATCATTAATATTCCAAAGACCAGGAATTATTACTAAGACCGAAAAGTCTGTTTTTTAAACTGGTGTCAGATAATATTTTCACCCGCGGGTGAAAATGTTATAGAATTTTGCTATAATATTCCCCCCCCCCCCCCCCCACCACCCTATAATATTTTCACCCCCACAATTATATTTTCTAAAAAATGAACACAACTACTTATTGTGATATAGAAAGCATAAAACTTGCAAATTTAAAAAAAATAATAATAAAAGAGGGGGGTGAAAATTTTATAGCCATTATATTTTCACCCGGGTTAAAAAGCTGCGCATGCATGTCTCGATATCTTATAAAAATTATGCCGGATGGTTTGTAATGAAAAGTGTCCTTGGACATGAAATTTTGCATGAATGATTGCAGGTTAAATTGTATACACACAATGGCAGGTTTTATTGTATATACACAATGACAGGATATATTGTATATACACACAATGTCAGGTTATATTGTATATACACAATGTCAGGTTATATTGTATATACACAATGACAGGATATATTGTATAAACACAATGACAGGTTATATTGTATAAACACAATGACAGGATATATTGTATATACACAATGTCAGGTTATATTGTATATACACAATGACAGAATATATTGTATATACACAATGACAGGATATATTGTATATACACAATGGCAGGATATATTGTATATACACAATGGCAGGATATATTGTATAAACACAATGACAGGTTATATTGTATAAACACAATGACAGGATATATTGTATATACACAATGACAGGATATATTGTATATACACAATGACAGGATATATTGTATATACACAATGACAGGATATTTTGTATACACACAATGACAGGTTATATTGTATATACACAATGTCAGGTTATATTGTATATACACAATGACAGGTTATATTGTATATACACAATGTCAGGTTATATTGTATATTCACAATGACAGGTTATATTGTATATACACAATGTGAGGTTATATTGTATACACACAATGACAGAATATATTGTATATACACAATGACAGGATATATTGTATATACACAATGTCAGGTTATATTGTATAAACACAATGACAGGATATATTGTATATACACAATGACAGGATATATTGTATATACACAATGACAGGTTATATTGTATATACACAATGACAGGATATATTGTATATACACAATGACAGGTTATATTGTATATACACAATGACAGGTTATATTGTATACACACAATGACAGGTTATATTGTATATACACAATGACAGGTTATATTGTATATACACAATGACAGGATATATTGTATATACACAATGACAGGATATTTTGTATACACACAATGACAGGTTATATTGTATATACACAATGTCAGGTTATATTGTATATACACAATGACAGGTTATATTGTATATACACAATGTCAGGTTATATTGTATATTCACAATGACAGGTTATATTGTATATACACAATGTGAGGTTATATTGTATACACACAATGACAGAATATATTGTATATACACAATGACAGGATATATTGTATATACACAATGACAGGATATATTGTATACACACAATGTCAGGTTATATTGTATACACACAATGACAGGTTATATTGTATATACACAATGTCAGGTTATATTGTATATACACAATGACAGGTTATATTGTATATACACAATGTGAGGTTATATTGTATACACACAATGACAGAATATATTACACCATATACAAATATATATATACCATTCATATGCATGTATAGTGAGCATAATTGTTTTCTACTTTTAAGCTCTTTGGGAAGCGATGTACATTACACATAAGTACAGAAGATATTGATCTCTTTTTTTAGGGTAATTTGTTCAAAGATTGATTTGAAGATGGTTTTGAGAATTACTAGTATGTTCAGATATTTATATGTGACATTTATATATGCAATAAATAGTCAAATAAATTGAGAAGTATCAAATTGTTTTGTTGTTTTATAATAGCATTATTATAAATTATATTTATATATTAACACATATTTATTTTGTATATATGGTTTATAAGATTTAATGTTTATAAAATAAACTATATAATTTGTGGTGTATCATTGTGAATTGTTTTTTTTACAAATTTTATCAGTCTTTTCGGGTCATAGAAATTGGCTTCTGGCATCTTACCGTTATTGAGAAGTTTGAGCAGGTGCTGGCATATGGCATTTGTCATCTTAATTGACAAGTTCCAGCAGGTGTTGATAACTCTGTGTACATAATAAGAAGTTTGAGAAAGTGTTTATTGAGTGTGTATAAAACATAGATTGTTCCAACTTGATTTATTATTGGTTATAAGGACAAATTCAATAATTTTGATTGATTTAACATACTAGTCTACTGGCAAAAATTCACAGTCTGTTATATATATGGAGTTAGATATAGACGTTTCAAAATGGCTGCTATGGTGAGATTTTTAAAATTTTAAAATATTGATGTGCGTTATATACTAATAGAGGAGTAAATGAAATGACTTGAGGTCCTGAGTTGCCAATTTGTTTTAATATTGAGTCATTTTAATGCCATCAAGATCTAACAGACGATCAGATAACATAACCACTCTTTCCTGGAATCCTGAGAGCTACCGGGTAATACTCGAGCACAGCTATCTCCACAAACAATTGAACTTTCCAACTGGAATCAGTAATGACAGACGAATGACAATGTAATGAGATGAGATGCAATGTCATATATCAATCAACATTGAGACTGTGACCTGAGCTAAAACTTGATATTTTAAAATGTTCTAGCACCATTACATTATAATAAGCCACTGATGTTTTCCACTTTGTTCAAAGTAATCAATACATAACGACAAACAACTTTTACCATCTTGTTTTTAAATTATATGGTATTTTATAAAGTAGGTGGCAAAACAAAGCAGCAAAATTTGGTGACATAGTGTTTGTTCAACATACAGATAATATGGGCATGTTAAATATTGTATTTAGGCAAGTGTTTTACTAAAACAATATTGCTGGTTTTATATATGAAATTTACATATAATTCTTGAATAGAATGTTTTACAAATAAAATACTACCCCACCCACACACCCAAAAATGTTACTTTTTTTTTCAAAACATGTGTAAAAAAGTATGTCCTATAATTCTCAGCACCATAACTGTCATAAAACCCTTATTACATTATATATATATCAAACTATAATAAATACAGAAAATAAAAAAAAATTACCATATACATGTCTATGTAAAATTGACTAAAATAGATTTCCTGCTTAAAACTTCAACATATTTTGTGACGTCACATAATTAAATGAGTCACATAGTTCCATTTTGATTTCAATCTGATTCCACACGATTACTCATAGTAACAAGAGCTGTCTGAGGGACAGCGCTCTCGACTATTCAAATATTTATCACAGAAGTACAAATTTGATTGAGACTGATGACAAATTCAAGCAAATAAGAGTTATCTAACTTACAAAATTGACAAAATTCAGTAGGTCTTGTAACTGCAATATCTTGTATAAAGTTTTCATGAAATAAATGCATTGACTGCTGAGTTATAAAATTTCTAAGTAAAACAAAGGCCCTAATTTGCCAAAAAAATCGGGCAAATGTTATCCGACTTGATGAATTTAGTTGATTTCATGACTACAAAGCCATATGTAAAGTTTCAATCAAATACATTGAGCGGTTGGTGTTATTATGAACTTGACAGTACTTGCGTGCAAATCTTAGTTATTATAACTTAGTTATTGTAGTAGGTTTGATGACTGGGAAGACTTGTGTAAAGTCAATTCATGCAATGGTTACTTAGATATGGACTTGATTATACTTGCATGCAAAACATTAACAAGATTTTCTAAGTCAAACAAGAGCAATAATTTGCATTATATTCAAGCAAGAGTTATCTAACTTCGTTATTGTAGTAGGGTTGATGACTGGGAAGAGTTATGTAAAGTTTCAATCAAATACATTGAGTGGTTGGTGAGATATAGACTTGATGGTACTTGCATGCAAAACTTTAACCAGAATTTTGAGTCAAACAAGGGCAATAATTTGCATCAAATTCATGCAAGAGTTATCTTACTTAGTTGTTGTAGCAGGGTTGCTTTTGTAAAGTTTCAAGGCAATACATGCAATGGTTACTAAGATATGGACTTTATGGTACTTGCACGCAAATCTTTAACCAGAATTTCTAAGTCCAACAAGGGCAATAATTTGTATCATATCCATGCAAGAGTTATCTAAATTAGTTACAGTAGTAGGGTTGATGACTGAGGGGCTTGTGTTAAGTTTCAATCAAACACATTGAGTGGTTAGTGAGATATAGACTTCATGGTATTTGCATGCAAAACTTTAATCAGAATTTCTAAGTCAAACAAGGGCAATACCGGTAATTTGTATTATATTCATGCAAGAGTTGTCTTACTTAGTTATTGTAGTAGGGTTGATGACTATGAAGGCTTGTGTGAAGTTTCGTGGCAATACATGCAATGGTTACTGAGAAAAGAACTTGCATGCAAAACTTTAACCAAGGTGTGACGCGAGGCCGATGCCAGGGTGAGTAGAATAGCTCTTTTTATTCTCCAAATAGTCAAGCTAAGAATTGTGTCATCTTAGAAAGAGTCATATTGACGACGTGAAGGTTGCCTGGCAGTATTTAAATGCTGTCTGTTTTTAGAATGGGGATTTCATTTCAAGTTTACCACTCTGATTAAAAAAGTGATTTTTTCACATTTTGGTGGATTTGATATACACTCGGGTCCCATTGTAACGCGGTAGCTGGGATCCAAGGAATGAAACGTGGAACTGTGTTATAAATATCCCAAGGTGCACTGGATATATTATAAGCCAATACTGTTTCTGGTCGAAGTACCATAAACAAACACACAATAGTGTTTGATTTATATGACAGACCATAGTTTGTTGACGTCAATCAATTAAAAGCGTTGTTGTTAATAACAGTAAGAACTTCTTAGTCTGATTTATCAAGGTGTTATTAATGCACAAATACATGGTCACTGTTTGGAAAAACATAACGAACGAGACCCATTTTAAAAACAATTTTACTTTTTGAGACATTTATAGTGTTTTCCAGATATATACCCTTCCAGCCCATAATAAACTAATTGCTAGATCCATTAATTTTCATGCCACCCAACCCTTTTTATTTTTATAAAAAAAAAATTGAAAAAAAAAAAAATAAATAATAATTAAAAATGTCCCCACCTTACCCATTTTAGAAAAATTTTGATGATAATCTAGCAATTAATTTATAATGGCCTTAAGTATATTTAATGAAAAAATGGTCAAAGTCACTATATTTTAGTAAGTCATGGTGAGTGACAATTAACAAGTTTTATTGGTCCTACAAGATGAGTAGGATACCTTGGAAGCCATTCATCAAAGAAAGGAAGAGAGTTGAGTTACAGTCTAAAAGCATTCAAATATATTTTTTATTGATCACGGAAAAACTGCGTCATAGAAACTGTGGGATATTTCCCATACAGACAAACCTTAGGGACACAAAAATCAATCTATAGAAGTGTTGCAATTGCGGCATTTTAGTTTTTCTCTGGTTTCATTAAAGTTTAATCAAGGTAGTGAGCTCATTGAAGTAGTGTAAAAGTTAATGTCGTTTCATTCTCATAAACAGATCAATTTTTATTTTTGTATTCTTTATTTTAGTAATTGCTCATCCATAATTTACATGGCAGAGGCAGTGGTTATAAACAATAATGCAAATCCAAGGTCTGGGACATTTACTTTTTTCTGTTAGAACCATGTAATTTTATTTGAGCCTAGACCCCTTGGAACAAAATTTAATTTATTTTTTTTTTAAAAACCATTTGCCCTCCAACTAGTACCAGCAGGCAGTACACCCAGTTCTGCATCTTCACTGACGAACCCATTGACCAAGTTAAACAGTGATAAATGAAAATTACGAAATATATTTAATGCAGCATATTAGTGACTAGAGCTGGTAAACTATTCTCTCATTTTGAATTTATGTGCACTGTGAAGTTGAAAAATGAAGTAAATTTGTGTGAAGTTATCAATACTTAGATGTTTGTACTAGTTTCGTTGATGTGACATTTCAAAAGCCCTTAAGCTAATGGTACCAATCAAAATTGAAATATGCAATCAAAATTTTATCAGTAAACAGTCGGGACCTTTTTAGAAGTTGTGCCCTTTAAAATATTTTGCTGGAAGGTCCAGCACCTACCAGTAGAATTCACTATTTTAAGTTGATTGATTGGCTGAATATTTAACGTTGTTTTTATGTCATTGAGGGCTAACAGAGAATCAGTTAACCTAACCGCTCTTTCCTGGGATCCTGGATGGTTAACCAGAACTTGAGCACACCCCATCTCCACAAGTAACTGATAACCTTCCCACTTGAAACACTGGTGAGAGACAAATGATAATGAGACAGAATGTCGTATATCAACCATCACAGAGATTGAGGCTGAGTCGGGATTTAAACTCAAGATCCCAGGATTCAGTCTGACATGCTACCGACTGAGCTTATCGGTCTCAACCCAATATTTTAAGACCCTGGTATCAAAGGACTGTCAACCACAATACTAAGCTAAACACTTCAACAATAGCGTCAGAAGCACAAGATTCAGCTTGAGGAGTGGATAATAACGTATAATGGGGGTGGGCAGGTCCCCTAGCATATATATAGAGACAAGGAAAGAACTAAACGTGGACCCCTTCCCCGATCAAAATTTGTTTCTAAGTCAAGAAGCCATCAGTTTCAACAAACCCAGTCTCGTATTGCTAAATGATTTATTTTCAAGATTGATCCGGTAAGTAATGCAAAAACGATGCTTAAAAGTAAATATATGGTGTTAACAGCATAATTATGCTTACTAACATCTGTGGCAACGGAAGTAGCATGTTCAGATATCCTCAGCTTTATTTCTTCAAATTGACCACGCGCTGAAGCGCGCCAATCTGATACGAGTCGCTGAGGCGCTTATGGAAAATTTTGGAAGGTAAGCATCTCCATATGACTTGGATTGGACAACATTTAAAAAATATAGCAAATTTTAACCACACGGCACTGTATTTGCTCCGTACGAAAATGACGTCATATCCGCTGCCACAGATGTTGGTAGAAAAAAATTATGCAGTTTTAGGAACCCAGTGCACTATTGTCTTCAAACCGCCAATTTATGCATAAACAATGATATATGATTTTGAAGATAAATCATTCAGCGATAGAACAAGACCGGGTTTGTTAAAATTGATGGCCTATTGACTTAGAAACTCTAATTTTGATCGGAGAACGGGGCCACATTTGTTTCTTTCCGTGCCTCTATATATACGCTAGGGGACCTGCCCAACCCCATTAAACATTATTATCCACTCCCCAAGCTCCTGTGGTCAGAAGCAGGTGCAAATGTATGTTTTGTTGTCATTTATGTCATCTTTTTCAAATAGGATGGTTATTAGTTTATTTTTATAAAAAAATAAAATAAATTTAGAAAACAAAAAATTAAAACTTCAGACCCAGGTTACGACCATAATAAATTAATTCCTAGATTTTCATCTTTTAAGTCATGTTTTTCAGATTTTTAAACGGAAGTATTGTTTTAGGCATGAAATGAAAGAAAATCATTTAAAATCGCAAAATGTTTAAGATATGAGAACATTTTTAATTAACAAATTACATTGTCAAATAAACAAAATTGATTTCTTTACAATAAAATGTGCCAGGGGGTTATGGTAATAAAAATGGGGGTTGGCGGGCTTGATTGAAAATGTAGGAGCTAATTTATCATGGCCTAAACAAATTTAAGAATCTAGCAGAATTGGTGGTTGAGAAACAGAAAAGGTGAAATAATTATATTTTAATTGGACGATGATGACAACAACAATGACAAAGACGACACCAGGGTCATGACAATTATAATTAACAAGAGCTGATAGGGAACAGTGTGACTATTTACTCCTTGTCAGAAAACTGTATTTAATATCTATAATACCAATTATATACCATCAGACATACAGTCCCATCATATGTCAATCAAACCATCTTTATAGGAAGTATAGCAGGACTATTTAAAAATATTTTACAAACCTCATACACAAAAGGTGAGGTCAGGGTTGAAATGAACATTATGATTGCATATGGGGCCAAGATTAAATAATTTCATGCATGCAAGCAGGCCTAAGGACCGAATGCACCAGTATAATATGCATGAAAGAAAGAGACAAGCAAAAATGCACCTGAAACAAGATAAGAGGGGCTGTTGATAAAATGCACACATTTCTGCATAGATGGCATCATTCAAATACAATACCATGTCAGAATATATATATATATATATATATATATGATGTGTTGTATGGACCCCAGTCATGGTGATTTGTTGTATGGACCACAGTCATGGTGATGTGTTGTATGGACCCCAGTCATGGTGATTTGTTGTATGGACCACAGTCATGGTGATGTGTTGTATGGACCCCAGTCATGGTGATGTGTTGTATAGACAACAGTCATAGTGATGTGTTGTATAGACCACAGTCATGATGATGTGTTGTATTAACCCCAGTCATGGTGATGTGTTGTATAGACCACAGTCATGATGATGTGTTGTATTAACCCCAGTCATGGTGATGTGTTGTATTGGCCCCAATCATGGTGATGTGTTGTATAGACCACAATCATGGTGATGTGTTGTATAGACCACAATCATGGTGATGTGTTGTATAGACAACAATCATTGTGATTTGTTGTATAGACCACAATCATGGTGATTTGTTGTATTGACCCCAGTCATGGTGATGTGTTGTATGGTCCCCAGTCATGGAGATGTGTTGTATGATCCCCAGTCATGGAGATGTGATGTATAGACCCCAGTCATGGTGATGTGATGTATAGACCCCAGTCATGGTGATGTGTTGTATAGACCACAGTCAGGGTGGTGTGTTTTATCGACCCCAGTCATGGTGGTGTGTTGTATAGGCCCCAGTTACGGTGGTGTGTTGTATAGACCCCAGTCATGGTGATGTGTTGTATAGACCACAGTCATGGTGATGTATTGCATAGACCACAGTCATGAGGATGTGTTGTATCTGCCCCAGTCATGGTGGTGTGTTGTATAGGCCACAGTCATGGTGGTGAGTTGTATGGACCCCAGTCATGGTGATGTGTTGTATCAGCCCCAGTCATGGGGGTGTGTTGTGCAGACCCCAGACATGATGATGTGTTGTATAGACCACAGTCATGGTGATGTGTTGTATTGGCCCCAGTCATGGTGATGTGTTGTATTGACCCCAGTCATGGTGATGTGTTGTATTGACCCCAGTCATTATGATGTGTTGTATTGACCCCTGTCATGATGATGTGTTGTATAGACCACAGTCATGGTGATGTGTTGTATTGGCCCCAGTCATGGTGATGTGTTGTATAGACCACATTCATGATGATGTGTTGTATAGACCACAGTCATAGTGATGTGTTGTATAGACCACAGTCATGGTGATGTGTTGTATTGGCCCCAGTCATGGTGATGTGTTGTATTGGCCCCAGTCATGGTGATGTGTTGTATAAACCCCAATCATGGTGATGTGTTCTATAGACAACAGTCATGATGATGTGTTGTATTGGCCCCAGTCATGGTGATGTGTTCTATAGACAACAGTCATGGTGATGTGTTGTATAGACCCCAGTCATGGTGATGTATTGTATAGACAACTGTCATGGTGATGTATTGTATAGACCCCAGTCATGGTGATGTGTTGTATAGACCCCAGTCATGGTGATGTTTTGTATAGACCCCAATCATGGTGATGTGTTGTATAGACCCCAGCCATGGTGATGTGTTGTATAGACCAGTCATGGTGATGTGTTGTATAGACCACAGTCATGGTGATGTGTTGTATGGACCCCAGTCATGGTGATGTATTGTATAGACCACAGTCATGGTGATGTATTGTATAGACCACAGTCAGTGTGATGTGGTGTTTAGACCCCAGTCATGATGATGTATTGTGACCCCAGTCATGATGACTTGTTGTGACCCCAGTCATGATGATGTGTTATGACCCCAGTCATGATGATGTGTTGTATAGACCACAGTTATTATGACGTGTTATGACCCCAGTCATGATGATGAGTTGTGACCCCAGTCATGATGATGAGTTATGACCCCAGTCATGATGACTTGTTGTGACCCCAGTCATGATGATGTGTTGTATAGACCACAGTTATTATGACGTGTTATGACCCCAGTCATGATGATGAGTTATGACCCCAGTCATGATGACGTGTTATGACCCCAGTCATGATGATGAGTTGTGACCCCAGTCATGATGACGTGTTGTGACCCCAGTCATGATGACGTGTTATGACCCCAGTCATGATGACGTGTTATGACCCCAGTCATGATGACGTGTTATGACCCCAGTCATGATGATGTGTTGTGACCCCAGTCATGATGATGTGTTGTGACCCCAGTCATGATGATGTATTGTGACCCCATTCATGATGATGTGTTGTGACCACAGTCATGATGATGTGTTGTGACCTTGGGCAAAGCATTTATCTGCACATATTTAGTAATAGTTCTTGGAGCAAGCATTATAAACCGCTAAACCGTTGCAACTGCAATTTCTTAACAAAAACAAGCACAAAAAAGATCATACAGGAGTTGCATAGTGTTTATTACATACTGAAACCTTGAAGATGCTGTGATGTAGAAAACACATGGCAAAAAGGTCACAAGAGACCCTGATTGTTGAATGTCGGAACCAGATCAATAGTGAGTGAGTGGAGATAATTAATGTAATGCCGAGCATATTGATTTTAATACATCATTATCATAGAAACATTGACAAAAATGTGTCAATCAACCAGAGTTCCTGTATTTTAACAACATTAATTAGGTACATTAGCAGTGATTGATTTATTTATCTATGTGTATATTATATGGGAATATATGAATGAATTGGTGGTTAATGGAACAGAACAGTCACTAACCTTAAACCTTGAGACAAATTCTCAGATGACCTTAAAATACAAACAAGACTAATATGAAAAATGAGCCTAAAATTGCAGGAGCCTTATACTAATTTATTCTAGCTAGATTGTGAAGGAAGCTCAGAGCTTACATGAACCGCTCTTGAGTCTACTTTCTGGGTTGAACCAGTACTGAGTGTTGTTTTTGACAGCATCAGGTCAAGCTGGGGATCGAACCTACAACCTCTTGCAAGAGCGATCAACACTATCTGCTGCACAAATGTCCCACTCTGAAGAGCCATATTATCATTAGAACTGGGATGTATCAACAACTTTTTATAAGAAAATGTCTCCTTTAGAAGATATTTTGCAAATTAAGACCCACAGCTCCATGAAAATTGGAAGATAATAACTGAAGTAAGAGAGCAGACATAAAATTTAGAACAAACCATATACTTACCCCAGAGACACTGGCCATACGCTTACCCCAGAGACACTGGCCGTACGCTTACCCCAGAGTCACTGGCCGTACGCTTTCCCCAGAGTCACTGGCCGTACGCTTACACCAGAGACACTGGCCGTATGCTTACACCAGAGACACTGGCTGTACACTTACCCCAGTATCAATCAGGCTGGTTATCCAACTTAGCCAAACCCATTGTTGTGACCAAGTGTGGTGAGGATTAGTTATCAAACCTATTGTTGTGACCAAGTGTGTTGAGGATTAGTTATCAAACCCATTGTCGTGACCAAGTGTGGTGAGGATTAGTTATGAAACCCATTGTTGTGACCAAATCTGGTGAGGATGAGTTATCAAACCCTTTGTTGTGACCAAGTCTTGTGAGGATTAGTTATCAAACCCATTGTTGTGACCAAATGTGGTGAGGATTAGTTATCAAACCCTTTGTTGTGACCAAGTCTGGTGAGGATTAGTTATCAAACCCATTGTTGTGACCAAGTGTGGTGAGGATTAGTTATCAAACCCACTGTTTT
This sequence comes from Panopea generosa, assembly GCA_029582155.1. Lineage (NCBI taxonomy): Eukaryota > Metazoa > Mollusca > Bivalvia > Adapedonta > Hiatellidae > Panopea > Panopea generosa. The sequence goes on from CM055908.1 coordinate 45,880,222, forward strand.
GACCAAGTCTGGTGACGATTGGTTATCAAACCCATTGTTGTGACCAAGTGTGGTGAGGATTAGTTATCAAACCCTTTGTTGTGACCAAGTCTGGTGAGGATGAGTTATCAAACCTATTGTTGTGACCAAGTGTGGTGAGGATTAGTTATCAAACCCATTGTTGTGACCAAGTGTGGTGAGGATGAGTTATCAAACCCATTGTTGTGACCAAGTGTGGTGAGGATTGGTTATCAAACCCATTGTTGTGACCAAGTGTGGTGAGGATTGGTTATCAAATCCATTGTTGTGACCAAGTCTGGTGAGGATTAGTTATCAAACCCATTGTTGTGACCAAGTCTGGTGAGGATTAGTTATCAAACCCTTTGTTGTGACCAAGTGTGGTGAGGATTAGTTATCAAACCCATTGTTGTGACTAAATGTGGTGAGGATTAGTTATCAAACCCATTGTTGTGACCAAGTCTGGTGAGGATTAGTTATCAAACCCATTGTTGTGACCAAGTGTGGTGAGGATTAGTTATCAAACCCATTGTTGTGACCAAGTGTGGTGAGGATTGGTTATCAAACCCATTGTTGTGACCAAGTCTGGTGAGGATGAGTTATCAAACCCATTGTTGTGACTAAGTCTGGTGAGGATTGGTTATCCAACTTAGCCAAACCCATTGTTGTGACCAAGTGTGGTGAGGATTAGTTATCAAACCCATTGTTGTGACCAAGTCTGGTGAGGATGAGTTATCAAACCCATTGCAGTGTTTTCTCCAGCTTCAATTTTTTGGGGGTCATTGATGACCCACTGACTAAAAATCTAGGGGTCATTTTCAAAATCTGGGGGTCATCAATTGACTAGTTTTAAACTTAATCAACATGAATAAATGGAGTTAAAAATACATATTTTTCTAAAACAGTTTTACTTCCTGTTTCACACAAATTTCTCCATCAAAACTGCAACTTAAGATAACAACTTCAAAACAATTTAACTCCAAACGAATGTTTCAATTCTGGCAATAAGTTACAACAACTTGAAACTTAGTAGTTGTTTTTATGATTTTGTCCCTTTGGTCGTGAACTTTTCAAATGTTATGGCCACAGCTCAATCACCAAGGCCCTAACTATTTTTAATGAAAAACACTAAAATTCTTTCAATATTTTATATTTGCTGAGCTACATGTTTAGCATTATACTCTTTGGAAAATAAACTTTGTTTTTGTTTTCTTTTTTCCAAAAGCATTTCTCTTCAAAGCTAGACTCATTTTAGAGAAATTTTATCTTAAAAAAAATAATAATATAAAATACATTTTAATGGTAACTTCACAAAATTTAATTAAATTTTTGAAATTAAGTAATCATTTTTCAAAATAAAATTAATTTCTTTTTTCAACAACTTTTTAATCGTCCGTTACAGAAACATAAACGGCGCCGGGAATACTGCCGTAAAACTTGGACCGGCCGATGTTTAAACTGGTATTAAAATGTCGCGCATGCGCGTCTCGATACCTTATAGAAAACAAAATAAAAAGTTTTTCAGATAGAGTATCGTTCGTACATTTAAACAACTTTTATGAAAAGTTTCACGCTTCCACATTTCATCTTCATATACAAACAACCTAAAACTGGGTAAATGTCAGTACTATTGTTGCAGGGTACGTTTGTTTTCACAGATGTTGGCTTCAAACTACACTATTGCTTCGCGGAAAATTATGTATGTGATCATAATCGTCTATGCGATTGCATCAATAAAGCGTTCGTAACCAATTAAAGCGTTTATTTAACTTGGTAGAATCGTATGACTGGGATTGCCCTGAATCAGACCACGTGATCTGTCAAATCGGCTGGCATTGTAACAATAACTCTGAAACCAGCTTGCCGAAACAAATATGCGTAATTTGAATTTCTGTGTTTTTAAGATTGCGTCATAGTGGACGCACTGAACAAAGTTGATTGCGTCAGATGAGAATTTATTGCGTCAAAAACGCAAGAAACGCGCTCTGGAGAAAACACTACCATTGTTGTGACCAAGTGTGGTGAGGATTGGTTATCAAACCCATTGTTGTGACCAAGTGTGGTGAGGATTGGTTATCAAATCCATAGTTGTGACCAAGTCTGGTGAGGATTGGTTATCAAACCCAATGTTGTGACCAAGTCTGGTGAGGATTGGTTATCAAACCCATTGTTGTGACCAAGTGTGGTGAGGATTAGTTATCAAACCCATTGTTGTGACCAAGTCTGGTGAGGATTGGTTATCAAACCCATTGTTGTGACCAAGTCTGGTGAGGATTGGTTATCAAACCCATTGTTGTGACCAAGTGAGGTGAGGATTGGTTATCAAACCCATTAATGTGACCAAGTCTGGTGAGGATTGGTTATCAAATCCATAGTTGTGACCAAGTCTGGTGAGGATTGGTTATCAAACCCATTGTTGTGACCAAGTGAGGTGAGGATGAGTTATCAAACCCATTGTTGTGACCAAGTGAGGTGAGGATTGGTTATCAAATCCATAGTTGTGACCAAGTCTGGTGAGAATTGGTTATCAAACCCATTGTTGTGACCAAGTCTGGTGAGGATTGGTTATCAAACCCATTGTTGTGACCAAGTCTGGTGAGGATTCGTTATCAAACCCATTGTTGTGACCAAGTCTGGTGAGGATTGGTTATCAAACCCATTGTTGTGACCAAGTGAGGTGAGGATTGGTTATCAAACCCAATGTTGTGACCAAGTGAGGTGAGGATTGGTTATCAAACCCAATGTTGTGACCAAGTGAGGTGAGGATTGGTTATCAAACCCATTGTTGTGACCAAGTGAGGTGAGGATGAGTTATCAAACCCATTGTTGTGACCAAGTGAGGTGAGGATTGGTTATCAAACCCAATGTTGTGACCAAGTCTGGTGAGGATTGGTTATCAAACCCATTGTTGTGACCAAGTGAGGTGAGGATGAGTTATCAAACCCATTGTTGTGACCAAGTGAGGTGAGGATTGGTTATCAAACCCATTGTTGTGACCAAGTGTGGTGAGGATTGGTTATCAAATCCATTGTTGTGACCAAGTCTGGTGAGGATTGGTTATCAAACCCATTGTTGTGACCAAGTGAGGTGAGGATTGGTTATCAAACCCATTGTTGTGACCAAGTGAGGTGAGGATTGGTTATCAAATCCATTGTTGTGACCAAGTCTGGTGAGGATTGGTTATCAAACCCATTGTTGTGACCAAGTCTGGTGAGGATTGGTTATCAAACCCATTGTTGTGACCAAGTCTGGTGAGGATTGGTTATCAAACCCATTGTTGTGACCAAGTGAGGTGAGGATTGGTTATCAAACCCATTGTTGTGACCAAGTGAGGTGAGGATTGGTTATCAAACCCAATGTTGTGACCAAGTGAGGTGAGGATTGGTTATCAAACCCAATGTTGTGACCAAGTGAGGTGAGGATTGGTTATCAAACCCATTGTTGTGACCAAGTGAGGTGAGGATGAGTTATCAAACCCATTGTTGTGACCAAGTGAGGTGAGGATTGGTTATCAAACCCAATGTTGTGACCAAGTCTGGTGAGGATTGGTTATCAAACCCATTGTTGTGACCAAGTGAGGTGAGGATTGGTTATCAAACCCATTGTTGTGACCAAGTGAGGTGAGGATTGGTTATCAAACCCAATGTTGTGACCAAGTCTGGTGAGGATTGGTTATCAAACCCATTGTTGTGACCAAGTGAGGTGAGGATTGGTTATCAAACCCAATGTTGTGACCAAGTCTGGTGAGGATTGGTTATCAAACCCATTGTTGTGACCAAGTGAGGTGAGGATGAGTTATCAAACCCATTGTTGTGACCAAGTCTGGTGAGGATTGGTTATCAAACCCATTGTTGTGACCAAGTCTGGTGAGGATTGGTTATCAAACCCATTGTTGTGACCAAGTCTGGTGAGGATTGGTTATCAAACCCATTGTTATGACCAAGTGAGGTGAGGATGAGTTATCAAACCCATTGTTGTGACCAAGTCTGGTGAGGATTGGTTATCAAACCCATTGTTGTGACCAAGTCTGGTGAGGATTGGTTATCAAACCCATTGTTGTGACCAAGTCTGGTGAGGATTGATTATCAAACCCATTGTTGTGACCAAGTGTGGTGAGGATTGGTTAAACCGTTATCAAACCAAATGTTAGGACCAAGTCTGGTGAGGATTGGTTATCAAATCCATTGTTGTGACCAAGTGTGGTTAGGATTGGTTAAACCGTTATCAAACCCAATGTTGTGACCAAGTGTGGTGAGGATTGGTTAAACCATTATCAAACCCAATGTTGTGACCAAGTCTGGTGAGGATTGGTTATCATACCCATTGTTGTGACCAAGTGTGGTGAGGATTGGTTAAACCGTTATCAAACCCAATGTTGTGACCAAGTCTGGTGAGGATGAGTTATCAAACCCATTGTTGTGACCAAGTGTGGTGAGGATTGGTTAAACTGTTATCAAACCCAATGTTGTGACCAAGTCTGGTGAGGATGAGTTATCAAACCCATTGTTGTGACCAAGTGTGGTTAGGATTGGTTAAACCGTTATCAAACCCAATGTTGTGACCAAGTCTGGTGAGGATTGGTTATCAAACCCATTGTTGTGACCAAGTGCGGTGAGGATTGGTTAAACCGTTATCAAACCCAATGTTGTGACCAAGTCTAGTAAGGATGAGTTATCAAACCCATTGTTGTGACCAAGTGCGGTGAGGATTGGTTAAACCGTTATCAAACCCAATGTTGTGACCAAGTCTGGTGAGGATGAGTTATCAAACCCATTGTTGTGACCAAGTGCGGTGAGGATTGGTTAAACCATTATCAAACCCAATGTTGTGACCAAGTCTGGTGAGGATGAGTTATCAAACCTATTGTTGTGACCAAGTGCGGTGAGGATTGGTTAAACCGTTATCAAACCATTTGTTGTGACCAAGTCTGGTGAGGATGAGTATCAGACCCATTGTTGTGACCAAGTGTGGTGAGGATTGGTTAAACCGTTATCAAACCCAATGTTGTGACCAAGTCTGGTGAGGATGAGTTATCAGACCCATTGTTGTGACCAAGTGTGGTGAGGATTGGTTAAACCGTTATCAAACCCAATGTTGTGACCAAGTCTGGTGAGGATGAGTTATCAAACCCATTGTTGTGACCAAGTGTGGTGAGGATTGGTTAAACCGTTATCAAACCCAATGTTGTGACCAAGTCTGGTGAGGATGAGTTATCAAACCCTTTGCTGTGACCAAGTCTGGTGAGGATTAATTATCAAACCCTTTGTTGTGACCAAGTCTGGTGAGGATGAGTTATCAAACCCTTTGTTGTGACCAAGTGTGGTGAGGATTAGTTATCAAACCCATTGTTGTGACTAAGTGTGGTGAGGATTGGTTATCAAGCCCATTGTTGTGACCAAGTGTGGTTAGGATTGGTTATCAAACCCTTTGTTGTGACCAAGTCTGGTGAGGATGAGTTATCAAACCCATTGTTGTGACCAAGTATGGTGAGGATTGGTTATCAAACCCATTGTTGTGACCAAGTGTGGACAGGAATGATTCTCCAACTTAGCCAAACCCATTGTTGTGACCAAATCTGGTGAGGATTGGTTATCAAACCCATTGTTGTGACCAAATCTGGTGAGGATTGGTTATCAAACCTATTGTTCTGACCAAGTGTGGTGTGGATTAGTTATCTAACCCTTTGTTGTGACCAAGTGTGGTGTGGATTAGTTATCAAACCTATTGTTGTGACCAAGTGTGGTGAGGATTAATTATCAAACCCATTGTTGTGACCAAGTGTGGTGAGGATTGGTTATCAAACCTATTGTTGTGACAAAGTGTGGTGAGCATTGGTTATCAAACCCATTGTTGTGACCAAGTCTGGTGAGGATCAGTTATCAAACCCATTGTTGTGACAAAGTCTGGTGAGGATTAGTTATCAAACCCATTGTTGTGACCAAGTGTGGTGAGGATTGGTTATCAAACCCATTGTTGTGACAAAGTGTGGTGAGGATTGGTTATCAAACCCATTGTTGTGACCAAGTCTGGTGAGGATTAGTTGTCAAACCCATTGTTGTGACCAAGTCTGGTGAGGATTAATTATCAAACCCATTGTTATGATCAAGTCTGGTGAGGATTGGTTATCAAACCCATTGTTGTGACCAAGTGTGGAGAGGAATGATTATCCAACTTAGCCAAACCATTTAAGCAATATACATTGTGACCAAGTCTGGTGAGTAGTGGATTAAAAATATTTTTCAGCCATCATGACAATGTAATTGAGACAGTATATGAGTACTGCCACACTGGAGTATCATACAGCAGACGCATGGCATGAAACCCCATCCAATCATTATACTGACACTGGGCCAACCAGACCTAGAACTATCCTCTAAAAGCGTCAAATGAGGAAGCTTCTAGTACCATTTTTCAAGTCTTCGATATGACCTGACCAGGGATTGAACCCACAACCTTCCACATGTGAGGTGGATACTCTACCACTGAACCACCACTGCGATAATCAGTTTTACTGAGAGCAGATATTGCAAGTTTTCTAAAATGTGACTTCAGATACATAAAAAAATAATACTGCTTGTGCTGCTTGTGACAGACATGATCAAAGAAAGACAACTCTGACAGCATTAATCCAATTGTACATAGAAGTAGTGGTTCTTCATTAACATTATGGCAATTAAAAACCAAAAGAAGATAATTGTAAATTGTTACTTAGTTATAAATATGAGTGTCAGACAATTGTGTAGAATTTGAGGCAGGATTATAAATAAAATCGTTAAACAAATTAAGAATTAATCCAGCAAAAATACTGTATGAATGAACAGACTTGGAATGGGTATCAAACTGGGTCCCTCACCCCCTCCTTTACAATAGATGATATCTGGAACTGACCATGTTTTTCCATTTGATGAATCACATTACCTACTGAAAATTACCTGTGCAGAAAATAAATTGTCAAATATGTATTGTTGTTTATTGACAGGTATTCTTTCATAGAATCTCTTTCCTGAATTGTCATCATTTCAAGACGACCATTCTGTAAGGACATTTCCATGATCATCTGATTTAACAACTATTAAATCCTGCACAGGCAAATTCTCTAATTGCCTTATATGAACATCATCACCATCAAATATGGACCCTGTGTTAAATGATGCTTCCATTTTCACGAACATTTAATACATAGAATTCTCATACTCTTCGTGCATGGTATCTTTGGGATATAGCCACTCATTTCAAAAGTTTCAAAGGCCCTAAGATTTATAAACCTATCAAAAATAAAATACATAATGCATATGGTTATCAGCAGGCCTTCTAAAATTGCCGTTTTTTTTGTTTTTTGACCGATTTCTGAAGTTCAAAACCGGTTTTCGTTTCAAAGTTTAATAAAAAATCGGTCAAGATATTTTCTTTCAGTCGTACAAAATCTCATAAATTGCTCTTACCATGCCATACTGACCTGTGAAATACGCCTTGCAGCAATATCATTTGACCCAATAATCTGATTGTTTTGTCACCTGCTGTGATGTCAATTTTGACTAAATCATTAACGCTATTCGGGAGAGTTTATCGGAAGAGTCTATAGCTATGTAGCACGCCTTCGATGTGATCAGCGACCCATAGCGTTCTGTCGGTTCATCAAAAGATTGTGTTTGGTCCGTAATTTCTTTAATATACTGCTAGCCAAAGCTGGGACAGTCGGAGCAAATATTGTTTGCATCATTAAAATATTTGATAAAACGTGCAGTGTTACTTGTTTGCTTCATTTTTTTAAAAAATAACTTTAATTAGATATACAAGCTGGTTTTGGTAATTGTAGGTAATGGTTAGCTACAGCACAATGCATATCAAAAATAAAAAGTTGAATGAACCATTACATTGGTTTCCACGGTGATTATCTCAAGCAGCTTCCGGTACTTGCAACGCTTCCGGTTCAATCTAGCATTTTTAATATAATGAAAATTATTCAGTAAAGCGGAAACATAATGTCAGTCACTAAAATGTACACATTGTGATAAAGTATGTTATAAATAATACACAAATAAACTTGAAATAGTTCCCTATTAATGAATAAACGGAGAAAATACATGGTGCAGCTGACATGGTGGGTCGGGTATGCATATAATTTTATGTAAAGGCATATAGTGATTTTTTTAAAATAAGTGCAATTCTTACGGTAGTAAAAAACCTGGACTGATTTGCATTTTGGAATTTTAGAAGGCCTGGTTATCAGTAAAGTTCAGATCTTTCCAAAATTTTGCTGGAAGTTGGCAGACCTGCCAGTAAAATCCACTACTTTAAGTCCATTGTCATCGTACCTGAGATTTGCTTGGCAGTTTACAAGAACTAGTCACACCTCATCTCTATTCATGACCAGTCATCACAAAGACTCACAGTGGCCGGAAAAAAAAACAACTCACGACCCCATTGACTGACAGCCAGACATGTTACAAACCATCAAAGCTATCTGGACATTTTTTTTTTTTTGAATGGGGTTTAACACCATTTTCCACACATTTCAGGTTATACTAGTATATGGCAGATCCAGTTTTACTGGTAGAGGAAGACCTCAGACTGAGTCAGACTGAGTAGAATTACTATCGTTCTGGCAAACTTTCTCACATAAAGTTTTTGGAGCGAGCGATACTCGAACCTACCACCTTAGCAGTGAGAGATAAGTGATCTTGAGACAGTGTCTTAGACCACTCAGCCACGGAGGTTCCTAGTATCCAGACTAAGCTGTCTTAAACTGAAGCCATTGTAATGTGACTGTTGAAAATGACTTTAACCACCATAAAATACAATTATTTAAATCAAGAACTTCTGTTACAGTATTTATGGATATTCTGTCTATTTCTGCATGTCATTGTTTTCCATTTAAGGTTATAAATGTGTTGCGAGAAATATTTTCCCAAATTTCCGTAAGTCTCAACAATGGCATTTTAAATCAATTTTGACAAATAATATTTCAAACTGACATTTATCACTCCGATTTGCATCCTCTCCGATGTCAAACGTGGAGAGATGTGAGCATTTTGACAAACGATTTTCTAAAATGATACCAATTCTGCGAAATAAAAAATGTTATCCTGTCGATAGTGGTAGTATCAATGCAGACTACTCGTAATACATGTCTAGTTCATGGTAAATCTGACAGGCTTTACTTTGTGGCGCCACAAATTACACACCTCGTCTTATACATCTCACAGACCTGTCATTAAAAGATAAATTGAGAACAACATTGCAGGCTAAACTGAACGTTTGTAATTGAACTTTCAACCAGAATTGATTGTTCTTAAATACATGGATCTCTCAGAGATGAAAATGAATTGTTATGAATATCACAGAACTGTTTCCCATGTAAGGAAGACCAACTTGGTGATACTAAAGAAAAAATCATCCATTTAACACAAAACGGAGCCTAGTGTATACAAAACAAGAACTTTTTACACAATTTTTGTTTAGAATGGCATTTAAAGATCACCATAACATTCTGTTCAGTAAATGACGGCAAGATTATTAAATCCCAAAGAAGCAGGTCCCTTTCTAAGATAATGGTTGATTTCGTCCTTGTAGTTTATCTCATTCATGAGAAATTTGTTAAGACACAGGTCAGCATTTTCTGTTTTATTCTTCAATGTTTTAGCATAACCCGATACTGGCCAATGAGCTGCCCGCGATTTAGTATTTGATCAACAAAATTAAAGAATTTTACACTAAAGAGATAAAATGCAATATAAACTATTGAACATAATATAATTATGATGTGTGATATAGATATGCAGTTTCACTTCTAAGATCGAAAAATATCAGAGATATAGGTGAGGTCTCTTTAACACCACTTCCAACATATTACATGTTGTCTCTGGCTTGAACTTGAATGCCCTATAGCAACTAAAGCAAACTGTCACCTATTAAGTGTTCAAATTGAGCTTGGATAAAAAGTATGTCAGATTAGAGGCAAGTAATATTGAGTGGACAATGCTTCATAGCACTCAGTCACAGAGGATCCCTCAACCAAACTTTGATTCCACAATTCCTTGAAACAGATTTGCCGACTCAATGCAGATGATGGACAAAAGAAAAGGTGCCATCACATAACCATTACTCAGCATGACCTCTGGCCAGCAGCACTAAAAACAACAAAATTACTTAAATTTAACTTCAAACTGACTGCCATGTTAATTCAAGATCATTTTGCATGATCAAAATATAATACAAATTATATTTTATATATAAGCTAGAAGTCTGTGAATACTCAATTATTATTTGCCAAATAAATAATACTAAACTGTATGTTGTTTTATTAACGTTTAATCAACAGATACAAATTTCCTATTCTTCTATATCAGTCTTTGATTTTTTTTTTAAATTAAAGACACAGAACTGTCTTATAAAACCACAGCTATGTTGAAGATGATTTTGTCCATGATCACACGTCCAATCAATATATGGAAATATTATTCACTATCTGAAACTTTATACTTAAGGAATTTGGAAACTCTTAAAAAATTACTTGTTTGCCACTTCCGACTTATGCCATTTAGGGACGGTAGGCATTTTTATTTTTGCTTGTAATCGTTCAGAGAATCCTTTTGAATAATTTGAATGAACACATTTTTTTGGGGGTCTCCCTGTTCACACTGGGTAGGATTGTTTTGGGTCGACTGGAAGTGGCAAACAAACAATATTTTCATTTTGGTCTTGCTTAAGTTTTGGAAATATGAGTTAAATTATAAATTGATATTTTCTTGGAAATTTTCCTACCACACCAATTAACAAGAGCTGTCGGACTATTTCGATGCTGTTCTAAAATAACTTTTTTTTTCAGGAAATAAGTACCAAATAGAAAACAATCAAAACTCAAGGGAGGTAAAATTAAACTATAATTATTAAAAAATAAATTAGCAAAATAATTCACCAACACTATTCATTTTCATTATGACAGTTATGTTTTTTTGAAAACAACAAAGTGAATGGATGGCTCACATTGCCTTAATATTATTTAATTCAGCATAACATAATTTTTATAGGCCTATTCACTAACTCCACCTCAGATTGCAATCAGGCCTTCTAAAATTCCAAAATGCAAATCGGTCCAGGTTTTTTACTACCGTAAGAATCGCACTTATTTATAAAAAATCACTAAAATTGCCTTACATTATGCCATTACATGTATGCATACCCCACCCACCATGTCAGCTGCATCGTGTATTTCTCCGTTTATTTATTAATAGGAAACGATTTCAAGTTTATTTGTGTATTATTTATAACATACTTTATCACAATGTGTACATTTTAATGACTGACATTATGTTTCCGCTTTACTGAATAATTTTCATTATATTAAAAATGTTCGATCGAACCGGAAGTGATGTAAGTTTCGGAAGCTGCGTGAAATAATCACCGTGGAAACCAATGTAACGGTTCAACCACAGAAATAAACCATTCAGATCCTGTCCCACATCAAAACAAAATCGGTCCAGCTTTTATCACTTTCATTAATTAATGTCATTAATTTTATAATTAAAATTATTTTTTTTTAAAAAATGAAACAAACAAGTAACACCGCACGTTTTATCAAATATTTTAATGACGCAAACAATATTCGGTCCGACCGTCCCAGCTTTGGCTAGCGGTATATCAAAGAAATATACGAACGCAAACACAGTCTTTTGATGAACCGACAGAACGCTATGGGTCACTGATCACACATCGAAGGCGTGCTACATAGCGATAGACTCTTCCGATAAACTCCCCTAATACCGTCAATGGTTTAGTCGAAATTGTCATCATTTCGCACAGCAGGTGACAAAACAAACGAATTATTGGGTCAAATTATATTGCCGCAAGGCGTATTTCGCAGGTCAGTATGGCATGGTAAGAGCAATTTATGAGATTTTATACGACCGATAGAAAATATCTGGACCGATTTTTTATTGAACTTTGAAAATATCTGGACCGATTTTTTATTAAACTTTGAAACGAAAACCGGTTTTGAACTTCTGAAATCGGTCCAAAAACCGAAAAACCGGCAATTTTAGAAGGCCTGATTGCAATATATTGGTACCAGTTCATGAAAGTGGATCTATAGTTGAAATAATCTTGTACCATGCAGCATGCACAGTTTATCGCAGCTGGATACCCTTTTATGAAAATAAAAAAAATAAATCTAAAAAAAAAAGAAAGGATTAAATTTTACGAAAAAAAAAAAAAATATTAAATTTAAAAAAAAAAAAAGGAAAGTGAAATTGTTTACCTCTCAGAGCAGAAAAACTTTTTTACCCCTTAGGGTGGGCCAATTTCTCCCCCAGGGTCATGGCTTTTAAAACATTTGAGAAAGGACCACAAACTGACCCTATTTGCCAAACATCTAAGATCTAGGCCATTGTACTACAAACTTTAACCTGCTAAAAACAACATTTCTAAGTCTAAAAGGGAAATAAGTCTGCCAAAATGCAATCAAGAGTTATAGTTCTTATCTCTATGAGTTTCCTGGAGGATGTTGAACACACATGTGAAGTTCCATTCATGTCCAATGATAGGATGATAAAATAATTACCAATTTAAAACTTTAACTTCTAAAAATATCTCTCTGTTCGTTCCATTGATGATACTGAACACACATGTAAAGTTTCATTCATATCGTAAGTGTGGTTGCATAGATATTTTACCTGATAAAAAAGTCAAACCTATAAAAATTAAGTCCAAATAGGGTCATAACCCTGCCAAAATGTAACCCAGAGTTACAGTTCTTGTCTCTGTGAGTTCCATTGATGATGCTGAACACACATGGGTTTCATTCATATTAAATGAGTGGTTGTATAGATATTTTACCTGATAAAAAAATTTAACCGGAAATATTACGTCCAAAATGGGCCATAACTCTTCCAAAATGTAACCCAGAGTTATGGTTCTTATGTCTGTGAGTTTCATTGATGATGCTGAACACACATGGGGAGTTTCATCCATATTGAAGGAATGGTTGCATAGATATCTAGTTTAATACTTGATAAAAAACTTATACTTGAAAAATTAAGTCCAAAAAAGGGTCATAACCCTGCCAAAATGTAACCCAGAGTTACAGTTCTTGTCTCTGTGAGTTCCATTGATGATGCTGAACACACATGAGTTTCATTCATATTAAATGAGTGGTTGCATAAATATTTTACCTGATAAAAAACTTTAACCGGAAATATTAAGTCCAAAATGGGCCATAACTCTTCCAAAATGTAACAAAGAGTTATGATTCTTAATTCTGTGTATTCTATTGATGATGCTGAACACACATGTGAAGTTTCATTCATATTGAACAAGTGGTTGCATAGATATCTTACTTGATAAAAAACTTTAACCAAAAAAACTAACGCCAACACCGACGCTGACCCCAACACCAGGGCGAGTACAATAGCCCCTCTATTCTATAAAACGTCATGTTAAAAATGATGAAATATATAATATTTAGTAAAACAGATCAGGAATCTATAAAAATGGATACTTGGTCTCACCAGCGTTTATCAGAGTTATGCCCCTTTCCAAAATAGAACAAGAGGACAATTACCAGTTTTTGTAATACATAGTACAAAATGACATGGTCGAGAAAGGCAGAGATGGTAACTCAATTTGTTGTCTTAGAAAGTATATATGACATTAACTCTGAGACGTGTGTCATTATGTGATGTATGACAGTTCAACTCAAAGATTTTGTTCAGTTTTAATATGTGAGATTAGCATTAAAGCTCAACTCCATATTAATTTCAGAAGTGCCAAGCTCTCTGTCAAATGTAAAATATCAAAGTGCTCTGGACCTAAAACATTCAATTCCAGCTTTTAGGAAAAAACAACAGAAAATGTGTCTGTCATTACGAATGCCCCTACGATTGCCCATGAACCAAAAATTTTACCAAGATTTTATGTAAAAAAAGGCCATAACTCATTATACAGCTTCAAACGACATAATTATCAAATAAATACATGGACCCCATTACAAGATATTGATCGGAATCCAATTATTTTCCTTGGACGGACAAAACACGGATGAACGGACGTACAGGGATAACTTTATCATTTTTCGAATGGCCGGAACATAAAAACAGACAGGATGATTTGAAACTCAGAATAGTTTAAACATTTGAGCCAGATATATAGATATATAGTCAAGGATCACTTTATTTCCTGATCAGAATGTAAAAAATTCGCTACTGATGCAGGTTACTGTATAGTGACCAGGAAATAGACAGCAAGGCTGTGATTTAATTCGAAATTGTTATGAATGTGTGTACACTACTTCGATAAAACACGTTGACCTTATCTTTAAAGACGATTGCTATAGTTTTTATTCATATTTTTCCTATGGATAGAAATTTATGAAACTTTCCAGTAATTAAGTTTAATGTATGTTCATGCAATATCGGAAATAAAAAACATATGTTACCGTACAGATTATTTTTGTATTGCCTCCTCATAAACGTACCCGTCCTTGGAATTTTGCGAACAAATGTAGATTTAACAAGCAATGTAAAAACAATATTTAAAATTGTTTACATCTAGTATTCAATTCAAACTAATACTCAGATGCATGCATATATAATTGTCACAGAAATGGTAATAATAAGCTTGAATTTAACTGTTTAGGATTTTTAAAAACAAAATCATTTCGGCAGAGCGTCAATTGTTTTTCAATTTTGCAATAAAAATATAGCATTTTTTATATTTTGATATAGTGTATGGATAAATTTTCCTTAAAACGTGACAAAATACTCTCTGTTACCTGTTCAAATGACAATCAAAATAAAAAATACATGTTAATGCATAATTTGAGAAAAGAAAGCTCTTAACGTATGCCATCACTAAATAAACTGCAGTTGCAAAATTAACGCTTTTGTACTAAATGAGCATATTTGTATAAATATTTAGATTCAAATTTTATTTAATATTCAGGTTAAATTCCTATAAACAATTATTTTATACCAGTATGCATATTTCATTATATTGAATATAACATAAGAGACCAATTTCAGACGTATCCGTTATGAGCGTGCAATTCGAAATAGGGTCAGTTGTAGTATAACTGGAACTCGGGTGTGCATGACCCTGTTTGCAACCCTTGGCACTACCATTAGTTAATGCTGTGAAATAACACGGAATTGATATACAATCAGTTATCTGTACATTGTGTGTAGGTACATTGTATTACTGCTGCTATATATATATATATATATATATATATATAAAAAATATAAAAAGGCCTTGATATTGTATCTATGGTTTGCATTGTAGCTAGGCGCACTCGCCGTAGTCTGGTCTGTACATTTATGTCTTGGTTATTCTCTTATAATTATCTCCATATATATATATAGGCATAATGATGTTGTTGGTTTAAACATAAATTAGCAACATGGACAGGGCTGGAAAATTCCACTTGTCTGCTCGCCATGATGAATAACATAATTAAAGGGCAGGACAAGCAACATTAAAGAGACTGACCTTAATATTTCTTTCATTTTCTTTACGCATTCAAAACAAAAATTTGGAAAAAGAGGACTATAAAGTAACTTGGTAAATCCATAATCAATTAATTGCTAGATTATCATTCCTGCCCACCCCCCCTAATTTTCATGCTGCCCTGACCCTTTTAATTTTCATTATTTTTATTTAAACAACAACAAAAAATTAAAAATATAAATAAATAAAATTCTCCCTGAACAACAAAAAATTAAAAATAAAAATAAATAAAATTCTCCCCCCTCCCTCCTATTTTAAAAGAAAATTTTGGATGATAATCTAGCAATTAATTTATAACGACCTTCAATCAATTTCAAGCCCTGATGGGGTTGGCAGATTGTTGATTGAAAATGTAGAAAATTGTGTGCTCTATAATTTATTAGGTTTATAAGAATTTTAAATTAGCACATTAAGCATTCCAGACAATACGAGATTTCATGTTTCATTCTGATGAACTTTTGTTTCTCAGCTCTCTGTGCCATCTGTATCTCTCCTAAATGGGACATCATAGAGAAAGCTTATCTATCTACTTTGCAGTGCAATAGTCCAGGTCTTGGTTTGCTGTTTTAACTGGCAATGGAACCATTCACATAATAATACAGATCAATCACAGCACAGTCACGTGACTTTGTTTGGCTCTCAGTTAGTAATTAAATTTTCATTAACAATCCTTCAGAAGGATAATGGAATGTGAGAGTGGAATTACAGAAACACATAAGTAATAAAAAGAACATAATAATGTATGCCCCACCACCTCCCTCCACAGTGATCTTCCATGTACGAGTCCCAGGACTCGCTCAACTGGACTCATCTTTGCCTTCCAAAGATAATTTTAAGTCCAATTGTTTTTATATGGTTGTAAAACACTTTAGTGTTTCAAGTGGCATTTATCACATTACTCAAATTTACCAAATGATCATTTGAAGCCATATTAAGCTTGCTAACTAAAGACTGGATAATCATTTAGTTACACTTAACACAGGGCAATTTAATGATTCCTGATATGTTCTGTAATAATAAATTGATTGCTAGATTATCATTCCCGCCCACCCTCTAATTTTCATGCCATCCTGATCCTTTTTACTTTCATAAAAAAACAAAACAAAAAAAAGAAACAAAAACAAACAAGAAATGTCACTGGTAGGTGTCACATGCCCCCCAAATGGTCTGTGAAAATAACAATATATTTTATAATAGGTAGGGATTTATATGTATCCATGAAAATCAAGAATAATGGACTGTCATTTCAGACTAGAAATGCAATTTCATGTTTTTTTACAAGGTAAATGCAGGTTGATCACTTATGTCAAGCTATTTTAAAATCCTCCAGTTATATGACAAAGATACAGACCAGATATGAAATATCAAACAAAAAGAAAGTGTGACCTTGACCTTTGAGGTCTTACAAGCAACATGTTGTCAAGTCATGTTGATCAATTGATAAACTGAGCCAAGTGTTTTTGAAAATTTAAAAGTTACAGACCGGACTTGAACTCTTAAACAGACTCAGAGTGTTGTCAAACAAACTCAAAGTGTGGCCTTGATTTTTTTGAGTTATGGGTCTGGGTCTTATGTGTATGTCATCGTGATCAAAAGAGCCAAATCAAATCCCTCCATATAAGACTATGTTACAAACCAGACACAAAATATAGAACAAACTGAAACTGTGACCTTGAACTTTTTGAAAAGGATCTGGGTCTTACACGCGATACTCTTCATGTCATGTTGATAAATTGCGCCAAGTGGTTTTCAAATCTATCCATGTATGACAAAGTTACAGACCAGATACAAAATCTCACACAGACTCAATGTTTTGTCGAACAAACTCAAAGTTTGACCTTGACCTTTGAGAAACAGGTGTGGGTCTTATGCCTGACATGTTGCCATGTCATGCTGATTAATTGAGCCAAGTGTTTATTAAATTCATCCATAGGTAACAAGTTACAGACCGAACACGATATCTCAAACAGACTGAAAGTGTTGTCAAACAAAGTTAAATGGTGACCTTGACCTTTGAAGTGGGAGTCTGGGTGTTACGTGTGACATGTTGTCATGCTATGTTGATCATTTGTAGCAAGTATTTATCAGATCAATATATGCATGACAAAGTTACAGGACGGACATGAAATCTCACACAGACCCAAAAGTGTTTTCGAACAAACTCAAAGTGTGACCTTGACCTTTGGAGTATGGGTGTGAGTCTTACGCTCAACATGCCGTCATATCATGCTAATGAATTGAGCCAAGTGTTTTATCCATAGGTGACAAAGTTACAGACCCAACATAAAATCTCAAACAGACTGAACGTGTTGTCAAACAAAGTTAAATTGTGACCGTGTCCTTTGAAGTTTGAGTCTGGGTGATATGTGCGACACGTCGTCATGTTATGTTGATCATTTGTAGTAAGCATTAATAAAATCCATCTATGCAAGACAAAGTTACAGGTCGGACACGAAATCTCACACAGACTCAGTGTTGTCAAACAAACGCAAAGTGTGACCTTGATCTTTGAGGTACTGGTGTGGTTCTTACTCACAACAGGTCGTCATGTTAAATGATCATAATAGCAAGTATTAATAAAATACATCTATGCATGACAAAGTTACAGGCTGAACACGAAATAATGAACAGAAAGATGGACAGATGTTGCGATTACTATCTGCCACCCCCCCCCCCCCCCCCCCAAAAAGAAATAAACAAATAAATAAATAAATAAATAAATAAATAAATAAATAAATAAATAAATAAATAAATAAATAAATAAATAAAATAAAATTTGGATGAGAATCTAGCAATTGATTTATAATGGCCTAAATGCCATTTTTGTATTGTTTATAATATTTATATTGCTAGTGTACTTTAATGTTACTAAATACAAACATAATCCACACATAAAGTTTCCATAAAGTGTCCAAAAAAAATATTTCTTTTCAAATTTTTTTTATTTTTTTGTGTTCATTCAAATTATTCTCAGTCATTACAAAGATTCTTTAATTATTACAAAAAGTAAAAAAAAAAATTACCAACCTACTTACCCACCCTTAAATGGTACGAGTCAGTAGTGTCAAATAAGCAATTTTTAAGGGCAGCCCAATAAAGTAGAAATATGTCCAATACATGCAC
The DNA here is from genome assembly GCA_029582155.1 of Panopea generosa. Lineage (NCBI taxonomy): Eukaryota > Metazoa > Mollusca > Bivalvia > Adapedonta > Hiatellidae > Panopea > Panopea generosa. Next base: position 45,898,843 of record CM055908.1, read on the forward strand.
AAATATCACGTTTTAAACATGCATGCTCAGTTGATACCCTATTTTGTATAAGTTTTGTTTTATTGTTTTTAAATGGAGATTGATTTTTTTTGGCATTGTAATTATAGTTTATGTACCATTTTCTCTTTTCCTCTGTTTGGAAACAGACAAGCTAACACCTTATACATTTTATGTGCAGTTAAAACATCGTAACATGAAACGTTGCAGCATTATTAACATGCCTCCTAAATGAAATAACACAAATAATGAGTAGCAAGCTGACGTGGAAAGTAATTCACAATCCCCACGTTGGGTATTTTTTTTGGGCCAGTTCACAAACAGTTTTAGAACCATCTACAACAAAATGTTTGTGATTTTTTTGGTAATAACTGAATTATTGATTAATTTGATCGATTGATTGATTGATTGATTGATTGATTGACTGATTAGTTAATTGATTGATGGAGTACAATTACATTGGCTGTCAGAATGAGGGTTGTTTGCATGGACGGTCTATTCGACCAACCAATCTGCAAATCATTCTTTACTAAAATTATAGATATATAAAAAAATATTACAAGTAACATTGATAATGGCAGCAACATTATTTAGTTTCTTCATTTACCAGGGAGTATGGTCTGATTCTAATGGTCACTCTATTAAATTAAAGATTACAGAAGTGACTGGATGGCCCAGTTATACTATTGTACTGCAATCCATCTCTCCAAACACCATAGAAACTGTCATGTAGTATATTGATTTTCCATCCATTATTTCCCTGTACACACATCTGAAGGCTGCCAGGATACCGACTTCAGGGAAACACTAGAGGGTGTTCTATGAAATATAGTACAGGCTCCAAATGAGTGCTAGAGAACATTGACAACACTTATCTAATGTACAACAGCAGTTTGAATGGGAAGGTAGCATTGTTTGTAGAAGATACAGTTACTTAGTTTGACATGTACATTGTACATATGGTCAAATTACCACCTTTTTCTGGGGGTTTAGCACAACTATTTATAGAAATTAGAGGGGCTATTGTACTGGCCCAGTCCTCAGTGTTGGTTTTTCAGGTTAAAGTTTTTTTTATCAGGAACCACTCATTAGATATGAATGACACTTCACATGTGTGTTCAGAATCATCAATGGAATGCACAAGGACCAGAACCATAACTCTGGATTTCATTTTGGCAGAGTTATGGCCCTTTTGAACTTAGAAAATTTGGATAGAGTTTTTTAGCAGGGTAAAGTTTTTTAATTTGGTACATATTTCATCCTCCTATCATTGGACATGAATGAAACTTCTCATGTGTGTTCAACATCATCTAAGAAATTCATAGAGATAAGAATCATAACTCTTGATTGCATTTCGGCAGAATTATTGCCCTTTTGGGCTTAGAAATTTTGTTACATTTTTTAGCAGGCTAAAGTTTGAAGTACAAGGCCTTGAGCTCAGATGTTTACAAATTATAAGGATCAGTTTGTGGTCCTCTCTCTCAAATTTGTTCAAAACAATGACACTGAGAGCAAAATTGGCCTGACCCAAACGGTCAAAATTTTACATAGTGTTATATGGGGAAAACTTAAAAAAATTTTTTTTTAACAAACTTGAATGCCTTCAGCTCAGATATAATTTTTCATGAAAGCCTTCACCTCAGATATAATTTTTCATGAAATGGTATCCAAACTGTACATGCTGGTATATGATTATTTCAACTGTAGATCCATCTTCATGAACTCTCTCAGATAGCGATATATTTATTGCCCTAAGATGCTAAGTTAGTACACAGTTCTATTGTATATGTAAAAAAGAGGGCCAAGATGGCCCTATATCGCTCACCTGACTCACCTTGAGTCACCCAACTTAGAAGATTATATAATACATGTACACTTAAAATTCCAGAAAAACGAGATGGGCAAGAATTTTGATTTGTTTTGAAGATGCGTAGAAGAGTTCAAATTTGGTAGAAGTTCACCCATGGTAAATGTCAGTGAAATTGCATTGAAATCAGGTCAGTAGATTCTGACAAGAAGGCTTTTTAAATTTTTACTATAGCTTATATAGTAAACTAACCCCATCCCCTGACCACCACATTTTTTGACGAATCACTACGGTTTGAACAAACTTGGTAGGGGTTCCTCCAAGGAACGTTTCTGTGAAATTATTTTAAAATCGAGCCAGTAGTTTCTAACAAGAAGATTTTTTAAGTTTTTACTAATTAAACTTGCCCCGCCCCCTGGCAGCCATGTTTTTTGACAAATCAAGTTGGCTTGAACAAACTTGGTAAAGAGTCACCCAAGGACCATTTCCGTGAAATTATTTTAAAATCAAGCCAGTAATTTCTGACAAGAAGATTTTTTAAGTTTTTACTATAGCTTATATAGTAACCTAACCCCACCCCCTGGCTGCCATGGATTTTGACAATCCCTACGGTTTGAACAAGCTTGGTGGGGGTACCTCCAAGGAACATTTCTGTGAAATTATTTTAAAATCGAGCCAGTAGTTTCTGACAAGAAGATTTTTTAAGTTTTTACTATAACTTATAAAACAAGAGGCCCAAGAGGACCTGAGGACGCTCTACTGACTCATGAACCCTCGGGGCGGGTCATATTTAACCCTAGTGACACCATTTGAACAAACCTTACAGAACTATAGTTGGTCATCATTACTACATAAACATTTTGAAAATCTGTTGGGCCGTTCATGAGAAGAAGATTTTTTAAGTATTGGACTATTTTTAGTAATGGCGGCCATCTTGAATTTCAGATCGAGAAAAAAATCTTCTGAATTGTCTCCTATGCAACAGAAACATGCATGTAAAGTTTCAGTTTAATTGGCCTAGTGGTTTCGGAATAAATGAAAGAAAAAGAGAATTTTCTGTTTTCCCATAGTATCCCTATGTAAAATTCTAAGTCCCCTTACAGGGCCCCTATAAATTTTAACCCCTTAATTCTTATCTGCAATCAAACCGCTACACATAGAGATAATTTATGCCAAATATGAACAAATCTGACATACCGGTTCTGAAGAAAACGATTTTAGTAATTCTGAATTTTTACCCTTTTGGGGCCCCTCCTGACCCCTTAAGACAGTGGAACCCAGTCATTTTTACAAATCTGAACCTCCTTCACCAAACAATGCTTCTGTGAAGATATAGGCAAAATCATTTCCATTTTTAAAAAAAAAAAAAAAATATTATAATGACATGTGTCCCCTAATTGAACCCTCGGGGCGGGGTCATATTTAACCCTACGGACACCATTTGAACAAATCTAACAATACTATAGTTGGTCATCATTACTACATAAACATTTTGAAATCTGTTGAGCCGTTCATGAGAAGAAGATTTTTTAAGTTTTGGACTATTTTTAGTAATGGCGGCCATCTTGAATTTCAGATCGAAAAAAAAAATCTTCTGTATAGTCTCCTTTGCAACAGAAACATGCATGTGAAGTTTAAGTTTAATTGGCCTAGTGGTTTCAGAGAAAGTGCTGCTAACAGACAACAGACGACAGACAACGCGCCATCGCATAAGTACTTCTGGCCTTTGGCCAGTAGAGCTAATAAACTTACCCCACCCCCTGGCTGCCATGTTCTATGACGAACCAAGATGGCTTGAACAAACTTGATTGACAGTCACCCAAGGAACATTTCTGTGAAATTATTTTAAAATCGAGCCAGTAGTTTCTGACAAGAAGATTTTTTAAGTTTATACTATAGCTTATATAGTAAACTAGCCCCTACCTTTGGTCGCCATGTTTTTTGACAAATCAAGATGGCTTGAACAAACTTGGTAGAGGGTCACCCAAGGAACATTTCTGTGAAATTATTATAAAATCGAGCCATAAGTTTTTGGCAAGAAGATTTTTTTTAGTTTTTACAATAGCTTATATAATAAACAAACCCCACCCCATGGCTGCCATGTTTTTTGACGAACCAAAATGGCTTGAACAAACATGGTTGAGGGTCACCCAAGGAACATTTCTGTGAAATTATGTTAAAATCGAGCTAATAGTTTCTGACAAGAAGATTTTTTTAAGTTTTTACTAAAGCTTATATAGTAAACTAACCCCACCCCCTGGCTGCCATGTTTTTTTTAATGAATCAAGATGGCTTGGACAAACCTAGTAGAGGGTCACCGAAGGAACATTTCTGTGAAATTATTTTAAAATCGAGCCAGTAGTTTCTGACAAGAAGATTTTTTTTAGTGTTTACTATAGCTTATATAGTCAACTAACCCCACCCCCTGGCCCCCATGTTTTTGAGGAATCACTACGGTTTGAACAAACTTGGGAACATTTCTGTGAAATTATTTTAAAATCGAGCCAGTAGTTTCTGAAAAGAAATTTTTTTAAGTTTTTACTCATTAAACTTGCCCCACCCCCTGGCGGCCATGTTTTTTGATGAATCAAGATGGCTTGAACAAACTTGGTAGAGGGTCACCCAAGGATCATTTCTGTGAAATTATTTTAAAATTGAGCCAGTAGTTTCTGACAAGAAGATTTTTGAAGTTTTTACTATAGCTTATATAATAAACTAACCCCACCCCCTTGCGGATATGTTTTTTGACAAACCAAGATGGCTTGAACAAACTTGGTTGAGTGTCACCCAAGGAATATTTCTGTGAAATCATTTTAAAATAGAGCCAGTACTTTCTGACAAGAAGATTTTTTAAGTTTTTACTAGAGCTTATATAGTAAACTAACCCCATCCCCTGGTCGCCATGTTTTTTGACGAATCAAGATGGCTTGAACAAACTTGGTGGGGGTTCCTCCAAGGAACATTTCTGTGAAATTATTTTAAAATCGAACCAATAGTTTCTGACAAGAAGATTTTTTTAGTTTTTACTAATTAAACTTGCCACATCCCCTGGCGGCCATGTTTTTTGACGAACCAAGATGGCTTGAAGGAACTTGGAAGAGGGTCCTCCAAGGAACATTACCGTGAAATTATTTTAAAATCGAGCCAGTAGTTTCTAACAAGAAAATTTTTTAAGTTTTTACTAATTAAATTTGCCCTGCCCCCTGGCGGCCATGTTTTTTGACGAATCAAGATGGCTTGAACAAACTTGGTAGAGGGTCACCCAAGGAACATTTCTGTAAAGTTATATCAAAATTGGCCCAGTGGTTTCAGAGGAGAAGCTAAAAGTTAACGACGGACAACAGACGACCGACGACAGATGACAGACACAAGGCGACCACCAAAGCTCACCTGTGAACTTTCGGCTCAGATGAGCTAACAAATCAAAATACTGCAACAATTACAGACATCCCTGCCACATGTATAATCAAAACAACAAAGAAAAGGATCAATTATTTACTTACACAGACACAGACAGAGATCACCAAACCTCACCTGTGAACTTTCGGCTCAGATGAGCTAACAAATCAAAATACTGCAACAATTACAGACATCCCTGCCACACATATAATCAAAACAACAAAGAAAAGGATCAATTATTTACTTACACAGACAATTTAGATCTGTTCCACGAAGTCAAAAGAAAGTAATTACTTGTAGTTTAAAGTGTGAAAAATCCATAATATCTCGACTTCAAGTTACTAAAAATTTACTAAACCAGGTTATTGCTGTTTTACCGCAGTGATAACTCTATATAATATACTGGTATACAAATCTTACCTGAGTGTTCAATTGTTATTGAAATTATTATCCAAGTTTACAAAATTATATATCATACTAAGCGGATCCAGAGTGGGGACAGGGGGCCTGGACCACCTCCTAGCAGGGCTCAAACTGGGTCTGAATTTTAGGGAGAAGTGACTTCTCCTTCATCCAAAATAAAAGGAAAAGTGGAGAAAAAAATAGGGAGAAGTGGTCAATTTCATCATGGTTACACATGTGTAAACTAAATTTCATTTAAATCAATGCTATGTCATTATGTGTGTTTTTGTTTTTTAGTGTTTTTATAATGTTTTATATTGTTCTTGATTTATATCAAATGTGTTGGTTGATTGCCTTCTTGTCTTTTATCTGATGTTGTAATTAAGAAACTATTTTTTTGTGCGATATATTCTTAAAGAACAGGGAGTTTAACTTTCTGAATAAAGATACAGCTAAATGCACTTACAATCTGCTTTTTCATGGTAGGAGTATTATTCATGCCACTCATTATTGTTTAATTTTATTTTTTGCAAAGCATGGAACACAAGTACCTGGGAAAGCAGAAGATAAATGCTATTTATCTATAACTTTATCTCAGAAAGAGTAATAAAAAACATATTCTCTGTTCACATATTGTTTTTATTTTTTACCAAATGAACACTTTTTTAATAAAATGCAAAACATAGTCTTAAGTTCATTAAACACACATTTTTTAAATGTCAGATGCTGTGTTAGATGCTATCCCCCACTGCAGTCTACACACTGCTTAAACTAACTTTTCTTATTTCTCATGATAATTCAATGTTTCGTTATAAATATTTCGAACTTTCTGTTGTTTTTATACATGACTGACGGACACCAAATTAACAGTTGTTATAACTGATTCAATTCAATTTGTTTATTTCGACTCAAACATATTTATAGACAACAGTTAGCGGCAACATAATTATAAATACTTCTTTAATCATCGGTAATTTCTAAAAATCAAATGCGCTAATTATTCAGTTTGAACGTATACTTCGTAATTGAATTACTATCTTGTCAATCAACCATGCATCTCGCAAATACAAAGGATGATTATGTCATTCGTGGAAAGCTCCTTTATTCATGGAAAACTTTGATTGTCAGTCGAAAAAAATGATCGGTTTCAATTTGACGCTAGAACTCTATACAAGGGAAACATTGATCTCGGTCAGCCAAACCATTGCGTTGCCTAGCAACCTATACGATGATATGAAGTACTTAGTTCCCATGGGGCGACACTTATCCATGGATTAGAGTATATACCAAATATTGGTTATAATTGTAATTTGCACTTCGCTGGCATCCAGAAAAAAAGCGATGTTGTTAATTTTAAGGCGACTTTAAACTTCGCTGTGACACAAAAAAAAACCCAAAGTGACAGAGATAAAAGCAACTTTGTCTCCCACGTCACTCTCTAGTTTGAGCCCTGCCTCCTAGGATTCCAAAAATATTTTTAAATGACAGTGTTTTCATAAAAAAAAAACTTACCATGAAACCTGGCATATTCTAGGGCTGGTATTATGGTTGCAAAACAAACTGCTATGATTCGGAAAAGCAAAGTGGATATGCACGCATCAAAAATTTGCAGCAAGTTTTATCAAAATATGATCGTTGGTTGTGGAGAATAAACACCGTCAAGATTTTTCATTCGTTAAAATTCAAAGGTAGACTTTAAGTTTTATTGAAGTGCAAGTGTTGGTCAAATTTTTTTTACTTCGAAATTACAAATGGCTACAACTTGTGTCAAAAATCATCAAACCTCACTCTGAGTTCAAATGGGAATGTGCAACTAAACCTCACAGTGTTCCTTTCTAGCAACTTTTGATTAACTTTGACCACAGTTGTCTGAGAATTTCTCCAGAACAGATTTTCAATACTGAAACTGCAAATGGCAGTACACTAACTCAGTCAAAAATGAGTGAACCAGAACACAAAAGGGATATGAGTAACTTGACCTCACAAGAGATCCTTCCCATCAAGTTACCACAGGAGTTTTTAATTCCCTACAAGCAAAGGGTCATAACTCAGTTAAAAATCATTGAAAAAGAAGGCAAAAAGGGATATGTCAACTTCCCCGACAAGTCTTGGTTAAATCTGACCACAGAGCTTAAGTCAGTTAAGTTCCCTAGATAAGATTTTTTAATGTTCAGACAGACGGAAAGCAAATAAACAATATGCCTCCCAGAAAGGAGGATGAGTTATGAACATGAATGTGAAATTTTATTGATCACATTGCTCAGAAAAATGTTACAGTATTTTTACCAGTTATGTTTATGGTCATCTTTATAGAGAACAAGAAAAAAACACATTTTTTCAAGGATGCTATATGTATCACCATTTTCAATACTTAATTGAGGCATTGTGTCAAGTAACTCAGTATTTAATGTACAACAGCAGAATATACTGACAAAACAGAGTGACATAATGAATGAGGTCACTCGACAATATTCACTACTGAAATTATAAAAAATGTTAGTCACTCACTTGTTTAAATATACATGGCTATCACTCATTTGAATATGTGATATCACCCATTTGAATATGTGCTATCACTTATTTGAATATATGATATCACTTGTTTGAAGATGTGTGTGATATCACCAATTTGAATATGTGATGTAACTTGTTTGAATATGTGCTATCCCTCATTTGAATATGTGATATCACTCATTTTAATATGTGATATAATTTGTTTGAAGATGTGATATCTCTTGTTTGAATATGTGCTATCACTCATTTAAATATGTGATATCACCCATTTGAATGTGATATCACTTGTTTGAATATGTGTGTGATATCATCCATTTGAATATGTGCTATCACTCATTTGAATATGTGATATCACTTGTTTGAATATGTGTGCGATATCACCCCTTTGAATATGTGATATCATTTGTTTAAATATGTGATATCACTTGTTTGAATATGTGCTATCACTTGTTTGAATATGTGTGTGATATCACCTATTTGAATGTGATATCACTAGTTTAAATATGTGATATCATGTGTTTGAATATGTGCTATCATTCATTTAAATGTGCACTATCACTCATTTGAAAATGTCCTATCCATCAATTGAATATGTGCTAATACTCACCTGAATAGGTGCTATCAACCATTTGGATATGTGATATCACTTGTTTGAATATGTGCTATCACTAGTTTGAATACGTGCTATCACCCATTTGGATATGTAATATCACTTGTTTGAATATGTGCTATCACCCATTTGGATATGTGATATCACTTGTTTGAATATGTGATATCACTTGTTTGAATATTTGATATCACCCATTTGAATGTGATATTCCTTGTTAGAATATATGATATCACTTGTTTGAACGTGTGAAACACTTGTTTGAATATGTGCTATCACTTGTTTGTATATATGCTGTCACTTATTTGAATATGTGTTATCACTCATTTAAATAAGTGATATCACTTGTTTGAATATGTGCTATTACCTATATAAATATGCGATATCACTTGTTTGAATATTTGATATCACCCATTTGAATATGTGATATCCCTTGTTTGAATATGTGATATCACTTGTTTGTATATATTCTGTTACTCATTTGAATATGTGCTATCACTCATTTAAATATGTGATATCACTTGTTTGAATAATGTACTACCACCTATATGAATATGTGATATCCCTTGTTTGAATATGTGATATCACTTGGGTGTACATATGCTGTCACATTTGAATATGTGGTATCCTTGTTTGAATATGTACTACCACCTATATGAATATGTGATATCCCTTGTTTGAATATGTGATATCACTTGTTTGTACATATGCTGTCACTCATTTGAATATGTGCTATCACTCATTTAAATATGTGGTATCCTTGTTTGAATATGTACTACCACCTATATAAATATGTGTTATCACTTGTTTGAATATTTGATATCGCCCATTTAAATATGTGATACCCCTTGTTTTAATATGTACTATCACTCATTTAAAAAATTAAAGCATAACATCGTCTTGGGTATACCAACGATGGTTAAATACAAAGCAGCATCCCAGATGTAAGGATAGTTAACACGCACTGAACTATTACATGCCAACTGTACATCTGTCACATGGCAATAACAGTGACTCTGCGGTGGAATAACTTTACACTAAATGTCAATTACTTGTGTAAAGCCAGTATCTTTCCAAGCCGATAAATGATCTTTTAAGCTGAAAAGTTGAAATATTTTCTGTCTTCAACATTATAGCTTCTGTCAAAAGGAACATTTAGTTGGCAGCAAATGTGAAATATATACGTCAAGAATATTAAGTACTCCTGGCATACAAGTATTTAATATTCCTTAAACAGATCTAGAGGGAATCATGGAAACCTGGTGAGTGAGGTGTTTTCCCTCACAATTTGATATTGGGGGTCAAACTAATTTTTATTTAACTACAGTAGATTATTTCTGTTTGAGAAATTACTGTTATTGATAATTTCCAGTTTTTACAAAATGTTCTTTGTAATTATAAATGAGCACAAATGTAAGATTCAATTTATCACATAACAAAACAAAATGGTACATTTTCTATTCATTTAACAGATCACCTCTATAAGAAATGAGAAAAAATCAGATATATCAGTTTTCAATTTTGATTCATCATATGACATAAAATAACAAAATAAAGTCATTTCACATGACAAATCGACTGTGACGTCATTTATAAATTCAGGCAAGTTCAAAATTTAAGTGAAGCATCAAAAGTGATATTACACTAGGCTGATATAAAAAAAATACTAGTATTTGTCCTATCATCATTTGACCTCACGTTCAAATTCCAAACTGGCTTCATATGTTTTCTCCTAACATATTAAGTATACACAGAGACAAAATGTGTTTTGGATTTGAATGATCAGTAAACATAAAGAAGGTCATGGATAATAGTTGTCAATGCAGCAATTTTAAGAAATTGTCAGTGAACTACATTTTTGAAAATTATATATCTGTGTGATGCAGTTTGAAAATAAAAAAGTATAAAAAACATGACTTAAATAAAGTCATTAATTTCAAATGTGGTAAAATTGAAATGAAATGCCTATGGCTGTTATAAATTAGTTGCTAGATTCTCATCCAAATTTTTCTTAAAAAGCTGGAGAAGGGGAGAATTTATTTTTTTTTTAATTTTTTTATTTTCTTTTCTTTTTTTTTTCTTTATGAAAATAAAAAGGGTCAGGCAGCATAATCAAGTAATTAATTTATAATGGCCTATTCTAAAAATAAATATCACACTAACTATTTTAAATATGAAGTTTCAGATATTTACACTTGGAGATTGATATATCCATATAATCATTATGTTCATACATAAACAACAATGTATAGATACCTTGACGAACATGACTAAAATCTTTTTTAACCCTACAGACTGTGTCTTTATAAAACCCCATTGATAACAGATGGAAGTTTATATATACAGGTATACTGTAGATAAAACTGTATGACTATATATACAGGTACACTGTAGATAAAACTGTATGACTATATATACAGGTACACTGCAGATTAAAATGTATGATCATATATACAGGTACATTGTACATAAAACAGTATGACTATATATACAGGTACACTGCAGATAAAACTGTATGATCATATATACAGGTACACTGTAGATAAAACTGTATGACTATATATACAGGTACACTGCAGATTAAAATGTATGATTATATATACAGGTACACTGCAGATTAAAATGTATGATCATATATACAGGTACATTGTACATAAAACAGTATGACTATATATACAGGTACACTGCAGATAAAACTGTATGATCATATATACAGGTACACTGTAGATAAAACTGTATGACTATATATACAGGTACACTGCAGATTAAAATGTATGATTATATATACAGGTACACTGCAGATTAAAATGTATGATCATATATACAGGTACACTGTACATAAAACTGTATGATCATATATACAGATACACTGTACATAAAACTGTATGATTATATATACAGGTACACTGCAGATAAAACTGTATGATTATATATACAGGTACACTGCAAATTAAACTGTATGATTATATATACAGGTACACTGTAGATAAAACTGTATGACTATATATACAGGTACACTGCAGATTAAACTGTATGATTATATATACAGGTACACTGTAGATAAAACTGTATGACTATATATACAGGTACACTGCAGATTAAACTGTATGACTATATATACAGGTACACTGCAGATAAAACTGTATGATTATATATATACAGGTACACTGTAGATAAAACTGAATGATTATATATACAGGTTCACTGTAGATAAAACTGTATGATCATTTATGGTAGAGATTTTAAAATAAATTTGCTATATATACTTAACGGCTTTAAAAACGTTTTTGAGTGTGTTATATTTTTTATAAATGACTTATGAACACATTTGTGTTATTATATACATGTTAGAATATCATTCAACAATCAACACACATCGTAGTTTGTTACTGGAATATGATTTAAGACTAAAATGGTTTGGTCTTTGTTAAATATAATCAATTTAAACGATCTAAAATACCCCTATGATACCAAACTTGTGTTTTTAAAGACGTTAAGACTTATATATCGCCCATGTAGCAACTTTACACAATCATCATCCTTGCAGCTCAAACCAGCACAAACTGAACAATAATCAAACTGACAAAAAGGCTTGCCAAGTAATATTCATATTTAATTGGATTCTGAAATGTATTGCAGTTAATCAATAATTCTCCCACTTCGAGGTGAGAAAGCGGGCTAATGTACAGGGGCGTAGCGCGACAAATTTGGAATATACTCGGGGAAAATGTACGATGCAGAATACCACTTACACTGGTGAGGGTGCAGAACCTCCTTTTTTTACAAGTAGAAGTTTAAATGGTGACTTCTGATGACTTTTCAAATGTTTAAGCTTCATTGGGTTAATACCTATTTGCGGTGGTATTGCCCCTACATCCAGTCTCTCTCCTGTTAGATTCTTATTGCTTCTATCTTTATTTCTTAACAGACTTTGATTTCAAATGTTACTCAGCAGTGTAACTGAGTAAGCCAAAATGTATGGAACTATATAATATATTCAATTGCAAACTGCAACTAATTAAGTAAAGACTGAACACTGTGCTGCAAACATAAATTTAACACTTGCTCACAATTAAGGTTAATTGTTTATACTAATAACTTTAGCTTGATTATGAAGTATTGCTCAGTCTGGTTCCTGGGTATTCAGCAGAGCCAGTACTAGCACAGGAGGTACAGTATGCTGCGTTGCCTTGTCGCTATTATAAATATAATGTAAAAAAAACAACCTCAGAACATTGTAACTTTATTTCTACAATATACCCATACAATGGTATTCAAAAAAAAATTCTATAAGGTCAAAATAACTAATTGCTTGATTATTATCCTACCCACACCCTTATTATTATTAAAAAAAAAAATTAATAAAAAGATAAAATAATTAAAACAAGAGCTGTCAGAGGGACAGCTCTTGACTATATTGATGCTGTTCTAAAACAACAGCTTTTTCAGGAAATAAGTACCAAATGGAAGGCTAAATCAGGGGTGGTAAAATTAAACTATAATTATTGCTTATCTGTTCAAAATAAATTAGCAAAATAAATCACCAACACTATTCATTTTCATTATCAACAGTTATGTTTTTTTGAAAACAACAAAGTGAATGGATGGCTCGTATCGCCTTAATATTATCTAATTCAGCACAACATTTAGGCCAATGCACTAACTTCACCTCAGAGGGCAATATATCGGTACCAGTTCATGAAAATGGATCTATAGTTGAAATAATCTTGTACCAGCATGTACAGCTGGATACCCTTTCATGAAAATGAAGAAAGTAAATCTAAACAAGAGTTGTCAGAAGACAACAAAGCTTGCAGATAGGATAAAACTCACCACCAATGCAAAGATTGAGATTGGAGGCAAACACCAAAACTTAAACGCATCTAAACGAAAAGTTTAACCTGGGTGTCTACAGACGAAAAATTAAGTCTTAAAGGGCCATAACTCTGCCAAAATGCAACCCAGAGTCATGGTTCTTGTCTCTGTGTGTTTCAATGATGATGGTGAACACACATGCGAAGTTTCATTCATATTAAATAATTGGTTGCATAGATATCTTACCTGATAAAAAACTTTGATCTGAAAAACCTACGCCGATGCAGACGAATAGTCGAGCTAAAAACTTAGCCTAAAATCTGAATATATATTTCGAGTTAGCAGAAAGATCAAGATGAGAGCAAATCTTTTAATTTATGTCCATTGGTTTGAGGTGTGGATGGAAAATTCCAACCGGATGGATAATTGTTTTCCAAGGGATGGAATTTTCCATTTGCACTGAAAAAAACATGAAAGATATTTTTTCTTGTGTACAACCCTAACTGTTTGATTTTTTATGATTTTTGTTCCGGTTTATTTTTTATAGTAGCACAAGGATACCATAGTATTTATTAATGATTATATCATACCACAAGGATTTTATGCATGGCATTATGCCATAGCGCGAGGAATTTGTCAAAGCATGAGAATTTTATCAATGGCTTTACGTCATAGTGTGAGAATTTTACCTCGGCCCTAGGGTGAAATAAGAATGTCTAACCCCATTATCCCTATCTGGTGTGCAAGATTACCTTTTCTCCAATGTTTCCTTTTCCTAGCTTAAACTGAAATAGTTACTGCAGAAATGATTTTGGAGTTGAAAGTAATGGCAAAAATATAGGGAAAGAAAAGTGTGGACAAAAATAAAGAGGAAAAGCCTACTCATCATGATGACAACTTTTAAATCAATTATTGAAAAACTACGATTATGTTTTTGTCCGTCCTACATGCAGGAGGTTGTGGGTCAATTGATCCCAAACTAGGCGAAAATCAAATACATGACAATTGATCCCTTCTTGGGCGACAAATCAAATACCTCACAATTGATCCCTACTTGGGCGACAAATCAAATACTTGACAATTGATCCCTAACCGGGCGACAAATCAAATACTTGACAATTGATCCCTACTTGGGCGACAAATCAAATACCTCACAATTGATCCCTACTTGGGCGACAAATCAAATACTTGACAATTGATCCCTAACTGGGCGACAAATCAAATACTCAACAATTGGTTCATAAACTAATTTTGTTTGAGCGACACTCAGGACTTAAAGGATAGGTTGAGGGCTGGTAAATTTTCATTTTTGAGATATGGCGAGTTTATGGGTAAATGAATTTAACTTTGGGAGGATCGTGAATATTAGTGTCTACCCCGGTAATAGAGTAAAACCTGTGTAAGTGGTCACCTCTGTTATAGATTCACTTGTCTTAAGCAGCCACATTTGCTTTTTCCCATTTCTATGCTTTTAGAACAAATTAACCTGTATTGAGCAACAAGTTGTCTTGAAAGACCACTTTTGCTCCTTCCCTTAACTGGCTGCTTAAGACAGGTTTGACTGTATACCCCTAATCCCCGCCTGGTAAAATACTGAAGAAGCAATTTAAAACAAAAGTAAATGACAATTCTGGCCAGAAAACAGAGTTACGACCGTGGCAACCAAACCCCCCAATTATGCATTGGTTAAAACTTTGCATTGGCTTATGCAAATGCACAACTGTTTGACAGTTTGTTTTGTTCATTTGAATTTTAGCAACATTTTTATCCCATCCAGTGCTAACAGACGATCCTTAACCTAAATCTTCCCCACTTGAATCAGTGATGAGAGACGAAGGACAATAAGACGTAATGTCGTATATCAATTGTCACGGAGAATGCGGCCAGGTGGATATTCAAACTAAGAACCCCTGAATTGATAGTCAGATGCATTACCAACTGAGCTAACAAGGCCTGGCTAATGCTTGACAGTCATATCCCCCTATTTTATATCAAGCTTTGTCGGGAGTTCTGTCTCAAAAATCCTTTATGCAAAGTTGCGAGGATAAATAAATGTTACAGGACAAAAATTCTGTGCATCCAATAATTATGCCCACATTGCATCACGAACTTTCCCTCTGATTGAAACAGACAGGGCTTTTGGAGTTACAAGTTTTCCTTTAGAAAATATGCAGTAGTGTGTAAAATTGTAACATGTTTGTTTGACATGTTCAATTTTACAGACATAGGTGCAGAATTAGCCCAACAATTGAGGATCTGCTAAACAGGGTTTATATTACAGTCTTCCAAATTAATTACAGAATATTTCCTCAATTTCCACAACAAAACCAAATGAAAAAAGTACTCAAGTTGACAACTGCAGGAAAACAATAAATTATTAACTAAACAGTTCGATTTGATTTTTCAAATTAAATCTCAGATACCTGTTATAGCAATCAAGGAATGAGAAAAAAGGAAATTGGAAAAATGGGCTGTGTACCATAATCATCAGAAGTATTGGGACACCAATAAATAGTCATATTTTTGCTTTCCCGATACTTATTTTTTAAAAAATATATTTTTTTAAGTGTCCTAAAACATACTAGTATTATCATACTTCTAATGAAATGGTCTATGGAAGTTTTTAAGAACAACAATTGCCAAGCTAAACTAAATATATATGACAATTTGTAATAAATAAATAAAATAGTTAAATTGATACAAATCCTCCACTTGTCAGATAATGTGAAAACAAAGAGTAATATTAACAAGGACACATACCTAAATTTTTGTAGAAAATGTACACAACCTTCATGTTGATTTCATTTACACAAGATCTGCATGTTTCTACATCTGCATATTATTCATTGATATTCCTTGATCGTTTTCAACATTGAAACAACATTATACGTAACATGTTTAATACCAAGTAGACAAGTTTGCTTGCGATCTTGGAAAATTTAGTTTCGATATAGCGAAAATAAAGGAAGTGAAACCCTTTTATTTTTGTCATTTATGGAAGGAGTGACTTAAATTCTGCATGACATAAATTAAAATCTTGTTTTTAAAATTAATCTTTTTCTTTCAATGACTTCATTATTGGCAGTTAATGATATGAAATTGTAGTTGAAACAGGCTTTATATGGCCAGAAATATATCACTGTTAATATAAATGTCTTTAAAAATAAAATTATCTCATTGTCATTAATAAATAAATTTTGAATGGTTTTGTATGTCAAATCCACCAAAACGTGACAAAATTGATATTTAAATTGGACTGGTCCCCCCATTCTTAAAAAATAGACAGCTTTTAAATACTGCTTGACGCCTTCACATCATCATTCAAACACTTTCCACGGTAAAACAAAATATATATATATCTCTTGTCGCCCGACCTACCGTAATTTTTCACCAACGACCATGTCATTTTCTTAAGACCTCAATTTTGGTTTTCATCCATCGAGGTCATAAAGAAAAGTGAAAGGGAACATTTAAGACACATATGAGATTCTTTTAGACACTCACTAAAGGTAATTTTTCACCAACGACCATGTCATTTTTTTAAGACCTCAATTTTGGTTTTCATCCATCGAGGTCATAAAGAATCTAGTCACTGTCAGAGATCATTTCTTTTTTAAAACATTCTCTTTCTAGCCTTTATAAGAAACACATTTAATATATAGTAAATATGTATAGATGTCTTCTAGTCACATAAAAACAGAGCCTGAAATTATAAAGAATAAAATTTTTGGTTGAAATATTGTTTGTAAAATATCACGCTATAATAAAAATGCGCATGTGAAGGTAGAGGTATTTAAATCAAAGATTTACCATTTACATGTACAATCCAATCATTAACATAAGAAGTGTAATGTGGTGTTACAATGTGGCTACATGACATTGATATTTGTATTTTGTTACAATGTGGCGACATGACACTGATATTTGTATTTTGTTACAATGTGGTGACATGACACTGATATTTGTATTTTGTTACAATGTGGGGACATGACACTGATATTTGTATTTTGTTACAATGTGGGGACATGACACTGATATTTGTATTTTGTTACATTATGTGGAGACATGACACTGATATTTGTATTTTATTACAATGTGAAGACATGACACTGATATTTGTATTTTGTTACATTAGGCCTAAAAAAATAAATGTTGTGTTTACGGTTTCCCGACCGACCCATAGTAAAAGGTCCCGACCGTATATTTTTTTTTTCAAAAAAAAAAAAAATTAAAAAATTTCGCCGACTGTCGTGTTAAGGATGGTTCAGGTGCTGCAAGTATTGGGCGAACACCAATATATAAAACTGTATACCAAAGACGAAACTTTTAGAAAAGTGCGACTTGAAATTCGAAGCACAACTGTGCCTGAAGACCAAAAGTAAACAATCTGAAAAACTGTGAAAAAGAAATGACACAAATTCGTTTCTGAAATGGTTACAGTATTTATTCTTCCTACATTTCAACGCAATTATAATTATTAAATCATTTGCAAACTAGACATTGAATGTTCCTCGGCAATAAGTTATAACACGAGGAAATTCTTGTTGAATCTCCAAGGAATCTATTCATCGCGAATCGTTCGCCATTTTTTGTATAAGGTATCGAGGCGCGCATGCGCAACTTTCTAATCTCGGTTTAAACATCGGACTATTTTCTGGTATTTGCCTTGTTTTTTTATTGGACGGGAAAATCGCGGGATCAAAGCGGCTATTTATCTACATAAGCACTTGTTAAGACTTATTAGGAAGTTAGAATGCTAGGTGTAAAAAAAAAGGTTTCCCTCATTGCTTTCCAAAAAGGTTCACATATATGAACACAAACTCTGGCACAAACTTTGAAATTCAGGATTATGTCCAAGTGTCAAAATTGGTTGGTAGTTTTGAAATATTTTCACAGATATATTAAATATATAAAATTAAATTCCTTTTATATATTTAATAATACTTTTTCAACAGATTCTGTTGAATACCCAATCTAACCTATTGCAATATGGTGCACATGGTGCAGAACAAATGAGAATATATTGAAAGTGGAAAGGAAAACATTCAAACTACAAAAGCAGACAAACTACAAAAGTATACAACAATTATGTTGTCACCAAATGCTTTTGAAAAAGGTGTCATTACTTCGCATTCAAAATTGAGTAACTGCGAGAGAAAATGAAGAAAAAAATAACCAAAAAACACCGACCCTTTTATTTTGCATCTAAAAAAATCAGCCAAAAAAAAAAAATAGTCCTACCTACTGACCCAATTTTTTTTCAGCATGAAACCTTAAACACATCATTTATTTTTTAAGGCCTTATGTAGTGACATGACACTGATATTTGTATTTTGTTACAATGTGGCGACATGACACTGATATTTGTATTTTGTTATATTATGTGGAGACATGATACTGATATTTGTATTTTGTTACAATGTGGAGACATGACACTGATATTTGTATTTTGTTACATTATGTAGTGACATGACACTGATATTTGTATTTTGTTACAATGTGGCGACATGACACTGATATTTGTATTTTGTTACAATGTGGAGACATGACACTGATATTTGTATTTTGTTACATTATGTAGTGACATGACACTGATATTTGTATTTTGTTACAATGTGGCGACATGACACTGATATTTGTATTTTGTTACAATATGGAGTGACATGACACTGATATTTGTATTTTGTTACAATGTGGCGACATGACACTGATATTTGTATTTTGTTACATTATGTGGAGACATGACACTGATATTTGTATTTTGTTACAATGTGGAGACATGACACTGATATTTGTATTTTGTTACAATGTGGCAACATGACACTGATATTTGTATTTTGTTACAATGTGGAAACATGACACTGATATTTGTATTTTGTTACAATGTGGTGACATGACACTGATATTTGTATTTTGTGACAATGTGGTGACATGACACTGATATTTGTATTTTGTTACAATGTGGTGACATGACACTGATATGTGTATTTTGTGACAATGTGGTGACATGACACTGATATTTGTATTTTGTGACATGTGGCGACATGACACTGATATTTGTATTTTGTGACAATGTTGTGACATGACACTGATATTTGTATTTTGTGACAATGTGGAGACATGACACTGATATTTGTATTTTGTTACAATGTGGCGACATGACACTGATATTTGTATTTTGTTACAATGTGGCGACATGACATTGATATATGTATTTTGTGACAATGTGGCGACATGACACTGACATTTTTATTTTGTGACAATGTGGTGACATGACACTGATATTTGTATTTTGTGACATTATGTAGTGACATGACACTGATATTTGTATTTTGTTACAATGTGGCGACATGACACTGATATTTGTATTTTGTTAAATTATGTGGAGACATGACACTGATATTTGTATTTTGTTACAATGTGGAGACATGACACTGATATTTGTATTTTGTTACATTATGTAGTGACATGACACTGATATTTGTATTTTGTTACAATGTGGTGACATGACACTGATATTTGTATTTTGTTACAATGTGGAGACATGACACTGATATTTGTATTTTGTTACAATATGGAGTGACATGACACTGATATTTGTATTTTGTTACAATGTGGTGACATGACACTGATATTTGTATTTTGTGACAATGTTGTGACATGACACTGATATTTGTATTTTGTGACAATGTGGAGACATGACACTGATATTTGTATTTTGTTACAATGTGGCGACATGACACTGATATTTGTATTTTGTTACAATGTGGCGACATGACATTGATATATGTATTTTGTGACAATGTGGCGACATGACACTGATATTTTTATTTTGTGACAATGTGGCGACATGACACTGATATTTGTATTTTGTTACAATGTGGCGACATGACACTGATATTTGTATTTTGTTAAATTATGTGGAGACATGACACTGATATTTGTATTTTGTTACAATGTGGAGACAAGACACTGATATTTGTATTTTGTTACATTATGTAGTGACATGACACTGATATTTGTATTTTGTTACAATGTGGTGACATGACACTGATATTTGTATTTTGTGACAATGTGGAGACATGACACTGATATTTGCATTTTGTTACATTATGTAGTGACATGACACTGATATTTGTATTTTGTTACAATGTGGAGACATGACACTGATATTTGTATTTTGTTACAATGTGGTGACATGACATTGATATTTGTATTTTGTTACAATGTTGCAACATGACATTGATATTTGTATTTTGTTACAATGTGGTGACATGACATTGATATTTGTATTTTGTTACAATGTTGCAACATGACACTGATATTTGTATTTTGTTACATTATGTGGAGACATGACACTGATATTTGTATTTTGTTACAATGTGGAGACATGACACTGATATTTGTATTTTGTTACAATGTGGCAACATGACACTGATATTTGTATTTTGTTACAATGTGGAAACATGACACTGATATTTGTATTTTGTTACAATGTGGTGACATGACACTGATATTTGTATTTTGTGACAATGTGGTGACATGACACTGATATTTGTATTTTGTTACAATGTGGTGACATGACACTGATATGTGTATTTTGTGACAATGTGGTGACATGACACTGATATTTGTATTTTGTGACATGTGGCGACATGACACTGATATTTGTATTTTGTGACAATGTTGTGACATGACACTGATATTTGTATTTTGTGACAATGTGGAGACATGACACTGATATTTGTATTTTGTTACAATGTGGCGACATGACACTGATATTTGTATTTTGTTACAATGTGGCGACATGACATTGATATATGTATTTTGTGACAATGTGGCGACATGACACTGACATTTTTATTTTGTGACAATGTGGTGACATGACACTGATATTTGTATTTTGTGACATTATGTAGTGACATGACACTGATATTTGTATTTTGTTACAATGTGGCGACATGACACTGATATTTGTATTTTGTTAAATTATGTGGAGACATGACACTGATATTTGTATTTTGTTACAATGTGGAGACATGACACTGATATTTGTATTTTGTTACATTATGTAGTGACATGACACTGATATTTGTATTTTGTTACAATGTGGCGACATGACACTGATATTTGTATTTTGTTACAATGTGGAGACATGACACTGATATTTGTATTTTGTTACAATATGGAGTGACATGACACTGATATTTGTATTTTGTTACAATGTGGTGACATGACACTGATATTTGTATTTTGTGACAATGTTGTGACATGACACTGATATTTGTATTTTGTGACAATGTGGAGACATGACACTGATATTTGTATTTTGTTACAATGTGGCGACATGACACTGATATTTGTATTTTGTTACAATGTGGCGACATGACATTGATATATGTATTTTGTGACAATGTGGCGACATGACACTGATATTTTTATTTTGTGACAATGTGGCGACATGACACTGATATTTGTATTTTGTTACAATGTGGCGACATGACACTGATATTTGTATTTTGTTAAATTATGTGGAGACATGACACTGATATTTGTATTTTGTTACAATGTGGAGACAAGACACTGATATTTGTATTTTGTTACATTATGTAGTGACATGACACTGATATTTGTATTTTGTTACAATGTGGTGACATGACACTGATATTTGTATTTTGTGACAATGTGGAGACATGACACTGATATTTGCATTTTGTTACATTATGTAGTGACATGACACTGATATTTGTATTTTGTTACAATGTGGAGACATGACACTGATATTTGTATTTTGTTACAATGTGGAGACATGACACTGATATTTGTATTTTGTTACAATGTGGAGACATGACACTGATATTTGTATTTTGTTACAATGTGGCTACATGACATTGATATTTGTATTTTGTTACAATGTGGCGACATGACACTAATATTTGTATTTTGTTACAATGTGGTGACATGACACTGATATTTGTATTTTGTGACAATGTGGTGACATGACACTGATATTTGTATTTTGTTACAATGTGGTGATGACACTGATATGTGTATTTTGTGACAATGTGGTGACATGACACTGATATTTGTATTTTGTGACATGTGGCGACATAACATTGATATTTGTATTTTGTGACAATGTTGTGACATGACACTGATATTTGTATTTTGTGACAATGTGGAGACATGACACTGATATTTGTATTTTGTTACAATGTGGCGACATGACACTGATATTTGTATTTTGTTACAATGTGGCGACATGACATTGATATATGTATTTTGTGACAATGTGGTGACATGACACTGATATTTGTATTTTGTGACAATGCGGCAACATGACACTGATATTTGTATTTTGTTACATTATGTAGTGACATGACACTGATATTTGTATTTTGTTACAATGTGGAGACATGACACTGATATTTGTATTTTGTTACAATGTGGAGACATGACACTGATATTTGTATTTTGTTACATTATGTAGTGACATGACACTGATATGTGTATTTTGTTACAATGTGGCGACATGACACTGATATTTGTATTTTGTTACAATATGTAGTGACATGACACTGATATTTGTATTTTGTTACAATGTGGCGACATGACACTGATATTTGTATTTTGTTACAATGTGGAGACATGACACTGATATTTGTATTTTGTTACATTATGTAGTGACATGACACTGATATTTGTATTTTGTTACAATGTGGCGACATGACACTGATATTTGTATTTTGTTACAATATGTAGTGACATGACACTGATATTTGTATTTTGTTACAATGTGGCGACATGACACTGATATTTGTATTTTGTTACATTATGTGGAGACATGACACTGATATTTGTATTGTGTTACAATGTTGAGACATGACACTGATATTTGTATTTTGTTACAATGTGGCGACATGACATTGATATTTGTATTTTGTTACAACGTGGTAACATGACACTGATATTTGTATTTTGTTACAATGTGGTGACATGACACTGATATTTGTATTTTGTGACAATGTGGTGACATGACACTGATATTTGTATTTTGTTACAATGTGGTGACATGACACTGATATATGTATTTTGTGACAATGTGGTGACATGACACTGATATTTGTATTTTGTGACAATGCGGCAACATGACATTGATATTTGTATTTTGTGACAATGTTGTGACATGACACTGATATTTGTATTTTGTGAAAATGTGGAGACATGACACTGATATTTGTATTTTGTTACAATGTGGCGACATGAAAATGATATTTGTATTTTGTGACAATGTGGTGACATGACACTGATATTTGTATTTTGTTACAATGTGGTGATGACACTGATATGTGTATTTTGTGACAATGTGGTGACATGACACTGATATTTGTATTTTGTGACATGTGGCGACATAACATTGATATTTGTATTTTGTGACAATGTTGTGACATGACACTGATATTTGTATTTTGTGACAATGTGGAGACATGACACTGATATTTGTATTTTGTTACAATGTGGCGACATGACACTGATATTTGTATTTTGTTACAATGTGGCGACATGACATTGATATTTGTATTTTGTTACAATGTGGAGACATGACACTGATATTTGTATTTTGTTACATTATGTAGTGACATGACACTGATATTTGTATTTTGTTACAATGTGGCGACATGACACTGATATTTGTATTTTGTTACAATGTGGAGACATGACACTGATATTTGTATTTTGTTACATTATGTAGTGACATGACACTGATATGTGTATTTTGTTACAATGTGGCGACATGACACTGATATTTGTATTTTGTTACAATATGTAGTGACATGACACTGATATTTTATATTTTGTTACAATGTGGCGACATGACACTGATATTTGTATTTTGTTACAATGTGGAGACATGACACTGATATTTGTATTTTGTTACATTATGTAGTGACATGACACTGATATTTGTATTTTGTTACAATGTGGCGACATGACACTGATATTTGTATTTTGTTACAATATGTAGTGACATGACACTGATATTTGTATTTTGTTACAATGTGGCGACATGACACTGATATTTGTATTTTGTTACATTATGTGGAGACATGACACTGATATTTGTATTTTGTTACAATGTTGAGACATGACACTGATATTTGTATTTTGTTACAATGTGGCGACATGACATTGATATTTGTATTTTGTTACGTGGTAACATGACACTGATATTTGTATTTTGTTACAATGTGGTGACATGACACTGATATTTGTATTTTGTGACAATGTGGTGACATGACACTGATATTTGTATTTTGTTACAATGTGGTGACATGACACTGATATATGTATTGTGTGACAATGTGGTGACATGACACTGATATTTGTATTTTGTGACAATGCGGCAACATGACATTGATATTTGTATTTTGTGACAATGTTGTGACATGACACTGATATTTGTATTTTGTGAAAATGTGGAGACATGACACTGATATTTGTATTTTGTTACAATGTGGCGACATGAAAATGATATTTGTATTTTGTTACAATGTGGTGACATGACATTGATATTTGTATTTTTAGACAATGTGGCGACATGACACTGATATTTGTATTTTGTGACAATGTGGCGACATGACACTGATATTTGTATTTTGTGACAATGTGGCAACATGACATTGATATTTGTTATTTGTTACAATGTGGTGACATGACATTGATATCAATTTGTATTTCGTTACAATGTGGCGACATGACACTGATATTTGTATTTTGTTACAATGTGGCGACATGACACTGATATTTGTTTTTTGTTATAATGTGGCGACATGACACAGATATTTGTATTTTGTTACATTATGTAGTGACATGACATTGATATTTGTATTTTGTTACAATGTGGTCACATGACACTGATATTTGTATTTTGTTACAATGTGGCGACATGACACTGATATTTGCATTTTGTTACAATGTGGCGACATGACACTGATATTAATATTTTGTTACAATGTGGCTACATGACACTGATATTTGTATTTTGTTACATTATGTAGTGACATGACATTGATATTTGTATGTTGTTACAATGTGGTGACATGACACTGATATTTGTATTTTGTTACAACGTGGCGACATGACATTGATATTTGTATTTTGTTACAATGTGGCAACATGACACTGATATTTGTATTTTGTTACAACGTGGTGACATGACACTAATATTTGTATTTTGTTAATACGTGGCAACATGACACTGATATTTGTATTTTGTTACAACGTGGTGACATGACACTGATATTTGTATTTTGTCACAACGTGGCAACATGACACTGATATTTGTATTTTGTAACGTGGCAACATGACATTGATATTTGTACTTTGTTACAACGTGGCAACATGACATTGATATTTGTATTTTGTTACAATGTGGCGACATGACATTGATATTTGTATTTTGTTACAATGTGGTGACATGACACTGATACTTGTATTTTGTTACAATGTGGCGACGTGACACTGATATTTGTCACGGTGGGGAAACAAAAAATATCACGTGACCACAAATGATGTCGCCACACTATAAATCAGATGAAAACAAAGGAATTTAGGTAAGAAATTGCTCATAACTTTTTTATTAATGAATCAATTTACAAACAATATAGCGCAAAAAAGATGCCAATATATTCTCCTTTGCGTGATATAAGTATGTATGACTAGAATGCTTTACTTTTTGAGAATACTTCGACAATATTTCTGAGTCAATATGGATATCGACCACACTTTCCAAAACTTGAATGCATGAACTCGCTTTTTAGGTTATATTTGCTCTGTTTTAAAATTAACTAAACTTTCTTTCAATGTTTTAGACCCTATAACACCTTCATTTTTTTTAAAAAAAGAGTACAAATAAACCATTTTAAAAGCATAAATAAAGTAATGATGTCGACCACACCAATTGTAGAAAGTAGAAGTTCAGATGGTGACCACACACGAAAAACACTTTCTGTTAATCCACATGCATAAAATCTTCATTTATGAACGAGTGTTGTATGATGAAGGAGTGTTGTATGATGAAGGAGTGTTGTATGATGGAGAAGAAACAAGAACTCTATAAGTTGCCAAGAGTGTCCTTTCTGAAACAATTGAATTAAGTTTAAAACTAAAACCATTTGAACGTAGATCTATAAACGTTTTTACTTTTTTATTCTTGTATAAAAGGTTCAGTGGAAATGTTCATATTTCCATGTCAACCCCGTCTCTTTCAATTACTTGAATGCATGACATCATCCAGTGCGACAAGTGTTAATTGTAAATGTCATTTGTTGAACATATCCAAGTGAAAGTTTATTTAGTGACAATTCATTTGCATGTAGGTTTTTAATATTGTCTGTTAAACTTTTGTCTGAAACAATAACATTTTAACTAAATTAAATGACGTAGCTCTGAGTGGATGTTTACGTTGGTTTGTGTGTGAAGACCACTAAATAACATTAATTTCGCCTTCTTGAAAACATGATATTATAATTATAGACTATACTTTGAAGTTTTACATTGCGTCACCACTTATTTTAGTGCACACTTAAATGAAGTAATTTATAAATATTATTTATATTATTTCAAACATACGATGTCTAAAAAGTTTATTATCGTCATTTGCAGGATGGCAACTCCCTCTGTTTGTCAGTATCGCGGGAAATGTTGTGTAACCAAAAGTGGCATAAGACAACATGAACTCCGGCATACTGGACAAGGCGCGTATACGTGTTGTGGCCTAAGACAACATGTACTCCGGCATATATGACAAGGTGCGTATACGTGTTGTGAAAAGCTGTTTTTAGCAAAGCTAATTTAAAACGTCACGAGTAAGTATTTATTCGTATTTTCAGTGTTTTATTAAGTTACACTGCTGTACTGTTTTCTGGTGTTGACCTAATATAACAAGAGGGCCAAGATGGCCCTTTATCGCTCACCTGACTGACTTTGAGTCACCCAACATAAGTAGATTATATTATACATGTATGCTCAAAATTCCAGAAAGATGAGATGGGCAAGTAGTTAGAATTTTGATTTGTTTTGAAGATGTAACAGATGCGTAGAATAGTTCAAACTCGGTAGAGGTTCACCTATGGTAAATGTCAGTGAAATTACATCAAAATCAGGTCAGTAGATTCTGACAAGAAGGCTTTTGAAGTTTTTACTATATATGCTAAGTCTTTGAACTAAGATTAAACTCCAGTTCCAGCACAAAACTAACCTGTTATGTTTGAAAAAGGTTTCAAACTAAAGCATTAGACTAAACTATTGTGCATGAAACAATCTGCAGTTCAAGCACAATAAATATTCCTATGAGTTTCAAACAAAAGCCTTCCCAAAGTATATCACTTGAAAGAATCTTTGTCGCAGTGCACTCTCCCCCAAAAACAATTAAGCTCCTCCTCCAACATTTCAAGTACACTCAATCTCATGCAGACTTCTTGCTGTTATGAAACTAGCTAGAAATATGGTATTGCTTTATTATGAAGCAGTAAACCATCCCTGTCTGAACCAGAAAAAACTCTGACTTTTATATTCAGATTAACACCTATTATAAAAATGGTTCATGATATTTAAATAATATGAATAATATTTCAATCATTGATTATAATAATATCATTCATCTTTTTATGATGAATTATCTTTTAAAACTTATATCTGGTATAATATTGTATAATAGCAAAAAAAAGTTTATTTAAAGAGTTTATTACCTCTTCTTATAATAATTGCTATATACAGGTACAGACATTTATGCTATAAAACAGGGGGAGTAATTTGACATAAAACTAACCCCACCCCCTGGCTGCCATGTTTTTTGACAAATCAAGATGGCTTGAACAAACTTGGTAGAGGGTCACCCAAGGAACATTTCTGTGAAATTATTTTAAAGTTGAGCCAGTAGTTTCTGTCAAGAAGACTTTTTAAGTTTTTACTATAGCTTAAATAGTAAACTAACCCCACCCTCTGGCCATGTTTTTTGACGAATCAAGATGGCTTGAACAAACTTGGTAGAGGGTCACCCAAGGAATATTTCTGTGAAATTATATCAAAATTGACCCAGTGGTTTCAGAGGAGAAGTTGTTAAAAGCTAAAAGTTAACGACGGACGGACTACAGAGGACGGACACCAGGCGATCACATAAGCTCACCTGTGAGCCTTCGGCCTCAGGATGGGTAAAAAATGTTATTTTCGTGTCTAATATTGATTTTGTTCAAATATTTTCACAAGAAAATTTAGAATTTATATATGAAAACGTCACTTAAACTCGTGTGTATTTATTTCGAAAGGTCACAGTGCCTGATTATATTTTTTATAATGCATGCGCATATTGTTTCCTCCGAATAAAAATTGAAATATATAAAACTTGCGTTCATTATAAAACATTGAATAATTGCAGATGGAACGCTCATGGTGAAGAAAACAACCTACGTATGTTGAAGTGTGGCAAGGGATTTGCAACAAATGCAGATTTGACTAAGTATATACATGTACATATTGAAGACATGGCCGATGTCGTAAAGTGTGAGATATGTGGACTTGCAGTGACTGACAAGCACACATTGTTGCACGGACATGCACGAAGGCGTAAAGCGTCATCAGTGTAATGAATATGGAAAGTTTTTCCATTCAAAGCCAATGTTAGCCGACACAGAAAATGCCGTAATAAATGAAGCTTGATTTGTATTTGATTTTTGACTGCGATTCTTGTTATATATATTTTTAATCAATCTACAGATTTAGTAAAATGATCTCAGAAAAGTGTGCTCACTCTATTTATGATATTGTTATATGTTGATACTCATGCTATCATAATATCATTTGTATTGTTTATAGTTTGTACTGTGTTAGTTTATATTACATCTGTGTGTGTTTGAGATAATAATTATGAGATTTAATTAAATGAAATTAGAATTAAAGAAGCATTTGGTTTTATTATGATAAGATATGCCATAATGATTAAAAAAGTATGCGTAATATACTGTACAATACAAAATGGGGCTGATCATTGCTTGGTGGTCATGAGAAAATGCCCTGACAATTTGTCCAACCTATTCAGCAGTTGCGTTTGCTCATTGACATATAAACCATACAAGAAATAAATGTTCAAATATATTGACACAGATACCATAACACAACTTATAGTTTAGGCTTTATTTTCATCCAATGAGGATCAAGTATTATTTTCAAATATATGAATCTTTTGTCTTAATAGTATTGGTATTGCATTAAACAATTACCTGGAATCATTAAGTGACGTCATAATAATTATGCAATTATGAATGAAACACTGTTTTGATAAAGGAGTTCTTCAATAGCCCAGGTTTCACAAACTAAACTTGATAAAAAAAATCATTTTCATAATGTGCACAGCTTAGAATTCACATTTGCAACATTTTATTTCGTTCTTAATAGAACAACTGTCTCATGTCAGTTATCTAACTCGAATCCCATTTTCTTTGTCAACAACACTTTGAAGTCATTTCTCCTGGCAGAATTCCAACGAAATCCCTTCTGAAGTTAAATTGCAACTTATACTAACAGTTGCTTCTTTTTTCCCCTCCACTTAATCTTCTCTTTCCACTGAGTAAAACGGGTGGTCCCTAAATTGATAAGAATAATTATAGTATTCGCGGGATGTATAGTATGTTACAGCGTCAGGTGATTAGTTAACAGTATTGCAATGGGTCAGTTGAATTATTTGGCACTGTTGGTTGTACTATCACAAAAAACTATGATGAGCTATAATAATCGTGTAAAGTATTATTTTAAACACCACATAACTGACATAAACAGACCAACCAACAACCAACCAATCACTTGACCTCGCTACGCATTAACTAACTGCTTGTCATAACCTCTCATAAGTAATAATATCGGATATAATATTAAATAAAACGGTGCTGCTGTGTTCACAGTGAACCTGCATTTATATATCAAGCAATAAAATTGGTTTCTGTTGGACAATAACTGAGAAAGTGGTTTCGGGTGTGGTCGCCATCTAAATGTCTACTTTCTAAAATTGGTGTGGTCGACATCATTACTTTATTTATGCTTTAAAATGGTTTATTTGAACTCTTTTTTAAAAAATGAAGGTGTTTTAGGTTGAAAATATTGAAAGAAAGTTTAATTAATTTTAAAATGCAGCAAATATAACCTAAAAAGCAAGTTCATGCATTCAAGTTTCAGAAAGTATCCGATATCCATATCCACTCAGAAATATTGTCAAAGTGTTCTAAAAAAGTAAAGCAATCTAGTCATACATCTTATATCACGCAAAGGAGAATATATTGGCATCTTTTTTGCGCTATATTGTTTGTAAATTGATTCATTAATAAAAAAGTTATGAGCAATTTCTTCCCTAAATTCCTTTGTTTTCATCTGATTTCTGGTGTGGCGACATCATTTGTGGTGACATGACACTGATATTTGTATTTTGTTACAATGTGGCGACATGACACTGATATTTGTATTTTGTTACAATGTGGTGACATGACATTGATATTTGTATTTTGTTACAATGTTGCAACATGACATTGATATTTGTATTTTGATTAATGTATACCTACATAAACAGATAATGTTTAAAAAAAACAACAAGAAATGTCACTGGTAAGTGTCGCATGCCCAGAGATGCCAACCCTTAATTAGTGAAAATAGGAGTGTGGTCGAAAGCAAGCGTTTTGCCAAGGGGGGGGGGGGGTCTAGGGGACTTCCCCCAGAAATATTTTCAAGTTGTAGATGCTCTGTGATGGCATTTCAGCACTTTTCAGTGATAAAAAGTCATGTATTCATTAAGAAATATTTCATAATACCTGATGAAAAAGAGAATTGAGTGATCGAGTTTTATAGAATAAATTAAAAAAGCTGACAAACTGATGAAAAGCGAGGCTTTATTGAACATTCAAATTAAGCTTTATTTGGATTTAATTACCGACTTATCCATTGGCTGAGTTGTCGCAACCATTGTCGATATTTTCCTTGATGACGACTGACAAGTTGAGCGGGTGATGTGCTGTTTTGTAGCAATGTTTTTTCAAATCACCCATCCCACCGTGAGATACCATAATTACTGCATTGCAGACCTTGCAGAATGCAATAATGCACCCCCATCCTTGATGTCGAAAAGCAAGGATATGCATCGGTGTAACTTTTAATAAATGTTTGTTTATGTTCGTACTTTTTTTTCTTTGGTGGTGTTGCATCCGCCATATTGGATTTTGAAGGTTGTTGAGGCATAGTGCCACCATTGCAAAAAGGAAGTGCTTCCGTCGGGTAGTCGCATAATGGCGTTTATAAATAATCCTCAATTCTTCTTCTTTAAAAATGCATTTTCCTTATTTTAATGCTCATTTTTTTATTTGAATGGCATTATTGATGTATTTTGAACATTTTGATAGCAATGTCATGTTTGAATCGTGAATTTAGAAAAATAAAAATGATGCTTGGAAATTGGGGTATGAATTCATGATTTCGGAAGTATACTTTCACTTTGTCACCAGTGTACACACTGAGCAGAAAAAAAATCTCTTATATGACACATGACCCCTACTTTTCTCTTCATAGTTTGATATTGCAGAGGTTGACAAACAGTAAAATGTAGGTTTCACTTCTTTCATTTGGGACTCTCTATGAATGACAAGCCTTCAAACTTTTATTATTTACTATAGAATAAAGAACAAAAATCAATGGTGGGGTTACACCTTGATCGGCCTTTCTGGATCATCCAATATTGTTTTCGTAAATACTCGGGTATTTTCCGGATAACCTAATTAATAGCGCTTCAAAGTGACGTAGCGCGTACAGAAATGTCCGAACATCAAAACCGGTGTCAGTGTAAACGGTGCTGATTATTTGTTTTACCCGTGAAATTTATCCCGGACCATTTTTTTTAAAAATCAGAGACAATTCATGGAAAATCGGAGAGCGGATTTTTCATACAAAAATCGGATTCACTCCGCAAAAATCGGAGGAGTTGGCATTTCTGCATGCCCCCCAAATGGTCTGTTAAGATAACAATGTATGTTATAAAAGGTAGCGATCTATACATGAATATCAAGAGTAATGGAATGACGTTTCGGACATGCAATTTCACGGGTTTTTTTTACATTAAAGCATGACCTTGACCTTTGTGTAACCTTGACCTTGACATCTGATGTAACGGTCTTGGTAATTTTACAGGTAAATACAGGTGACACATCATCATGACATACTGATCACTTGTGCAGGGCTTTACATTAATGCTCATCCAACTGTCCAAAACAACTGAACCGTGGGTTTGGACATGTATATCAGCCTGCTAGCCCGAATAGACAAGTGAAAATTCAGAAATTAAACACAGCATCTCTTTTTCGCAAATCCTCTGTTTTTTAACCTTGATAAAAACTGTTATTTTGTTAATTTATAGCCATAAGACTAGTACCATAATTCTAGAATAAAGCAGGACAAGCTGTTTTTTGTCAGGACAAGCAGATTTAAGAAACACTTGTCCGACTGGACAAGTGATGTGTCGGACAAGTGATATAAAAAATTAATGTAATTGCCTGACTTGTGTCAAGCTATTTTAAAATCCCTCCATGTAAGACAAAGTGTTACAAACCAGTTATGAAATATCAAAAAACTAAAAATATGACCTTGAGGTAAGGTTCTGGGTCTTAACGTGACACGTCGTTATGTCATGTTGATCAAATTGATAAATTGAAGTATGATAAAGATACAGAATGGATTTAAAATCTCAAACAGACTCAAAGTGTTGTCATACAAACTCAAAGTGTGACCTTGACCTTTGAGGTATGGGTATAGGTCTTACGTGCAACACGTCGTCATGTCATCTTGATCAATTGAGAGTTACAGACAAGACACACAATATCAAACAAATTGACAGTGTGACCTTGACCTTTGAGGAAAGGTCCTGGGTCTTACATACGACACTTAACTATGTCATGTTGATAAACTGAGCCAAGTGTTTTTTAAATTTATCAATAGGTGACAAAGTTACAGACCATACACGAAATCTCAAACAGACTGAAAGTGTTGTCAAGCAAAGTTAAATTGTGACCTTGACCTTTGAAGTGGGAGTCTGGATGATAAGTCATCATGTTATGTTAGTAGCAAGTATTTATAAAATCCACCTATGCATCACAAAGTTACAGGTCGGACACGAAACTCAATCAGACTGAAAGTGTCATAAAAGTTAAATTGTGACCATGACCTTTGAAATGAGAGTCTGGGTGTAACCGCGACACATCGTCATGTTATGTTGATCATTTGTAGCTAGTATAAACAAAATCCATCAATGCATGACAAAGTTACAGGCCAGACACAAAATCTCACACAGACTGAAAGTGTTGTCAAACAAACTCAAAGTGTGACCTTGACCTTTGAGGTACAGTAGTGGGTCTTACTCGCAACATGTCGTCATGTTATGTTGATCATTTGTCACTAGTATTTACAAAATCCATCTATGTATGACAAAGTTACAAGCCAGACACGAAATCTCACACAAACTGAAAGTGTTGTCAAACAAACTCAAAGTGTGACCTTGACCTTTGAGGTATGCATGTGGGTCTTACACGTGACACTTTGTAATGACATGCTGATGAATTGAGCAAAGTGTGTTTGAAATTTATCCATAGGTGACAAAGTTTCAGACCAGACACGAAATCTCAATCAGACTGAAAGTGTCATCAAAGTTAAATTGTGACCTTGACCTTTGAAGTGGGATTCTGGGTGTAACCGCGACACATCGTCATGTTATGTTGATCATTTGTTGCTTGTATTAACAAAATCCATCTATGCATGACAAAGTTACAGGCCAGACACGAAATCTCAAACAGACTGAAAGTGTTGTCAAACAAACTCAAAGTGTGACCTTGACCTTTGAGGTACAGGTGTGGGTCTTACTCACGACAAATTGTCATATCATGTTGATCATTTGTAGCAAGTATTTATTAAATCCATTGATGCATGACAAATTTACAGGCTGGACACAAAATACCAGATGGAATGACGGACGGACACTGCGATTACTATATGCCACCCCAAACATTTTTTGGGCGGCATAAAAATTTTTGCCAAAGAGGAAACAATTTTTACTACGTATAAACCTGTATAACAGATCAAATCAAAATCAAAATGAAATCATGCAACTCATTTACCGTAATACATCACAAATTATGTTTTAAACAGGAAATTTATTTTAGTCTAAACTAGGCTTGTAGCCCAAGTTAGAAAATCCATTTCAATATATTAATTTGGCATGTTTAAATACACTTCAGGACCCAAAATGAAAACTTTACACTTTATATGTTTGAATATTTCTTTTGTTAACCAGTGCTTTTTTTCATCATTTTGGGAAGGTGACCAATACCTTTGGAATTGGGAATTTTAGTGGTGTTTTCTTCAAAATTGGGAAAAATATACTCAAGTTTATTAAATCTGGTACACTTGCTTAATTGACAATTATATTTACTGATAACTTTATACTTACTGATAACTATCTATTTAATGTGTAATGAAATTCATGAATAAACATTAACAAATATCTAGCTTAACATTTTATTTAGCAGAGTATTGTTTGGTATTCTACAGAGCAATGTCTCTTGTTCTAAAAGCCTTAAAGGCTGCAACAACTTCATCTAATTGATAATTGTTGAGGCTATTGTCAGAATTAAGACATATTCTCATAAGAGCCTTTAGAGTATGCTGTCCCATCCTGATTAACTTCCTTAGTTGTATCAGATACAAACAATAACTCACACAGTCTGCAGCAATAACCAGCCTTGGATGCGCTGAAGTACAGCCATGTATATAATTGCTTTCATTTTGAAGAGCAAAAAGATGCTGTCAGGCAGGTACAAGTTTAAAATAATCACAATCAGTATCTGACCTGTGTTCGTTAGAAAAAATGTCCATAACTGATGGGACAATTTTTGTGCTATTTTCAACACTCACAGGAATATGAGCAGGTGGGGAAGGTGTCACACCAACACTTAAAGCTGACTGTTAAAAGAAATTGTCAATAGTTTGTTTATTACCGGGGGCCTTTAATATTTTGAGGTAATATTTCGAATGATACAACATTGTTTTGTTTATTTCACGATACATATAAACGCTTGCTTATGCTTCCACAATCTTAATAAGCTTCTGTGCTATAACGTCGAGGTTACGAAGAACATGTGCTCAGGATCAATCAAACACTCTACAATCATAAGGAAACAAGACTGCTTCACTCTATTTCTGTTTTCCAAACTTTACAGATATCTGCTTGGATCCGGTCCATGTGCAGGAAATCAGTCTATAAGTGCATGCGCTGAGAAGCAGCAGTTTCATACCAAATTCAGAGTGGCAAAATCTGCACTTATTTTTTTAGTTTCACTAGTTTTTGAAACTTCCAATTGGGAATTTTCACCCCTCAATTGGGAAAAAAGATACTATTTGCATTTATATGACAGAATAATGGCTATAAAAATGGGGGGAAAAAAACACTGGTTAACATACATGTTCGGAAAAGTGTTATACATGGCTATCAGGGTTTAATTGCAGTTAATCATTGTGCAATTTTTTTCAAATTTTCTGAAGTATTCATATGTCTGAGTACAAAAAAATTGTTTTCCTTACTTTGCATGTGTGCAACAATTGGTTTTTCACTCACAGGATTTACACTGACAAGTAATCATTTGTTGCTTAGCACAGACAAAAGAACTTCAATTTGTTTAAAAAACACTTTTATTAAGCGATACCACGTCTTTCTGAAACTGAGAGAAATCAGGCTATTGGTATGCTCCGGGCCAAGTCATTGGTAAATTCCATTGCATATCATTTTGGCTGTTCCAGATAGACTATTTATATTCTTGCGAACTGGTACAATACTACTACACTGACCCAAAATAAAAACTTAACATCAACTTCAAAAGTATCTCTTTTGCTGACAAATGTATATTCAGAGTTAAAATTGGTTTCGTGTGTATTGCAAATGACATTGTGCCCATAACAGTCTGGAAGCTCTGTGGCACGCTGTCAGAATCTGACAAGTGTTTGGCCGACGAGCACGAATTGGAACACGGTTTTGTTTCAAATAGTTAATGATCGATCATCTGTGCATGAACACCGTAATGCCAAGGAGTACTGGTTGCAGGTAAGAAATGATTAAGTAGGTGAGTCAACAGAACAGCACAATGAGTATGTAACATTGTTGCAATATGCAACTGGGTCATTCCCATCAGTGTTACAAATTGTTGAAGTATTTACTTATGATTACAAAATTTGTTTTCATGCAGCTAACAATTCAAGGAAAGTACTTGAAATTTTACTTCAAACTGCAATATATTAAATCATTAGATCATTTTGCATGTTTAAAACATTATAAAACATCTACGGTTAGTTTGAAGGGAGTTTTATGGGCATTAAAATCACTGATTTGCAAAATCTTAACAGTATGTGCACTCTATGGGTCAGGACAAGAAGCTTTCTGATCAGGACAAGTAGATTTCAAAGTTTGAAACATATGTATGCTTTATTCTTGTTTGTGTTTGTAACACTTAGAATATTTTTTGTTGAATATGAAATCTGGTGACAAAAATATGTTGTAAATATTGAGTCTACACTAAATGCCCACCTTTTAAAAGTTAATATAATTTATATTAATACTTCTAAAAAAAAATGATTCCAAGTACAATGTATGTGTTCAGCAGTAAAATTATGTTTAAAAAATGTGTCACAGTATGTACGTAACCTACTAGGAGAGAAATATATGTAAGCGGTTCTGTTAGCTCAGACGGTAGAGCATTCGCCCTGTAAGCGAATGGTCACCGGGTTCGAGTCCCTGATTGGTTGCATATTTTTCTCGTCCTATTACATTTTGCGCCCAACGTCTGAGCTTACATACCTTTCTCTCCTAGTAGGTTATGTACACACTGTGACAAGTGGAAACAAGCAGGTAATATATATATATCAAGCCTTGTTCGGAACCAGATGGTTTAATATTAGGCAGCGTTGTCGTTGTTTACATTATAGTATTCAGTTTTGAAATAAATCTGCAGTTGCAAAATTTGAAAATGATTATTGTTCAGTTTTACACAATAACCTACCTGTATGTATTGATGAAAATCCTAAGAATATTTTATTCAACTTAAATATTCCTGCACAATATTTGACAGTTCAGCATCAGTTTACCAATCTGAGTCTCTCAGACGCTTGCAAAAAAAACTGTTGCGATGCAAAGGATAGTTCTTCATGATCTTATTTCAGCAAAGGATTGCGTTCATTCAATTTCTTTGAATGAAACAAAAAATAAGAAATCAATTATAACTGTTTTATTACTGAAGCAATTTTCAAACAATAAAGCGCTAAAAAGATGCCAGTATTTTCTCTGCCCAATGGTGTTACTGTTTATGACGAGAATGTCTTATGATTTGAGAACACTTCGATAGTATTTCCGATGTAGCACGCATGTCAACCACACTTTCCGACACTTGAAACTCTGAAATCGCGTTTTAGTTGATCTTTGTTGTGTTTTAAAATAAATTATACATACTTTCAATATTGTTTACCAAAAAAAGCCTTTATGTTTTATTAAAAAGTGTAAATACATAATTTAGTAAATACATAGTAATAGTAAAGATGTCAACCACACCAATTGTAGCAGATTGAAATTTAATTAGATGGCGACCATACTGTTTGACGACCTTCGCATCACCATTCTGACTCTTTTCTAGGCGTGTAGCCCAAGTTAGGAAAGACCTTTTCAATATATTATTTTTGCGTGTTTAAATATATATATTTCTGGCAATACAGGGTCAGTGAGGCATGTATATTGATAAAAATGTTTTAAGCCAATTCTTAAATTTGAAAAATCCTGATATAGTTCCTTTAACAAGTGGAACAATATATCATACCGATATCTCTCGAACTGCGAGAATAGAAAATATGACTATTTACAGTGTGGTCACCTTGGGTCAATATCTTAGTGACGTAGTTAGTAAAGCAAATTCCTAATAATAAATCGGACTTGCGCTTGCGCTTCTTGGTTAGTGGATGCTTTCCTCACTTCATCGGGTGACTTAACCGCAGATACTGTCAGACTAATATCAATATAATATTAATATACACGGCTAATAACTCTTCCAACGTTTGTCTGAATTTAATAATTTTTTGCATCAAAGTAAAGCTTACGAAAAATTGTGATAATGTTTAATTATCAGTTATTTAATTATTTTTTTCTGATATAAAAATATTGCAGGTAGAAAACTAAAAATGTTGGAGGTTTTTTTACTGAATATTTATTTTTTTAACTAAAAAGGTAGTTAACTAATTTTGACAAAACATCTTAACTACACATCAAATAAACATAAATTATATGTAGGAAGATGAACTAAATTATCCATGGGTGGCGAAAATTTCATATTTATATATCAATTTCCCCAAAATTCTACTTGTGTGACTGATATAGATTATTACCTAGTTTGCATTAATTTTTCAAAGTTTTTTTTATCATTTTTTATTAAATTAATATTTTCATCTTTCATATATTTTTGTAACTAGTCTTAAATAAATTTTCTAATTAAACCAGATGTGATACGATTATTGTTCATGCTTTTATGCATGTGTGCTACGTTT
This sequence comes from Panopea generosa, assembly GCA_029582155.1. NCBI lineage: Eukaryota > Metazoa > Mollusca > Bivalvia > Adapedonta > Hiatellidae > Panopea > Panopea generosa. Next base: position 45,938,037 of record CM055908.1, read on the forward strand.
AACTATTGTGTCCATTAAATGCCTTGTTAATGAGGCCCTCCCAGGCGGGGTCGCTGTTCTCTGGATCTCTTAAAGTAATGCCTATTGTTCCCCAGATCTCCAAAAGTATTTGCCAAAGTTCCCCAAAAGTATTTTGTCCATGTTCCCCAGATCTCTAAAAGTATTTCCACTTTCCCCTAGATCTCCAAAAGTTTTAAACATACAATGTAGTTCCCTGAAAGTACTAGATAGTGTTTCCTTAAGTAAAACATCTACTATAATCTTCTCAATGATTATTTACACATCATCATAATAAGCAAAATCCATGTACTGTCTTCTTTACCTTGTTTAAAATATCTATGGTCTATGGCTTTAACTTTCAGAGAAAAGGGTGTTGTTTTTTTAACTTTCCTTAAAAATGTGCTTGTAAGCCCTGTGGCAGGGAGCATTTGTGGTTCAATCACGCTAGTTTAAGAACTTCAAGAGCTTGTGGTTATACAAATGCTGTGCGAGTTTGGATAAGATTCTTTGAAAAATGTGGGGGATGCTATTACTTCTACAAGAAAAAAGTTAACGGATGTACCACGACATGCTGGCCTTTGGCAAGTATCTAGAGCCAAAAAAGATATCGATGGAAGGACAGAAGAGACAAAAAATTGAACAGCTGAACGGTTAATTTACAAAAGGCAATAAATACACATAAATAATTATAAATACACATAAATAACTGACTTTATTGTGTAAACACGATCTAATAAAAAAAAGTAGATGCCGGGTGGGATTGAACACCAGTCCTTACGATCGGAAATCGACGATATTAACCACTGCACTATTCTGCCTTCACCCATCTATCTCTGGTCGGAATTACCATCCAAAATTTATTTCGGGTACATACGATTATGGGATGAAGTTGTGCATGAAACCTCCAAAGCTGTCAAAAGCTGTTTCAAGCAGTCGACATATCATTTTAAAAGTAAATTATGATCAAGTATAAAAAATATACATAAAATCAGTGACTTAATTACAGAAACTGGCAGGCTAATAGCAATATAATGTCCACGGCACTTTTAGTATTTCTATAATAACTCTTCGAATCTTGGTCTGAATTTAACAATTTTAGTGCTAAAGTAAAGCTGATAAAAATGATGACCAATTCCAATTATCCGTTATTTAATATTTTTCTTCTGAATTTAAATTATTACGGATTGAAATCGAAATATGTTGAAATTTCACGGGGAAAAAAAGATTTTTAAACAAAAAACGGTAGTCTTGATTTAACAAATACCATGTACGTTTAAACAAAACACAATAAAAATAGAAATATTAGGTAGTAATATGAAGCAGTTAGTTTTCCATCAGTGGCGAAAGTTTCATATTGATATTTATTGAAGTCGTTTTTCTTATTTCTTATTTCAAAAATGGGCTAAAAAAGAGAAAACGATCACACAAAAAACTTTAAGCGTAAAATTCTTCATTTCTTTAAATTTAAAAAAGAAAAAAATAATTTTGATACCATAATAACAAAATTAGGTTGTTTGATTCTGGAGGATGTGTGTTTCCATGATTTAGAAAACGCCACGTGATCTAGTGGTAAAGCACCGAACCCGTGATCGGAGGGTCGTGGGTATTTCAATCCTTCGCTACGACTATGTGTGGTGTCCTTGAGCAAGACACATTTTCCACATATGCTTAATACTGGTTATACCCAGGAAGACTTCGAGCGTGATTTGTCTAAGTCGTAAGAACTTGTTTCAAAATCGAAGTAAAATAAATAAGTTCAAACTAAACTATCAAAAGCCAAAATGTGTCACCTGAAATTTAAACAAGTGTCTCAAGTTGCCTATCTCTGAAAAACTTGATCAAATTAGGTACTTTTTCATTAAGAACAATATCCCTAGATCACTAAAATTAGGCCTTTGATCCCTGGATCTCTGAAAGTAATAGCCAATGTTCCCCAGATCTCTGAAAATAAATGGCCATGTTCTCCAGATCTCAAAAAACCCCGGGAGGGCCTCTTAAATGTTATTACATGCATTCTAATGATCTATATAATATGTTGTCAGTTCATAAGCTTTATATGTAGCTTATATTTACTAGTTATATATGATGCCGACGTTAAGTAAAATGTATTTGATTTTGATTTTATTTAATCGGTGCTATCACTCAAAGTGGCCATGCAAAACTCGAATTCATTGCAAAATTACAAAAATACGTCGATGCACTATTTGCAAAAATTGATATCCATTCATAAATCATAATCTATAAGTCGAATATGGTTAAATAGCAAATATTATTACAATGTATCGCTGTCAGTGCCGCGGCATTTGGAAATCTTCACAGAGAGAAAGTAAAAACATAAACCCAGAGTAAGTATATTCATTTTATCATATAACTGGCCTTGGAGCAGTAATAAAAAACACGCAACCTTTCTACAATAAAATTAAGTTCAGACAATTACGATATTGTATCTTTTACAAAAACTGAAGTATCTTGTATAAGTAGGACTTAACATTTTTACACCTGCTGTTGCGGTTATACATGCATAATCAAACAAAAACCTGACCAGCTGTGATGAAACTATTTATGGACACATTTTAATTACGAAACTAACTAATTCCCCATGATTCAAACAATATCAAGGAATAGTGACTTATATTAAATAAAAAATGCTGTCCTTAACCAACTCACAAAAACTTAATTATTACACTATATTAAAACACAGTTTGGGTTTGAATCGTATTTAGACAGTGTTAAATGCGATTCTTTTATAATAAAGATTACTCGTTTTCGAATATTTGCACACAATTTGAAGCAAGATGTTTTGCCAATATTGATAGAAATAAAAGAGTATGCGTGTTTCGTAATAAAAAAACGTGTCCTGCATATAGAATTATTGGAACAAAATATATATACAATCAAGCTTGGGTATCTATAAAAATAGCAATGACTTAATTACAGAGACTGGCTGGCTAATAGTAATATAATGTACACGGCTGAAATTTCGGGTGGCACCTTTAGTATTTCTTTAATAACTCTTTGAATGTTTGCCTGAATAAAATAATGTTGGTACCATAGTAAAGCTGATAAAACTGATGACATTTTCAATTATTTAATATTTTTCTTCTGAATTAAATTATTATAGATTGAAAATGAAAATTGTTGAAATTTACACAAAACATTTATTTTTAACAAAAAAACGGTAGTTAGCCTAAGTGTACTTGATTTAACAAATACGATTTAACATCACCCAATAGAAAAATATGTTTTTCCACTGGTGGCGAAAATTTCATAGTGATATAAAAAGACTATTTATTACTTTGAAAATGGGCTAAAAATGAGAAAATGGTCACACAAAAAATAACTGTAAGCGTAAAAATTCTTTATTTCTTTAAATTTAAAATAGAAAAGTTCACCTCCCAAATTTACAATCAAGCCCTTTCTTTTGATACAAAATTACAAAAAAAAAATTGTTTGGTTCAGGAGGAGTGTTTTTTCCAAGATTTAAAAAACAGCAAATATGCCACCTGAAATTTAGACAATTGCCTCCAGTTGCCTATCTCTGTTTATATGTCTCTAAAAATATATTGCCGACGTCAAAAATAAAATAGTACGGGTTAATTTAGCCATATATATATATATATATATATATATATAAATCTCTCTCTCTCTCTCTCTGTCTCTCTCTCTCTCTCTCTCTCTCTCTCTCTGTTTGAGAAATTCGATGTAGAAAGTAACTTAAGATTTAATTATGTTTACATAATTTGTTCTATGTATTTCCTGACCTATGTAAATTCTTTGTTAGTCTTGATCATATGCAACGCTTGCTTTTCTAAAAGACAAACGTCTTGACAAGTTCGGCCGATTAAAAATCATTTTTATCTAGCGAAAATCGATTAGTGTTTTTGATTAGTTAATTCAAACAATCGGACTACCTCGGAGATTTCTATAGTATTTCAAAATAGTATCGTTTTGATGTTTAGTTCTATATTCATTATTTTTTATATTATTAGACACTTTTTTGACAATGATCTTGTACAAGATAACTGCCATGACTTCTGTCTGAATAAATATTTTAAGTTTTATTAAAACATAACCATTGCATAGGTGTGTTTGTTTCAGCCAATCAGATCTTACTTCCAGATCCAAACGTTTCTTCTGGCATAGTGCCACCATTGCAAAAAGGAAGTGCTTCCGTGGGGTAGTCGCATAATGGCGGTTATAAATAATCCTCAATTCTTCTTCTATAAAAATGCATTTTCCTTATTTTAATGCTCATTTTTTTATTTGAATGGCATTATTGATGTATTTTGAACATTTTGATAGCATTGTCATGTTTGAATTGTGAATTTAGAAAAAAAAATGATGCTTGGAAATTGGGGTATGAATTCATGATTTCGGAAGTCTACTTTCACTTTGTCACCAGTGTACACACTGAGCAGAAAAAAAAATCTCTTATATGACACATGACCCCTACTTTTCTCATCATATTTTGATAGTGCAGAGGTTGACAAACAGTAAAATGTAGGTTTCACTTCTTTCATTTGGGACCCTCTATGAATGACAAGCCTTCAGACTTTTATTATTTACTATAGAATAAAGAACAAAAATCAATGGTGGGGTTACACCTTCTGAACAACTTGTCAAGACGTTTGTTTTTAAGGACAGCAAGCATCGCATATGATCAAAACTTATTCTTTGTAACCGTGTATTATCTGTTATATATGACATGGCCATATTTTCACATTACTTGTATTGTAATATGGCCAATGGCCTTATGTGGCCGCTGTTTGATATTATATATACCAACATATTGTTGCAACTTTAAACATGGCAAATGACTATAGTAAATGACTAAACACTATATTGTTTTATCACATACCATAAAGTCGTGTGATTTCCGTGTGGCAATTAATTATTCATGCGTACTTCCATGGCCAATTCACGATAATTGATAAATCGTCAACCAGGTAGCGGTTTTAAATACACTTTTGCTTGTTTGAGGTTTTGTGCCTCGTGATCAGCGCCCGTAGTCAATATCCAAGTGGTTCGTTAGTAGAACAAAACTTGAGTCATGAAAAGTTCATGATCAATCAGAGACTGTGGCCGATAGGGATTCAAACTCACAAACCCTTGACAAGCCGACGTGTCACTGACTTAGATAGCCGGGACTGGTACTTAAATACAAGAAGTTATATATATATATTCGTTCAGTCAGTAGAGTCAAGGAATTATATAGAGAAGGAAATGCAACTGATTGAGAGGCTGTGAACGCTCGCGTATTCACGCAAAATCTCGCAATATCTCGTTTTCAATTATCTAAACTTCCATTCACCTCAGGAACACAAATCAAAATTCATTGCAGTATGAAATTCTCATCAAAACAATACCATTCCCAACAATTTGTGTTTAAAATTGCTGAAGTGAATCTGATTGCAAAATGTGTATACTGCAGCTAAAATAACAGTTTACGAGAAATTTTCTTTCAAACCTTAATATCTTTAATTCAAGATTATTTTGCATGATCGAACCTTGTTTAAAATTTTAAGATTACATACAACTTACAGTTTATGTTAAGAAATCTGTTGCATGTGAGTTACGAATGATTAATTTACTAAATAATGAATCCTTCGTGTGCTGTTTTAATAACATATAGTCAAGAGATGCAAGTTTCCTATCCTGTAGAGTACAAGACTTCTAATCTCGGGGTTGGCGGTTCGATTCCCGGTACCAGTCAACTAAAAATTATTACAGGCGTTAGTATGGGACTAAAGGCCAGTTATACACCGAGCATGCTAAAGAACCAGTAGAAACTTACGGTGTTTCTGTCTGTATTCTGCACTACCCACCCCCTCCCAAACAATAAAAAAACACTCTTCTGGGGACATCTCCCAAATGATATGAGAAGCTGGTGGCGATGTAAAATCAGCTTATATACATCCAAGGACTTATATGATACAACATTTAGTGGTGTAGCTGCCTTTACGCCACGTCTTGGCTTGCACCTATCTTTTTAAAAAATTGAAGATACTTGGTTATACTAACTTTTTATTTTCTCGCCAATGCATCATTATATCTCCTGAAAATGCCCCCATAGGGAGCTGAACTGTGTACTAAAAAAATTGGATGGAGAGATGACCAACCCCACTAGAACCTGTTGAAATAGGTATGAATTTACATTTTCCTCTTAAATACTTTTTGTAATAGCTTCGCCGCGCATTCGCGAGTATGCGAGCTCTTATGGTATCACGTAAGATTAAAAAAAAAGATATATTTACAAACATGTACTAACGTTGAAAAACGGAAATGACCCTCTGATTTTTTCATGCGTAATTTGGAACACTCGGCTACGTAGGTTGTTTTTAATTTGATTACATAAAATATAGGAATTCTAAACGAAAATCCGGGTTTACAAAATCACTTTTTTATCTTGAATCATGAATAGTTATTTCAAATCTCTCCTTATAATTACGTACAAAATATAATATATTTAAAAACACTAAAATATACACATAACGTACATTAGAATAAATTATTTATTTCACAAATGAATTTCTGCTATAGGGAAATTTACCAGATGACGTAGTTAAATAGAACGTTAGTCTGGTTCCCTGACCTACAAAATAAATAGTCGATTTATCGAGTAGGTCAGGAAACCACACAAAATAGAACGTATGCCAATGAGTATGACCAGAAGTGAGCCAATCGAAACGAAGCGGAATTTGACACTACATAATTAGCAAACAAACGCCGCCTGCTCTGTTTGTTTTCAGTTAAAGAATAACACAACTGTTTGGAGGGTATTTCATTCCATATTCTGCAGGTTATTAATGCTTTACCACCACTATTTCCCATAAAATTGAACATAATGTAAATCTAAATCTAAAACAATAAATTTAAGTAAAACTACAAGTTGCAAAATGATTCTTGTTCTTTCTTTTTTTCTTTCTTTCTTTAAGCTTTCAAAACAAAAATAATGAGATATCTATTTATGTAGATGTGTGTGTTAAATCAATTTAAGTTAAAAAAAAATTTAAATGAATAATTTGAGTCTCGTTCAATGCATGAATATTTGCAACAATAAATTTGTTGTAAAAAATGTACCTGGTGATGGAAATTGTTTTTTTTTTTTACTGTCTTGGTTAAATATAGAGTCTACAGTGGGGATGTTTCCCTCTGAGTCGCAAGGCAGCACAGACATGCAATCGGCAGCAATATATATCTTAACTGGAACAGTGGGAGAAAAAGCAAGACTTTTTAATAGTCTGTCAATAACCAAAAGATCCTATTGGACCTCAATGTTGAAACTGAATGAATGAATGAGCCACATCTTGTGAAATTGAGGCGGCACTACTTCTGTACAACTGCAAAATTAAAGTTTGGCTGAAAGGTGCAAAAGAAACTTTTACACTTTGTACATATGAACCACCACAAATTGAAAATGAAGAAATATTGCCAATTAATCTGTTGCTTGACAATTGCCCATAGCAAACGAGCTAAACCAATCAGAGACATAGACGCATGTCTCTGAACCAATCAACCAAAAGTTTAAATGAACAAGAAAAATCGGCGTCAAGCGCTTATCAAAACGTTACTGCAGTTAACATTCACTTTGAATCAATAAACACACACACACACACACACACACACACACACACACACACACACACATATTTTAATTACCAGGTACCATGTCAGTTGTATCAAAAGCATATTCGTAATTTCTTTTTTTTTTTATTCATTTACAGCATGAATCACCATATAATTATTGTAACAGATTCGAGAGGGAGGTATCTGCATCAACACATAAACAAATTTCATCCATTTCGGATTTTCCTGATCACTGTCATGTATCTTTGATTATCATTTCTGGTGGTAAAATATCACAGGTCTGTCATGCTGTTCAAAATAAAATGGCTTCTTATCCTGATGAGCAAACAGTCATAATGATAGCAGCTGGCCTTTGTAATTTGACAGAAAATGTGACCTGCAGTAATGGAACATACATTACATATAATTCAACAAATAAACTCCAAACATTTATAACAGAGTTACATGAAATTTCCAGGAAACTGAGACATGACACAACAACACTTTTTCTTGCAACAATTCCATGTGCCTCTATTAAAAAATATGCATCTTTTCAAATTCTTAACACAGACTTACAGAAACAGACTTAACAACTGTGGAAATACAACAGATAATTTTAGAAAAAGACATTATGACTATAAATCAAGAAATGTGTAAAATTAATACAGAGCATTGTGTTAAGACTGTCAGACTCCATAGGGATATAATGAAAACATCAGTTAAACAAGAGGAAAACATGGTCAAAATAAAAAACAAAAACAAATTTTGCTACTCCAACATGTATGATGGAGTACATGCAAAACACGAGTTGAATACAAAGTGGTATAACATTATAATTCTAATTATAATAAGGCTAATATTTATATAAACATATACTTTAATAACTATGCATTATCTGACTGTTTTAATTACATACAACGCTTTTTTTGATTCGCCAACACAAACACTCATGAACAATATACCCACTGTAAGAGCATGATGTTTTGACCCTCATTTGTAAACCAAGAACTGCCAGCAATGTAAGTATTATTCTTAATTATTACCCTAGTAATAGCAATATATTTTCCCTTATTTTTATTCTCTCTCTTTTTTTTTTACTAACCAACAACTAATGGAAAATTGTGTTTGACATCTACTTATTCGCTCGCCACTTAGGTTTTACCTATTTCATATTAGGCTTATGACATGTGGAAATGATAGGAATTGTGCATCCATCAGACTAAAATTTGGTAAAAAAAAAAAAGGCACGCGAAAGAATAAATATTTGGCAAACTTGACACAGGCTTTATTGTACTTTTTTTTTAATCAGATTGGATCTGAGTAGAACCTCCGTCTTTCAGCTAGTAGCTAACAAACTTTCTCGCATCGAGTGGTACTGCGTATTTGTATCAGCACGGAAGCCGCGCGAAAAGCCGAATAAGAAACTCTCCGAGAAGAAGGGCTGAAATAGCCGATTCTGTAAAGCGTTTGTGATACAAGGAATTTTGCCATGTCAAGCTAAAATATGATCTCTGGACGGATATTGTTAAAGACATTGCTGATAATTTGGTCGTTTCTGTTTTTAACAGGTATAAAGATATTAATGTGAATCAAACATGTTATGTCGAGGCGTAAAATAGCATGCGATATATTTTTCACTAAAATAAGGTGACAGCTGTCACCCATCCAAGTACTAACTAACCCCGTACTTCGTTGCTTAACTTTCAATACAGTCAGTGCACTTCAACCGTGTCGCTGTAAAAGCTAACTTAACAGCCAGGCTGTTGTAAGTGACCTATGTACATTCACTACTCTCCTCCCCTCTTTAACCTTTAGGGCTTAGCCCCAACTGCACAGTCTGTGGCTTCCCGCAGTTTCTGGCCATATCCTTCCCCATCCCAAGGAAAGAGAGATTCGTGCAGACGTAGGTTCGAAAGTTAATCCTAATCGCCGTTAAGGTGACAGAGGTCACCCATCCAAGTACTAACCCCGTTCTTCGTTGCTTAACTTCCAATACAGTCAGTGCACTTCAACCGTGTCGCTGTAAAAGTTAGCTTAACAGCGAGGCTGTTGTAAGTGACCTATGTACATTCACTACAAAAGCATGTGAATTCTGGAATGTTTCACAGGAGCTTTGGGAGTTGATAATAATAGAACGAGGGTTTGTTAAAATTCATGGCCTATTGACTTAGAAATTCTAATTTTGATCGGGGAAGAGGTCAACGTTTGTTTCTTTCCTTGTCTCTTTATATACGCCAGAGGACCTGCCCACCCCCATTAAATGTTATTTTCCACTCCCCAAGTTCCTGCGGAATATTCGCCCCATTACAAAACTGTGCTCCAGATAATTTTTAAAGCTGATGAGTAATTACTCATCAAAATCAGAGTAGATGAGTATATGTGAGTTTTTCAGAATAGTAATGAGTAATGTGCATAATTATCATATACAATAAAACCTGTGTTAAGTTGCAGCATACAGTGGGGAAGTACTATAATGGCCCCTTAGAGCATATGGTTGTTGAATACAGACCAAGTTTGGCTTCTTCTTCTTCCATATACTGAGCTGATGTCTGGTGAAGAATGTGTCAGGTTACTCCACCAGGAGTGACCTGAAGGCATCCAAGGTAGGCGCAGATACCATGCTGGCAGGAAGAAGATTCCATTCTCGCACTGTCCTTTGGAAGTAGGAGTTCGACAGTATCTGATCTTTGATACGCTCCTGGAATAGCGTATGTTGTCCTCTGGTATGCGCGTCGCTGCTTTGGAGGAACTTGTCTGTGTTGATGTCTACAAGATTGTTGCGGATCTTGTACATCATGGAGAGCCGGCTGTGTTTTCAATGCTGTTCAACGGGATCCCAGTTCAGTTCTTTAAGCATATTGGAGATACATCCTGGGGTCTTAGTCGAAAAGTCGTTGTAAACAAAGTGGGCCGCTCGGGGCTGAAACTGCTCAATAGTGTTGACATGGTTTAGCTGGTATGGATCCCAGACGGTGTCGGCATTCTCGAGTTTGGGGCGGACCATAGCTTTATAGGAAGCTTCCTTGACAGGTGGCATGCATTCCCTCAGGTTTCTGCGAATGAACCCCAGAGTCCGGCTGGCCTTGCTCGTGATGTTGCCTATGTGTTTCTTCCAGGTGAGGCTTTCTGTGATGGTGACTCCAAGATATTTACTTACATTCACCACCTCAAGTGTGTGGCTATGGAGACTGTATGTGGTGTCGATGATTTTCCGACATCGAGGGGCGATCCTGATGACAGTGCATTTAGTGGGGTTGAAGCTCATCTGCCATGTCTCTTCCCACTTTTCCAGTGCTGTGAGGTCTTCCTGGAGGAGCTGTCTATCATGGTCGTTCTCATACACTTTGAAGACTGCACTGTCATCGGCAAACAGTTTGGAGGATTACGACTTGATCATATCTGGGAGGTCATTGATGAAGGCTAAAAACAGTAGCGGACCAAGTACTGTCCCTTGGGGAATGCCGGAAAGTACGTCTGCAGTTCTTGACTTGGCACAATAAAGGAAGACTTGCTGCCTTCAATTGGATAAAAACGACTGTATCCATCTCTTGATGTTGCCCCTTACACCGAAGTGATCCAACTTGTGTAGTAGCCATACATGAGGGACTTTGTCAAAAGCTTTGGCAATGTCGTCCAGTAGGATGACATCTACCTGTTTCCTTTTGGCTGTGTTGGAGGCGGTTTCCTGGATGGTGGTTAGGAGTTGAGTCTCGCAGGAGCATCGCTTGCGGAAACCATGCTGGTTGTCGGTCAGGAAGTCATACCTGTCAAAGTGCTGCATGACATTGCTATGCACTATGTGCTCCATTAGTTTGCACATTATGGATGTCAAGGACACTGGTCTGTAGTTGGATACTAGGTGGCGGTCTCCTTTCTTGAAAAGAGGGACTACAGATGCTTCCCTCCAGTCCTGAGGTACTTTTCCTAGGTCGAGGGATAGTTGGAACAGATTTGCTAGAGCCGGGGCTAGTTCTGTAGCAGCTGCTTTCAGGATGAAGGCTAGGTCTCGTCTGGGCCAGTGGCTTTCTTGGTCTTGAGATTCATCAGCAGTTTGTGGACCCCTTTCTAGTCGACTGTAATGTTTGACATTGAGGGTATTTCACTCTGACCCATGTCTGGAATGTAGGTGGTGTTTTCACGGGTGAAGGCAAAGACAAATTGCTTGCTGAGAATGTTGGCTCTAGCTTCATTGTTGCTTTTGAGGTAACCATCCTTATTTTTCAGTGGCGCAACACCAGTTGCTTCCTGTCCTTTACTTTTGACGAAGGCCCAGAACTTCTTAGAGTCGTCTTTGAAGTCATGGCTCACCGTGTCCACAAAGTACATCTTGTTGGCCTTTAGTATCTGGCATTGTACTTCTTTCTGTAGACGCTTATACCTGTCAAGGTCTTGTTCCTGATTGGAATGCCTCGCTTTCTGATGTGCTCGTTGTTTTCTACGAAATAATCTCTTGATCTCAGTATTCATCCATGGGTGTGTGTTTCTAGATGTTGTCATTTTCGAAGTGACTCGCTTTTCAATGGTAGTTTGTATTTTTGACTTCAGTCTAGCTCAGGGAGGGGATCATGGACCAATGGAGGGGTCGTTCAGGTTGGTTATACTCGATAGGTCGGATAAGTCATCCCTGATGCCTTGGATGTCTGCTTTCTTCCGTAGGAGAATCTTTCTTCTTGGTGGTTTTGGATGCGTCGCAGTGATCGTTGTATCAAACAGGACAATATCGTGGTTGCTGTTACCAATAGAGGGCATGGGCTTGCATCGTTGTTTGAAGCTAGGATGAGTTGTTAGGAGGATGTATAATGTGTTCTGTTTTCTTGTGGGGAAGTTGACGATTTGTTCAAAACTGTTGTCTGATACCATGTCCAGGAATGATCGGTTGACTCTAGACGGGTAAATATAAAACTGGCTGTAAATATAAAACTAATATATTTGGCTGCTTAACACAAGAGGCTGCGTAACAGAGGTAATTGCAAACTCCTGTTAAATTGCTGATATTTTGTGTTTAGCTGTTCAAATGGACACCAAACTTTCCATTTTGCCTTTTATCTTATATTAGTTATTTTACTGCTCAATCTTTGGATTTCTTACAGACCATTGCTGAATAGTTAAATGACAGTTTAGGAGTTAAAAAATAAATGGTATACCAACGCTGTAGAAAAATAGGAACAAGACATTGTACTGTGGAATAATTATGTTGACTTCTTTTAGTACACAAAATTAGCAAGTTTTCTGCTGCTTATTCAGAAGGGCCATGAACTTTTCAATTGTTACCGGGTAATTAAATTTCTCAAATTATGTTATCATTTTTAGCTCTACTGGCCAAAGGCTTATGCGATGGCGCGTTGTCTGTCATCTGTCGTCTGTTAGCAGCACTTTCTCTGAAACCACTAGGCCAATTAAACTGAAACTTCACATGGGTGTTTCTATTGCATAGGAGACTATACAGAAGATTTTTTTTTTTTGATCTGAAATTCAAGATGGCCACCATTACTAAAAATAGTTCAAAACTTAAAAAATCTTCTTCTCATGAACGGCCCAACAGATTTTCAAAATGTTTATGTAGTAATGATGACAAACTATAGTTTTGTTAGATTTGTTCAAATGGTGTCCCTAGGGTTAAATATGACCCCGCCCCGAAGGTTCAATTAGGGGACACATGTCATTACAATATTTTTTTATTATTTTTTTTTAAAATGGAAATGATTTTGCCTATATCTTCACAGAAGCATTGTTTGGTGAAGGAGGTTCAGATTTGTAAAAATGACTGGGTTCCACTGTCTTAAGGGGTCTGGAGGGGCCCCAAAAGGGTAAAAATTAGGAATTACTAAATTCGTTTTCTTAAGAACCGGTATGTCAGATTTGTTCATATTTTGCATAAATTATCCCTATGTGTAGGGGTTTGATTGCAGATAAGAATTTAGGAGCTTAAATTTATAGGGGCCCTGCAAGGGGACTTAGAATTTTACATTGGGATACTATGGGAAAACAGAAAATTCTCTTTTTCTTTCATCTGTTTTTAAACCACTAGGCCAATTAAACTGAAACTTTACATGGGTGTTTCTATTGCATAGGAGACTATACAGAAGATTTTTTTTTTTCGATCTGAAATTCAAGATGGCCGCTGTTACTAAAAATAGTCCAAAACTTAAAAAAATCTTCTTCTCATGAACGGCCAAACAGTTTTCAAAATGTTTATGTAGTAATGATGACCAACTATAGTTCTGTTAGATTTTTTCAAATGGTGTCCCTAGGGTTAAAAATGACCTTGCCCCGAGAGTTCAATTAGGGGACACATGTCAATATAATATTTTTTTTTTTTTTTTTTTTAAATGGAAATGATTTTGCCTATATCTTTACTAAAGCATTGTTAGGTAAAGGAGGTTAAGATTTGTAAAAATGAATGGGTTCCTATGTCTTAAGGGGTCAGGAGGGGCCCCAAAAGGGTACAAATTGGGAATTAGTAAAATTGTTTTCTTAAGAATCGGTATGTCAGATTTGTACATATTTTATATAAATTATCCCTACGTGTAGGGGTTTGATTGCAGGTAAGAATTAAGGGGCTAAAATATATAGGGGCCCTGTAAGGGGACTTAGAATTTTACATAGAGATACTGTGGGAAAACAGAAAATTCTCGTTTTTTATTCATTTATTCTGAAACCACTAGGCCAATTAAACTGAAACTTCACCTGAATGTTTCTATTGCATAGGAGACTACAGGGCTAGAATTTAACTTTTTTGTGCGCTGGCAATTTTGGCCAGTGCCTAAAATTTCAACTGGCCAAATTTGAAACCAGCTAGCCAAACCAATTTTCGCAGAAACTTGTAGTCCTAATTGTTTAAATAAACCCAAAATTAATTGTTTCAAAGCATGCGTGTTATTTAATATGCATTATTAGCTTTTTTTATTTATAGACAATGGTATCAAGGTAATTATATATGTTAAGGTACAATTCAAAGCAGTACTTTACAAAACAAAATATTTAAAAAAATAAAATTGTCTTTGTTATTTATTATACTACCATAAATAAATGCATACAATGATATATCATAAATAAACACTTGATCTAAACCAAAATATAAATCATAACAAGTGTACAGAGACTAAGATTGAGACATACACACATTTCTATTTATAGAATTAATATAGCCAATGGCCTTTCGTTTTAAAATAAGATCTAGATCTAGCCAAGGATGATTCTTTAACATGTGTAAATGTTGTGATATCATAGTAATATAGTTTAATTATTATGGATGATCTGTCGATCGCGGTGGTTTCTACAATTGACACAACATTTTGTCATTGTCAAGTTTATAGCCCTGTGTGATATTGAGGTGTCGCTCCCATTTCATTACAGTATTAACGGAAGGATTATTTGTCTTTTTTTCTTGTTGGGACTCACTTTCATTCGTCGGTACAATGGAGAAAAAGATGTTATTTTATCAGCCACTTTAACAGCTGACAAAATATGTAAACAATAAATTTGACGGGTTTCAACTTTACTTTTATTTTATAAAGTGAGTGCGCGGTCTACTCATTATGTTGTGGATGGGTTTTAACTTTACTCCCTTTTTGCAGAATGAACTTGAGATCAAAAACAATTGGACGCAGTCTACACATATTAAATATTTAATACATGTCATTGACAATCGTGCTGCTAGGGGGTAATTTGGCGCGAGAAGCAAAAGAAATTTGGTTAAATTGACAAGAACTCGTTATTTTTACCAGGATAATACTTGTTTATTTTCAAAAATCAATAAAATGAATACAATAAGTAATTTTCTCAACTTGAAATCCACTCCCAAAAAAATGCCAGCTTAAGTAATTTCAACTCGCATTTTCAAAATACAGCTCGCATTTTGCGAGTGGCGAGTGCTTAAATTCGAGCCCTGGACTATACAAAAGATTTATTTTTTTTATTTAAATTTCAAGATGGCCATCGTTACTAAAAATAGTCCAAAACTTAAAAAATCTTCTTCTCATGAACGGTCCAACAGATTTTCAAAATGTTTATGTAATAATGATGACCAACTATAGTTTTGTTAGATTTGTTCAAATGGTGTCCCTAGAATTAAAAATGACCCCGCCCCGATGTTTCTATTGCATAGTAAAATTTCAAAAAGTGCTATGGCCACTATGAATAAGTAGAGCATCCTCAGGCCCTCTTGGGCCTCTTGTTTTAGCTTAATTTGCTTTCAAAATGAACATAATTTTCTAAACGTTAATTTCTTTTTTCCATAACATTTTAACATCTGTAAAAGAAAAATAAACGGCGCCGGGAAGACCGAAAAGGGCGCCGTGGAAACATAGACCAGTTGATGTGTAAACTGGTATTTGAAAGTCGTGCATGCGCATCTCGATACCTTACAAAACAAAATAGGACATTCAAAATAAAAAGTTTCTCAGAGTATATTGTCTGTACATTTTAAACAATAAGATAACATGACATTTTAAACAAAGTTTCATGATTTCCACATTTCATTTTTATATACCAACAACCTAAATCCGGGTATATATTAGTAATATTGTTGCAGCGTACAATTTTTTTTCAAAAATGTTTTCTTCAAATTACAAAATAAAATTGTCATGGTGTGACAGTCATTTATGATTTAACCCGACGAGTGAGCGTATATTTTATAAAAATAAACTCCATATGTTGTTAAATAGGATTTTCAACCAGCGATATACCTAAAATATTGAAACAGCTCTGGGAATTACAGGTATCCCGCCGGAACACTCAGCTTTCCAAAGTTTGTTTCCCGTCAAGAAAAAATCTAGCAACTTAGTGACATTGTTTATTAATTGCACAGAGAGGGTTACCATTATAACCGGTAAAATTTATCACTGAAGCGAGTTTAATTGAAACCATTCAGCTGTTTATTTATGTGGATAAGTTAAAAAAATTAGTGCAGTGAAGATCGATTTCCAGAGAAATTGTAAACTTATATACGCATTTAGCGTAAAATTCGTTGCTTATGCGTAATTGATATGCATGTAAAACAAATCTGGTGCGTATCCACAAATTTTTAATGCGTCATATACGCAGATACGCATCTTATCTGGAGCTCTGCAAAATCACTCCATTTTGGAAGAATCACCCTACATATAAGTTGCAAAGTCCTTTAAAAATATTTTAGAAGTGTGCATGAAATGAAATCTATTCATTGAAAAATATTCTGTGTTGTAAAACCTGTTTTCAAGGATGCAGATTTCCTGTGTCTCCGACGCATTTTTTCTAAACTCCATTGCATCCCAGGATCCGTTTCTGCAGAAAAGCATTTTTTTATACTTTTCAATATCATAATTGTGCTTGTTTGGATGTTGGACTATTCTCCTCTTTAAAAAATTGCCCCAGGAAAATTTGTGCCATATTTGGAAGATTTGCCCCATAGTTATATATAGTAATTGAGAAAAACTGTGAATGTGGGAAGATTTGTCCCATGACTGAAGATAAAACAAAGTTTAAATGTTTAAAAGCTAGCTTAAATGTACATTCACTACATTAATTATCACAATGGCAAACAGGTTTTTTAGATGGGCGTCTGTTCCATTGGTAACAATCTTCAAGGAAAGTAGAATGTTACAATGCATGATTGTTAACCAATCAGATTCTTTCTTTTAACCAGGTATTGCTGCGGACTAGTGATATTATAAAAATAATCAAAAGACTATTGGTAATAAAATCTTTGACATTGTTTTTCTCGCCATCATTTTATAAAAGTGAAGATGGGTCCAGGCATTTGTTATAGCTGTTGAACGAAGTGGCTGTTTATCACATGACATGTTCATACACGATTGTCTTAAGTGTTGAGTTTTGTTGCTCTCTACGTCTCCTTATATTTATTTATTAACCTTTGATTAACCTTTTTCTTCAGCTGCTGAGAAAGTCCTTGCCACAGTGCCAAATCTTCATGTTCTACTTAATGATGTTTTGTTTATGGAGGTCGTCAGTCCAGAATCAATCCGCTATTCATATAAGATCCGTCCAGCCAAAAATTTTGGTATTAGTTTTGTAAGTTTACTTTATGATATTTTTTAATTTCAAGGATACAATTTTATCTTGCCCTGTCAGATGTTAGATGTATGAACATTTATAAAGAAAACCTCTGTTTGCAGCCAACATAAGATACATGTACTACAGTCTGCAAGTTATTTATGTAATTATAAACAAAGAGACAAATATTAATATCTTCAGTATAAAAGGTTTTCTTATTGAAAATAAAATTTATCCAGATAAAATATATATATATATCAAACATGTAAGTCTAAACATGAATTCATACAATTTCAGTGTAATTTTGATTTTTTCAATTCGCTGGTAATATCATAACCCTGTTTAGTTTGTATTGTCAAGCACAGAATCTGCCAAACAATCTTATAACCATTTCTCAAACTATTGACACATCTGTCAGTCAAATATTACAATACAGGAACCAATGGAATTGAAGCTCAATTTTTTCTTTGCATATTTAATTATTTGTGGAGTTTTGTTATAAAACCTAGTGCTAGCACAATGATAAATTTAATGGGCATGACACTGTTGAAAAAAAAGGTACACATATGGTCAGTTACCATGCAAAGCAAAACAACAACACACATCATGAAATTCCCAAGCAAAATTGAAAGATCTTGTCTCATATTGAGAACCATTAAAGGGAGTGCACCAGGATAAAACGCTATACATTTTTAAGCAGAAAATCTATATAAGTCTTACCTAGGCACATAGCCCAATTTAGAAAAAAACCTTTTCAATATACAGTCTAACCTGTATTAAGCAGCCACCCAAGGGAAATGGCTAAACTGGCTGCTTAACACAGGTGGCTGCTTAATAGAGGGTCCATATTTTTACTGAAAAAGCTGAGGTCATGATGTTTATTGTGACAGACAAACAGTGATTACACATGCATGGTACATGTACCATGCCCATGCATGTAAGTTGTTTGGAAATATGTACTGGGGGTAAATGAGAAAAATCCACAAGAAGAAAATATTTGAACTGACATTATTTTATAAAGAATTTATAAATGATTTATATTATCTAATTAAAAAAACATTATGCTTCATTTAACATAAAATAAATTCATATGAATTTTTCATTTAGCAGACGCTGTAAAATCCAGTAAAAAAGTGTAGCTTGTATTCTTCCATTATCTCGCAGTTGTGTTAGGACACATTCTGATTCTGTGTTTTATCGATACCTTTTCCAAAAATTTAGACGTTTAACCACTCTTACACGATTATCCAAAGTCAAACACTTTTTTTTTCGCAGCAGATATTGTGTATGCATCGAGTCAATCGCAAATATAAAAAAAATTATGATAAGAAAAAATAATGTTTTTCTATAGCATTCCCACCCACTTTTATAGCCAATAAAATTTAATTTAATTACAAATTAAACTAACTGACCAATTGCAATTATCTTTTTGATCTTGCCCAGTTTAATAATTGTGCATAAACACTTCAGTGAAATTTGCTTCCAATGTGTTTACACGCGTCTTAAACCTAAATAAAACTACCGTAAATACATGTGCTTCAACAGTCATGTACCCAGCCTAGGTAACAGTTTCGCAAACAAATTAATGTCAAATGAATCTCGCTATTCTATTAGTTTATTAGACCGTATATAGGCACGCTTGCTCCAGGTAAAGTGGTGTGTTTTCGTAATGAAAGCAGAAGCGTTAATTGATTGCGGGATTATACAATATGATTGGAATAGCGGCCAGTCAAATGGTGTGACTGCTTCAGCCACTACATCTGACCACTTACGGGTATTGTTTGGGATGAAAATGACTGGCTGTGTTAAAGAGGTGACCATTTAATACATGTACATTATATAGGCAATTTACAAGGGAGAATTTTGAAGTGACCGCTTAATACAGGTGACCACTTATAAGAAGTGGCCGCAAGGACAAGTTATACTGTACATGTATTAAAATACATGTTTAAATATACATCTTTTTGGCAATATGGGGTCAGTATGGTATACTGAAAAAAAAGAAGTTTTTTTGCCAATTTTAAAATTTTGAAAAATCCTAGTATACATTGTAGATAGTTACTAAGCAGTGTTTTTTTCCGGCCATTTTTATAGACGTTATTGGGTCATATTCCCAATGGCAAATAGTATCTTTTTTTTCCAATTGAATGGTAAAAATTCCCAATTGAAAGCTTCAAAAATGTAAATTGAAACTTGCCATACTTCCTTGATAAAATAAAGAAAGTTTTCCCCATTCTGAATTTAGTATGACATTGATTATTTAATTAAATGGCCTGATAAGCAAGTGTACACTTTTTATAAATATATAAATATATTTAATGCAAAAAAAATTCCCAATGTTAATGAAAATGCCGCTAAAATTCCCAATTCCAAGGGTATGGGTCATCTTCCCAAAATGGTGAAAAAAAACACTGCTAAGTATTCTTTTGTTGTCAATAAATGGTAATAAAGGGATGAAACTTCTGTAATTGTTAGAGATGGCTGACCTCTGGTCTGAAACTTTCAAAATGAAACTCTCACATTTTTAGCTTGACTGGTCAAAGGCCAGAATTAAGTGCTTATGCGATGGCGTGTTGTCTGTCATCCGTCATCTGTCGTTTCCAAAGTGTGTTAGCAGCACTTTCTCTGAAACCACTAGGCCAAGTAAACTGAAACTTCACATGAATGTTTCTATTGCATAGGAGACTATACATAAGATTTTTTTTTTTTTTTCAGTTTGAAATTCAAGATGGCAGCCATTACTAAAAATAGTCCAAGACTTAAAAAATCTTCTTCTCATGAACCGCCCAACAGATTTTCAAAATGTTTATGTAGACTAGTAATGATAACCAATTATAGTTTTGTTAGATTTGTTTAAATGGTGTCCCTAGGGTTAAAAATGACCCTGCCCCGAGGGTTTAATTAGGGGACACATGTCATTATAATAATTTAATTTTTTTTCAAAATGGAAATGATTTTGCCGATTTCTTCACAGAAGCATTGTTTGGTGAAGGAGGTGTAAAAATGACTGGGTTCCATTGTCTTAAGTGGTCAGGAGGGACCCCAAAAGGGTAAAAATTGGGAATTACAAAAATCGTTTTCTTTAGAACCGGTATGTCAGATTTGTTCATATTTGGTATAAATTATCCCTATGTGTAGGGGTTTCATTGCAGATAAGATATTAGGGGCTAAAATTTATAGGGTCCCTGTAAGGGGACTTAGAATTTTACATAGGAAATACTATGGGAAAATAGTAAATTCTCTTATTTTCATCTATTTAGGCAAATCTATTATTCAATTAGAGTTCTGAAGTATCATCTAGTCATAGGAAATAAGATTTGGTTCAATAAGGAGAACTGACTTTCCATAAGGGACCAGCTGGGTGGGTCAAAAAAAAGGTTAAAGAAAATTTTCAGAAATCTTCTTCTTAACAACCGGTCAGTCAAATTTGTTCATAAATGATATGGATTATCCCGATGAGTATGGGTTCAAAGTTTGTACAAATCAAGGGTCTTGTATTTAAAGGGCCCTGTAAGGGGACTTTGAGTTTTATATAGGAATACTATTGGAAAACAGAAAATTCTCTTTTTTATCTTTCATTTATGATTTTTTTTTTTTTATTTGAGTTTTGAAGCATCTTCTAGTCATAACAAATATGATTGTGTTCAATATGAAGGATTGACTTTCTAAAAAGGACCAGATGGGGTCACAAAATTATTAAAATTGACCATTGTCATAAATCTTATTTTCAACAACTGGTCAGTCAAATTTGTTCATATTTGATATAAATTATCCCTATGATTAAGAAATTTAAGTTTGTACAAATCAAGGGACACTTGGATGTATAGAGGCCCTGTAAGGGTCTTTGAGTTTTACATAGGAATGCTATGAGAAAATGGAAAATTCTCATTTTTTTGTCCATTTGGGTAAATATGTTGTTTAATTTGAGATTAAAAGCATTATTTAGTAACAATAAATTTGATTTTGTTTAATAAAGAGGATTGCATAAGTGGCCAGGGGGCCGATGGGACAATAAGGTTAAAATTGGGAACTTTCACAAATTTCCTCTCAATAACCTTTCAGTCAAATTAGTTCATATTTGATATAAATTATCCTTACATCAGCAAGGATTGAAGATTTTGCATATCAAGGGGCTGGGATATATTGGGGCACTGTAATGTGACTTTAACATGGAAATGTTATAGGGAAAACTGATTTAAATTTTCATTTTGTACCATGTGTACAAAAAAAATTCTTTTTAAAATTTGAATAATTTCAACTCATAACAAATCGCTAAGAGTGGGTAATTGAAGTTTTGACAAATTATGAGGCTGGGTTGTATAAGGGTTCTGTACAGGGGACTATATTTTATTTACAGATGAATGGTATGGGAATTTAAAGTATTTCCTTTTCATAGCAATTAAGTTTTTGTTTAGTATGTGTGTGGTGGGGGTATTTATCCATAAGTTGTTAAGACGACCCCCTCAAAGAGGGTAAATATTGTGGAATTTCAAAAAGTGGTCTGGCCACCATGAGTCAGTAGAGCGTCCTCAGGCCACCTTGGGCCTCTTGTTATCTAAGGTACATGTATATATAGAAGAAAGTGTTAAAAGATACATGTATATAAGAGCCTCTGAGGACATGATTAGAAATCAGTGATGGATTTTTACTTTTGCAAAGCAGCAGCGATTATGGTGAAACAATTTGTTCAATATTTAATTAAACGGTTGAATGGAACATAAAATTATTATTTATTAATTTTGTTTTTCTTGTGAATAGCAACAGAGATACACCAATGTAGAATTGTCAATAGGAGAACCCTACCACGGGTGTTCACCATTATCAAATTCCCACCAAATACACAATAAGATAGCCCTGCTCCAACGGGGGTAAGTACAAATTTTGTTAAAAGTATCAGTAGCAGAATTGTCAATGTGTGTGTACAATATGGTGCCGTAACCTGTTTTCGAGCGTCACCTGAAATCGATCACTACCCAGAATTACGAATATCGCGCACGCGTATTTCAACTTCCTACACTATTGGCAATATTTACAAACAGTATCCACGTGGTCATTGAATGCAAAGAAAAATATCAAAAATAATGCTTCCGATAGAAGTGAGAAAGTCATTTTATGGTACAGACCTGAAAAAATATATTTCTCACTAGGTCCATTTTTCAGTTTACATAAAACCTTGACAAATGCTAGGTTTGTTTACGAATATCGATTTCATACACGTCTGCTGAAAACTGATGCAATACAGGTTAAGGTCGAAAGTTATAAAATATTTCGCTTGTGCATGTCAGAAATTATCGAGGTTCCGGACGAGTGACCTTCTTATAGATTTTTTTTAAGAATGAGATTGAAATTAGTACAGGACCACATTTAAATGTAGAATAAAAACAAGCAAACAGTTGAAAAGGTTTGTTATAAGAAGTGGATAAGAAGAGGTGGTTATATAAAGAATAAATAATAAAGTAGCAAATAAAAAAGAAGATATATATATTTTAAATCAGTGTTTTTATTTGGTTACTATGATTTTTTTTAAAAAAAAAAAGTAATTTTTTTTAAAAACCTCATGCTGTTAAGTTAATTAATATTATGATGAAATTAACCTATTGAGAAATATTTATTCATGTTAAAGGTTATATGCAGTTTTCTCTGCTTTCATTTATTTGTGCTTTTGAAGCCATGTGTCATTTTAGTTTGACACATTACATCATCCTATCATGTGCTCGATATCAGGTGCCGCCATTTTATTCAACGTATACTGGGTCACCATGATCTAACGTGAATGGTGAAGTCAATGGGCATGTAATTGTAATTGTTTTGGTAGAAAATAATTATTTGATAGTTATTTTAACGTTGTATACAAGCATTTAGTGTCAAAATCCGTTTTGCATTGAAATATTTTAGCAGCAATTATTAAGTGATCGAAAACCGGTAACACAATCATACATAGATGCACCGATAACAGTTTTTTCATGGTACATGGTGGGCCATTTATTAATGATAATGAGATGCTTTTAATCCATTTTGAAAATAATTTATTTTTAAGATGTTTATTGCAGTTTTTTCATAATACATACACTAAGTGACTTTAAGGTAGGAAATGGAATTAATCGTAGACTATTTTACATGTTTATTTATAATCAAGAAGTGTTCATTAAAATTTTGAAGGCTTTAAATTGTTTATTTGTGTATTCATAATAAAGTAACGTATGCCTCACACTTGAAGGTCATGGGTTTGATCACTGGCCTGGTCATATCAAAGATTTGAAAAATGGTATTAGGAGCTGAAGGATAATAGTTTGTCTGGCTGGCCCAGCGTCAATATAATGTGACTGTGTTGGGTATCGTACCATGTTTCTGCGGTATGATACTCCAGTGTGGCATCACTTAGACTATTGTCTCAATAAGACACCATCGCAATATGACTAAAAAATTGTTCAAAGTGACGCTAAACACTATCCAACAACAACATACATTTTAAATTATTCACATGTTTGTTAATGATCAGGGAGTGTTCATTTGTCACAAAGAGTATACATGCCGAGACGGCTGGTGCGATTGCTGTAATTATAGCAGACAATGACCTGCAGAATGACCAGGCGTTTGTAGACATGGTAGATGACAACACCGAGAGATTTGTTTCCATCCCAGCATTATTCCTGCTTGGCAAAGACGGGTGAGAATTGTTATAGGGAATAATTAATAAACTGACCTTTTATTATGCCCCCACTATTCAAAGAATGGTGAAGGGGCATTAAATGTTATATCAGCCTGTCCATGTGATGGTAAAAAAAACCAGCCTGTCCATGTGGTAGTGAAAAAAAACCAGCCTGTCCATGTGACTAAAAAAAACCAGCCTGTCCATGTGGCAGTAAAAAAAAAACAGTCTGCCCATGTGGTGGTCAAAAAAACAGTCTGTCCATGTGGCGGTAAAAAAACAACAGCTTGTCAATGTGACTAAAAAATACAGCCTGTCCATGTGGCGGTAAAAAAACCCAGTCTACCCATGTGGCAGTAAAAAAACCAGCCTGTCCATGTGGCGGTTAAAAAACCCAGTCTGCCCATGTGGTGGTAAAAAAAACAGTCTGTCCATGTGGCAGTAAAAATCCCAATCTGTTCATGTGTCTGTAAAAAAAAAAAAGTCTGTCCATGTGCCGGTAAAAAACCTAGTCTGTTTGTGAAGCAGTAAAGAAAAACAGTCTGCCTATGTAGCGTTAAAAACAACCAGTCTGTTCATGTGTCGGTAAAAATAACCAGTTTGTCCATGTGTTGATAAAAAAAACCAATCTGTTCATGTGTCTGTAAAAGAAAAACAATCTGCCCATGTAGCGGTAAAAATCAATCTGTTCATGTGTCTGTAAAAAAAAACAGTCTGTCCATGTGTCAGTAAAAGAAAAACAGTTTGTCCATGTGTCAGTAAAAAACCCAGTCTGTTCATGTGTCATTAAAAAAAAACAGTCTGTCCATTTGTCGGTAAAAAAACCCCCCAATCTGTTCATTGTGTCTGCAAAAAAAAAAAAAGAGCCTGCCCATGTATTGCTAAAAACCCCAGTCTGTCCGTGTAGTGGTAAAAAAAACCAGTATGTCCATTTGTCAGTAAAAAAAAACAGTCTGACCATGTGTTGGTAAAAAAAACAACAGTCTGTCCATGTAGTGATACAAAAAAAACCAAGTCTGTCCATGTGTCAGTAAAAAATACGGTCTGTCTGTGTAGCAGTAAAAAAATTGGCATCTGACCAATATCTTCTGAAGGGGTCATATTTAATCAAAATTTTGTGTGTACCTGTATCTTCATAATTACGAAATATGGATAAAGTTTTATATTTGTTAATGAAGGTCAAATTTTACAGCAGTTATGGCCCCCTTTTTAACGAAATTTTATGTAAAAATTTTGGTTTCCAATCATAAGCCGGGGCATTCGTGTAATTTCTACTTAACAAATTATGTGAGAGTTCAGGATAATTATAAGCACAAATTATAAGACTTCAGAAAGGGTCCAAAGGTGTGTCACTTGTCTCTTACCCAAGCTCAAAACACTTTCCTACTGCGAGCTCCTGCAAGCACTAAATTTATTTTTCTTAAGCCAGAGGAGACTGAGGGACGATCTTACTGAAACCTAACAAACTGACGACCAACAAATACAAATATAGATTGTGAAGTATTTTTGTACTCCTTTATTAGTCGTACCAGTTGACAAGAAATGAAGCTGTCCAAACCAACTCTTCATAAACGACTACCATTGAGGAAAAACTTTTTCAGTCTTCACATCATCAATAGCTGGAATGACTTCCCAAGGATGTCCAATTCAGTGGAAACCTTCAGACACAGACTAGACCACCATTGGATTGATATAAATAAAAATTGGACACCAGCAGCTTTGCCTAAATATTAAACTCCCATAAAAATTGTAAATGCAAACAAATACAAACATAACAAATATTTCAAATGATGACACAATCTGAAAAATTGTATTGGCCATATTTTATCACATATAAGGCCATTATAAATTAATTTCTAGATTATCATCCAAATTTTTCTTATAAAGGGAGATTTCTTTTTGTATAAAAATAAAAAGGGTCTGGGTGGCATGAAAATTAGGGGGCGGGTGGAGATGATAATCTAGCAATTATTTTATCATGGCCTAATAACAACGTTTTATACTATAGTCATTTTATTATGTCTAGGAAATCACTGGTATTCAATTTACTAACAATCTTGACAGGGTTGATAACAGGTTTGAATTTGATATGGATATTGAACTAAGAAAACTGTGGCAGAAACATTTTACCCAAATTTTAGAAACTTGAAATATATAAATTATAAGATCAGTAGTGGTACCCCTATATTAAAATTATATAAATGATATGTTATGTTTGTGTCACTTAAAATTGAGTTAGCAATTCACAATTTTGTATAAACTTATTTTATACATAGTTGAATACAGAGGATCTTAAATGAGTGTGCCAGGCCAGTTAACTCAGTCAGGAGCACATCTTGTGAATTTGAATCCCAACCTAGACACAGTTTCCATGATGATTGATATATGACATTGTGTCTCATTGTCATTCGTCTCTCATTGCTGCTTCAAGTGAAAACGTTATCAGTTTCTTGCGGAGATGGGGTGTGCTCGAGTGCTGGTTAATCGCCCAGGATCCCAGGAAAGAGTGGTTAGGTTAACTGATTGTCTGTTCGGCCTTGATGGCATAAAATGATACTAACTGTTCAGACAAATTTGAATGAGTGTTAACGGTGGTGTATATATGGTATATATATTAGTGTTGAATGAACATGAACGCGAGATTTTATTTACAACCTTTATTAGGAAAATAGCCTATCTATTTTATCATTTATTTTTTAGGACATCTCTATTAGAAACTTTATTTCTTTGTTTGGTCAATTCATATCACTGCTATTTTACACTTTAATATAACACCCATCTATTCTGTTTGTGTCAATTTACATTTACTGGTATATCCACCTATTTCATTGGTGTCAATTAACTTTGCTTCTACCAGTACAATAGTGATATAATAATGTAATTTGTTTTCGTCTATTCTGCAGTGTTTCATTTACAATTTTGATGCCATGAGTCCATTCCTATCTATTTGACTAACACAAGGAGTCCATGTATGTAACATTAATGCGAATATAATTTATCAAATTTTTAAAAACATGAGTGTTTTATTTCGAATGTGCAGTAAATAACTGACAATTCCACTTTTTGTGTTGATTTCCATCTCTTGGTATCTTACATTGATTATGTCGCTCTGTTGTACAGTTTTATCAACCAATATTTCAGTCATATGATCAAGACCACGCTGGAGAGATTGGGTTTACATCAGGCCATTATAAATATTCCGATCAACATGACTGGTACTACAGTTCATCGTGTGAACCAGCCTCCATGGACACTTTGGTAAAGCAAAACAGGAACCAGTCTGAAAACAGCAGAAGAGATGGTGAAGAGAACAGAAAACTATTTTTCCTATAAAAATATTTTTACAAAAATGTTGTAAAGTGAAAATGTATGATAACTTAGAGATTATTTCTAATTACAAATCAAATTAGATAGAATATTAAATCTTTCACCTATAAATCTGACTTTCTTTAAGGTAACATGCTATAAATGACTGAATTAGACATGATAAATAACAAGTTTTGGGAAGTGCATATAAAGATATTCTGAAATTTTTTGTTCTTTAAAGAATACTGAAATTGGCATGCTCACACAGGGGTTCTCCATTTGTGACCTTTTAGTGCCTCCCACTCTATGAAACACAAATGATATTTCATTAAAGGGAGTATATCAAGATAAAACAATATAAATGTCTTAAAAGTAAAATAATTATTAAGATGGATAAAAAGCATCTCATTATCATAAATAAATAGAATCCGAATGGTCATATATTCACCAACATGTGACAAAATGAATATGTAAATTGGAGTGGTAAACTTGAAACAAAGTCCCCATTCTAAAATAGACAGCAAGACCTTTGCATGGTCATTCGGACTCTTTATAAAATGAACTAATTTAACTACGTATAAACCTGTAATATATTATTTTAGCATGTTTTGGATAGATAACTGTTTGGCAATACGGGGTCAGTAAGTATACAATTAAAGGCATGATGTATTGGACACAAATGTTTTAAGCCAATTTCAAATTTTGAAAAATTCTGATATATTTCCTTTAAATCAGCAATTATTATCATTCTGTATAATCTTAAAACAAACTATATTACCGTATTGGAACTATGTTTAACAGTAAAAGAAAAATCTTGAACTCCATTTATTATTGATAGATTGTTTTTAATATTATTATTTTTTATTCTTAGTTGTTGCATAAATATAAATATTTATTGTCCCTTTTAACAGCTTCCAGATTTATTTTTTTTAAATGTGCATAATTAAACAAACATAATATTTCCCATTGTGTTTACTTAAAATTGTTGTTCGGATATAAATGTCTACGTGTATGCAGATATAATAATTATGTGGCTGCTTTAATATATTTTTGTATTGTACAGAACTGGTGATTTTGATCATAAAGTTTTGTTTCATTGATAAAGACCAGGCACACTTACAAGTGCCATGCCATGGGAAGTTTAATAAAATCCCGGGGGGAGGTGGGGGCACTCCCTATATCTTGGTTAGTACATATGAGCCGCCTTTTTGACCCCTCGTCTTGGACATATGATGTAGAGTTTTGACCCCTCTTCTTGGACATATGATGTTGAGTTTTGACCCCTATTTCTTTGCATAATACGATATTGAGCTTTGAACTTCCTTGCTTGTCACATAGCATAGACTTTTGACCCCTTGTTCAATCTGGGGTTCAATTCCCTCCTGCCTAGGAACTGCAAGCTAGGAACCTCTTGGCTTTTATTCTTAATGAAATCCAAGAGTTTATGCCATTGTGTAGACAAAGTTTTATTTATATTAAATGTAGAGTTTTGACCCCTATATAATTTGTTTGAATGTAGAGTTTTGATTCTCAAGTTTTAGGCAATTATTTGAGAAACTAATATGTTGCAACATACACCATTCTATATAAGAATTATAGGAGACAATACATTGATAACCATTCCATAGAATTTGTGATTGCCATTGTTATGCATTTTTTATTGTTGTAAAGATAACATAGTATAATGAACATAACATTTTATAATGATTAATGATGATGAAGTTTACAGTGCCTTCAGAACTTAGTTATGAAATAATTCAGAAATATAAGTTAGCAAAATGGTTGGAGAAGGGGTTCCTACACATGTTTTAACTATTAATATTGAACATTTTATAGTTTATTCAAAAGTTCATTAGAACTTATGTTTCCGCTTTATTTGTCTTGTTGACTCAAGTAAACTAGATCTTCGTCATACACTGAATGGAACAGCTAACACATCAATTTTTTATTTCCAATATTTTCGTCACATTATTGAGTAATGTTATTAATTTGTATATGCCATAAACAAATAATAATATATTGCTTTTATATAGTCTTAATGTTCTGTTTTATTCAATTCTCAAGGAAATTACGTTGATACTTTTTGAGAAAATACGTAAAATGTCCGGTGGTGGGTTAGCTGTTCTGTGACAGTATATTTTATGTTAACAAGAGATTATCTATGCAAGTGAGGTTTTGATGCAATTTAAACAGAGATTTTACTTGGTGTTGTCTTCATATTGTAGCTCCATTTGATAAGAAAAGGAAAAAACAACGAACACATTTTTACCAAATACATTATAAGTGCATGAGGTGCTTATATTTAAATGCACATGTCATGATAGGATAAAGAAATGCCGGGTGATTTTTATCAAGCTCTTGTAAGCGATATTTACCATTTTGGAATCGTGTATGTAAATGAATTTCATTAATGATTTGATCATTATTATTGACAAAATCATTATTAATGAAATAGCTTTACATATTCTAAAAGTGTAAATATCACTTGCAATAATTTGAAGATGTGGTTCTGAAATTCACCCATTGTTTCTTTATCTTTAAGTATCCTTTCAGTATATTAACAATTAATTAATTACTGGTGTCAGTTATACTTTTTAGGTCTTTTTTTTTGAAAAAAAATCAAGGAGTTATTGTCATGACCCTTGTGACATTGTAATTGTTGTCGTCATCTGCCAGTTAAAGTTTTATGTTTAGCTCAGTATTTTCTCTGTTTCTGAACAAACTACTTAAGTTATAGTGACCAAACTTCATAAACACATTTATATTATGTTACAGAAACAATGTATTTACCTCTCTTGCCTTAATTTTCATACTTTGGGCTCTAAAACCTTAGGTTAACATTTTTTGTTTAGCTTGGGTTTGATTTTATTTTTTTTTAATCTTTTTTTTTTTTTTAAGTAATTAAATTGATTTTGTAATCTAATTACCATATGATTAAAAAGTTTACGTCAATGACTTAGACCTACTTAATCTATTTGGAAAAAAAGAGGAGCATCTGCACCCACTATCGGTGCTTTTGTTATACATGTAAAAATAGAATATGCAAACTGGTACATAGTTTATTTACATACTCTAATTTTATAGAAATGGAATATGCAAACCGGTACATAGTTTATTTACATACTCTAATTTTATAGAAATGGAATATGCAAACTGGTGCATAGTTTATTTACATACTCTAACTTTATAGAAATTGAATATGCAATACGGTACATAGTTTATTTACATACCCTAACTTTATAGAAATTGAATATGCAATACGGTACATAGCTTATTTACATACTCTAATTTTATAGAAATGGAATATGCAAACCAGTACATAGTTTATTTACATACTGTTATTTTATAGAAATGAAATATGCAAACCGGTACATAGTTTATTTACATCTAATTTTATAGAAATAGAATATGTGAATGTAATTTATTTGTTAAAGAAATGATTTAGTGTATTATAACATTTTGTGTTTTTGTAATATATACAGATATTTCTATTCTGTTTATCAGTGTGATGTGAGTGGATGGTAGAGCGCTGAACTCAAGTTTAGAGGCTCGTAGGTCATATCTCACCACCACGGCCATGTGTGTTTGTCTTTGAGAAAGTCACTTTATCCACATATGTTTAGTACTGGTTTTACTCAGGTAGACTTTGAGTGTGATTTGTTAAAGTTGTTAGAACTTTTTTCACAGACAAATTTGAATTTAAAACAAAATGAAATGTTGTTTTTTCAGGCTTTATAACCATTCCTTTTATCTATTTAGTCTCTGTAAAATAACAACTGAACTCCATGTTTAGCGCAACTGGACAAGCTTTATTTTTGTATCTTTCTCATATAAGAGTTCCAAGATAGATAACTCTACATTTATGATATAGTGCAGTCTATTGCTGTCTGCTTCGAAAGTTCGGTAGAAAACAGTGGGGTGGGGGGAAGAAAGAAAAAGAAATGAACTCCCCAAAGGATAATTATTTTTGGATTTATAAATTGTGGTTTGTGAAAAGTTTTAAGATGTTGTTAAGTCCACCGATCCAGGTCCGAAAAATAAAATAACAAACTTTGAAGTGTTATCAGTAAAATGAAAACAATTGTAAGCTGTATATATTTGTGAAACAATTGTTTTTTTTAGGACCCACATTAAACAATGACAGTAGTTATTGCAAATACTTCTTGTACTCACATAAGCCCTGTTTTACTTTGTGGACAATGTAAAAATACACTGTTGTAGATATTTATACAGATATACTTATATAAAATATTATGGTATATTTTACCATAAACATTGTATATTTACATTATTAAAGATAGGGGTCTTTTAAAAGCATCAACTGCTTTAATGTTTTGGGTAAGTCTTTCAGGCATGGAACTTAAATTCTAAAAAAATATCCAAAATTGACAAAATTCCATTGTAACGTAACTGTTTTTTGTTTTTATTAAATGCCATTATAAATGACTATTTATACTTATGAGTTAATAAATTGTTAATTTTAATTCTTTAAAAATATGAGTAGTTTAGAGTTTTATACTTAACAGTTGCAAATTATAAATTGATATTTTTTGTCTTAATTCATCAATTTCTCCATCACAAGCATTTCCATTGGTAGCGCCATGTTTTTTAAGACTTTAATATTTTGATAAAACCCCTTAAGCCAAACTACTTTTTTAGCTTGCCGGAAAGAAGTCCAAGGAGAGCTATTGTCATGACCCCGGTGTTGTCGGCGGCATCAGCATCGGCGGCGGCGTCTGTAGACACCCAGGTTAAACTTTTGCATACAAGTTTCAGACATCTATGCAACCACTCATTGGATGTGAATGAAACTTTACATGTGTGTTTACCATTATCAATAGAACACACAGAGATAAGAACCATAACTCTGGATTGCATTTTGGCACAGTTATGACCCTTTTTGGACTTAGACACCCAGAGGCGAGCTTTGTTGGTCTTCTGACAACTTTTACGTTACGTTTCTAGTGTAGCTGATCTTTAAAATATTCATATATTTTACTTGAGGACTCATCTGAAACCTCATCAGGATGAAATTATAAGGATAAAATTCATTGTTTTCTGTTTACGCATGTGTAAAGAATTTCTATTCATGCACAGATCTTAACATAAAGTCCTTCAGATTTGTGCGGATTTGACATTACTAACACATTCATAAAACCCAGAAAAATTAATTGAATCCTATAATTCTACCCAATATTAAACATATTTTGCTAATAATGATTTACAGATACTTTTTATTTATTAGTTCTGAGAAATAAGTGTTCCTGCAAATCAATGTACATATGTTGACTTGTCTTGTTTAATTTAATAAAACTCAAAATATGAAAATTTTACTGATAATTATCTCAAAACTTTGATGTATATATGGCAAGAGAGATCTGATTTTTGTTTCACCCACTTATTCAAGTAAATCATATACTTGTCAGTAAATACTTAAAACTAGAATCTAAGAAAAGCATTAAGGTGATCATGATTTTAGAATGGTTCCTGGACTACTGGAAAGGGTTTCATCAACCTTTATTTAGAATAAAATATGAAATAAATAAAAATTTCATTGAGTTTTAAAGTATTTATGAAGTAAATCTTAAATAAGATGACTGAAGCAGAAGTCGGGTTATCTTTACTTGTATTGGATGACATGTACATAGTGACCTCTGGCTGACATCAGTGTCACCTGGTCTGCATCATTATCATTTCTCATATTGGATGTAACCTGTGTGATTCAGGTAAGAATAGAATCACTGTTGATCTCTGCAGAGTAGTAGGAATCCTCCGAATGGGTATCATGTTCATTTTATCATTTATTGTGTGGTTCCAGGGAGCCATATCAGTGATGGCAAGAATAGGATCACTGTAGCTCGTGCATGTCGTAAGAAGTGACAATTTGAGTAATATGATAGAATTTACTGAAACTCTGCAGTTCTGCAGTTATCTGGGTTCATTCTGCATATTTATTTGTTGATGGGATTTTTTTAATCTGTATATTAACTTGTTGTATTTTGTACATGAAGTGTGAACCTGGAATAATCCTTCCTGTTGGTGTTGATTAACCTACAATGTGTTTGTATGCCATAAAACCTCTTTCATTTATTCATTCATTCATATTTGATGTAATTGCAGAATGTTATAATGTTCGAGATTATAAATTATTTTATTAGTTCTCTATTACACTGACAGCTTATAGGTCTGTCCGGCCATCCATCCATCATTTTGTGCAGAAAAATTAACAGTACTAGAGATGATTTGGTTTTGTATCTGATTACAGCATTGTAGGAACATGCAAAAAAATTGTTGTCAGGTTTACATGTAGCACTATTTCCACAGTGGTAGTCTAGTGATATTTTGCAGGTTGTGAGTTTGGTTCCTAACCTAGTCATTACACCAAGGACTTGTAAGATGGCACTGAAAACTTCCTGATCTGGCTCCAGTTTCACGAAAATACTTAAGTCTGTTATTGTACTTGAACTCAAAAAGTGTGCTCAATTTTAGTGTGAAACTGATCACACTATTCAGTTTAAGAAAAATAACAGACAGTATTTTCATGAAACCTGTGGCAGATGCTCAGCTTTCAGAGGTTCATCTTTCCTATAGTTTCCTGTCTGTGTTCCATGGTCTCAAGGTGCTACCACAGGAGTTGCCGGTTCAAGCCCAGCTCTGTCCAAAAAGTTCTGTATGAGAAAGTTTGCCAGTTACTTGCTGATAGATTCATTCTGATGCCTTCCTCCACAAATAAAACTGGAAGCTATAAGTAACATGAAATGTGTTGAAAATGTCATTCAGTTTCTCTTGTAGGCCACCAGGCTACACATATGTAGGGTTCATGTATGTAAATGTCACAAATTTGATCCTTTAGTTTATTCTTATTTCTTTCAGCTCGATTGCCATGAAAGCTCAGAGCTTATATGAACCACTCTCGAGTCTGCTTCCTGGGTAGAACCAGTACTGAGTGTTGTTTAATGAGAGGCATGAGGTCTAGCTGGGGATCAACCCACAACCTCTGGCACGAGCGGCCAACACTCTATCCATTACACTACCGTCCCATTTTTTATCCTTTGGAGCATCAAGAAGCCATGTTTCATCATGTTTCATATACACACAATACATATACACATTACACATATACACATTACACATAGCACATATACACATAGCACATATACACATTACACATATACACACAGTACATATACACATTACACATAGCACATATACACATTACACAAAGCACATACACATAGCACATATACCACATATACACATTACACAGCACATAGAAACATAGCACATATACATATAGCACATAGAAACACAGCACATAGAAACATTACACATAGAAACATAGCACATAGAAACACAGCACATAAACATATAGCACATAGAAACACAGCACATAAACACATAGCACATAAAAACATAGCACAAAGAAACATAAACACATAGCACATAGAAACACAGAACATAGAAACACAGCACATAGAAACATAGCACATAGAAACACAGCACATAGAAACATAGCACATAAACACATAGCACATATACACATAGTACCTGGATGCTGTAATGGGTCCAATTGTAAGTGTAACTTTTGAAAATGAGATATATTTATAATCATTACATTATGTGATGTCCACAGGTGTTGGTACATGTATCACACTTGCAAGGCTATTTGTGTAGATCTATGTGCCTTGTGTATTGGTGTGATATTTGAAGAAACCACTGTTTGATGTTAATGTTTGAATATCATAATATGTATTTATTACATTAATTTGTTGGGTACATAAATGTTTGTTATTGTCACAATTTTTGATAGATATTGTTTATTCTTACTGCTATCCGTGTAAACCTGTGTGGTTATGGGTAAGAGTAACATCATTATCCGTCCCTGTAGACAGTTAGGAATCCTCTGAATGGGTGTCATGTTCATTATTGTCCATCTCTGAAGTTAATTGTGGTTAGTTAACAACCACTGTACTAAATGAGTTATGGCTAGAATAGACCTATTGTAACGAGTACCAAGTTTGTGTTAGTCAAAATGACTTAATATGTTAACATGCAAGAGCGATAATGCATAAATGCTCAACTATATAAAAAGAATAGCTGAACTCAGTGAACTGATATAATAATTTTTCTATGGGCTGTCTGCCGGTTTATTAGTTATAAATGATTCTTTAAATGATTCGTTTTAAAACAGTTAATCACTTAAAATCACAGTCAAACATACGTAAACTATAAACAGTATATAAACTTTGATTAACTATCTGTGTTCAGCTTATTACAACTTTGTCACCAACTACTTTCTACTCTCTCTGTAAAGCTAAGCTTAAGAGAGAACACAGGCTACAGTTTGTGGTGACTACAACCCGAACTCTACCATCAACTACTTGCAACCCCCTAGCTTATATGAGAACCCGGGAGCTAGTTTGTGATGGTCTTAGCTCAAAGTTCCAGACACCTTTTCTCCATTAGTAACACGTAATGCTCCTTGGTCTCTTTACGATATGAACACTACGGCGGTCTGGCATGGACTTGACTCAATTTACATTGAAACATATGCTTATATAGTCCCTCAAACCGCACCACCTAGCATCAAAAGCCCCAATGAGCATTGCATATTTAATGAGCACTAACTGATATTAGTTATACTATTATGTTCAATGAGCACCCAATTTGAATATCCCTGATCCCAAAGTAATTACACTATAAAAGATTTAAACTACTTATTCTATGTTTTAATGGTTTAATTAACTAAATACAAACAAGTGTTGACATCACATACTAACCTAACTGGTTGCTGATAGAAATGATAAATAATGTTCACAATATAATCGCTATTTATATTATCTTAAAAGCAAATGGCGTCAATTATAGTAAGGAAAGTAACTTTGCATAACTGTGCAAATTCGTCACATAATTGTAGCTCATGGATTTTACAAAAGATGACAGTTTGAGTATTTGATTAAGAATTTACTTAAAACTGTAAGTGTCAAAGTTCTGGGTTCTTTCTGCATACTAGTATTTATTTGTTAATGTTTTTTTTTCATTTTGTATATTTGTTTTTTTGTTGCTTTTATATATGGATTGTGAACCTGGTTTCCTTCTTCCATCATATAACCTATAATGTATTGGAATGCCATAAAACCCATTATTCATTAATAAATAAGTTCATTCATTCAATTCATTCATTCATAGCCCGTGTGGTTCCGGCTAAGAATAGAATCACTGTCGATCTCTGCAGAGGGGTAGGAATCCTCCGAATGGGTGTCATATTCATTTTGTCATTTTTTGTCATGTTCACTATTGTGGTTAAATTATCAACCCCTGTGTGGTTCCAGGGAGCTATGAGTGATGGCAAGAATAGGATCACTGTGGATTATGCATGTCGTAAAAGGTGACAAATTGAGTAATATGATAGAATTTGCTGAAACTCTGCAGTTCTGCAGGTATCAAGGTTCTAGGTTCATTCTGCATATTCATTTGTTCATGTATTTTTTTTAATCTGTATGTTAATTTGTTGTTTTTGTACATGTAGAGTGAACCTGGAATTTTCCTTCCTATTGGCGTCAAATAAACCTATAATGTGTTGGTACGCCGTAAAACCCTATTCATTCATTCATTTATGTTATCACTCTAAACTATATTTAGACCAACTGCATTTCATTTAATTGAAAAACAATTGTAGCAGGGTGCAGGTGAAAAGTATCAGTTTGAATTTCCGTGATGTCACAATCTTGTTTTACTTGTTTTAACAACAAACATATCAGTGTGCAAATGTATGAATTAATTGTCTGATAAACTATAGTGCCATACCATTCTAGAGTGTTGTTATTTACGCCAGAATATTAAATCATCTCAACTAGGTTTTAGTATGTCTGAGCACATATATAGAGGATCTTACATGAGTGCTCATTTCTTATTGAATTCATTAAATGAGTTATTAAAAAATATATATATATATATATATTAAGTGAGGCTCTGTAGAGCATTATATCATTTTTGCCAACTAGTTTGATAATAAATAAGCATGAGTGTAACATTCTTTTTATCACATAACTCAGAAAAATCGTACATATACCATTTATATAACATCATATCTATAAGGAACGATAAAAAGTTCAGCATTTTGTTTCCGTCATTCGTTGCATGATGTAACGTCTCAAAATAACGTAATTTTACCACGACAAATCAACATCATTTTTATATTTGCACCGTAAAGTATGTGATAACACCACTATTTATGTTAAAATGATAATGTACATATAGAGGATATTTGTTTGTTTCGGTGTAAGATCAAATTATATTTCATTAAGTGATCACCAAATATTCTCACGAGTGGCTTGCCATGAGTTAAAGTATCATTTTTGGTGATCAGAAGATGAAATATCATTTGATCGTACACGAAAACAAACAAATTTTCTTTCTATTTAATGCATTTACATAATTTTTTGTTTATTTCGACCTCAATTCACCATTAAATATTATTGGATTAATAAAAAATTAAAGTATTTTTTTTTTTTTTTTTTTTTTTTTTTTAAATTACTATGCAAGGACAATTTTTAAAAAAAATAATTTCACTGTTTGAAACAGTGGATTACCATAAATAATCCTCTGAGAAATATTTATAATTCATCAAAAAGCATAAAATAAATATAACCATATTGCGAAACATCATTTGGATAATTGAAATCCAAACTTGAGCATGAACATGTTTAAATATGCATCGTTTTTTTTTTTAAAAAAAAAAGGGACACAGCAATGTTTGTAATTGATTTTATTTGTGCTCACAAATGAAATCAATGTTTACACCCATAGAGGTATATCATATGGCAATAATTATATCCAAATATTACTACATGTATATCATCAGTTTTGTTTTTCAGGCTTAATAATAATGTGGGCCTCTTTTTTGTCCACAGCGTAATCCAATTATTTTGATTTTATTTGTTGGTTTTGTGACAAAGCGGCTTCATTTTTCCACATGTTGAATTTGTGTCACTTTTTAGTAAATCTTTTTGTTTCATTCTTTATATGAAACTGGAAGTGTGTTGGAGTACTAATCTGAGTTAAGCATGAACCTCTGAGTTCTGCTGATAGTATGTGCCATTAGTGATTGTTTGATACATACTAACATTGCAAAGGTTTGTGTAATGCAAAAACATTAAATATATTCATAATACACTGTACATGGTTATTATAATGATATATTATGTACACTGTACATGGTTATTATAATGATATATTATGTACACTGTACATGGTTATTATTTTGTTGTTGTTATGACTGTAGCCATAACCATGGTAGTGTATTTAATAATAACTGAAACATTCTCATGGTGTGTTTCCATGTGTGGTATATGCAACATTCTCATGGTGTGTATCCATGTGTGGTATATGCAACATTCTCATGGTGTGTATCCATGTGTGGTATATGCAACATTCCCATAGTGTGTATCCATGTGTGGGAATGTGTGAAATGTGCAACATTCCCATGGTGTGTGATATATATAATTGCTCACAATATATATTATCTTAACAACATGAAAACAGTTTTGTTTGTTGTTAATTATTCACCATATTGAATATAGGTCCAAATTGTTGATATGACAAGTCCATCTATTCATAAACTTTTCTCCTTGTTTACACTTGTATCATGTCATGGGATAAATAGGTCAAACTTCTTGGTCACAGATGCATAATTTTAAAAGACAAAACAGTTTTTAGAAAATACCATGTTGACATGTCAAGGTCAGTTGCTGTTTGTTGGTTTGCAATTTCTTCAATTTTAGAAATTAGTAAATTTCATGGTTAATTGATTTTTAGAAATTAAGCAAGTACTTGAAAAAGTCCTTGAATTAAGTGACTGGGAATTAAAAATGCATTGTCATCTGCAGCAGATATACCTCCGGCCTAGGGACGTCAGGAGAAACTATTTAAAGGGAGTATATAAAAAAAAATGCTACAAATGCCTTGAAAACTAAAATGGATAACAAGCATCTCATTATCATTAATAAATAAAATCCGATGGGTTTGGTATATTAAGCCCACCGAAACGTGACAAAATCGATGATCAATCAGAGAGTTAAATTTGAAACAAAATCCCCATTCTTAAAATAGACAACACTTAAATACTGCTTGACACATTCAAATCGTCATTCAGATTCATTCTTAGATGACACAAATTTTAGGTGTAAACTTGTATGATGGATCAAATTGAAATCGAAATGACGTGACTCATTTATTACGTCACAAAATACACTGCAATTTAAGTGGGAAATCTATTTTAGTCTAACCTAAGCATGTAACCAAAGTTAGGAAACCCTTTCAATATATTATTTTTGCATGTTTAAATAGATACTCTGTCGGTAATACGGGGTCAGTGTGTATTATATAAGCATGATGTATTGAAAAAAAATGTTTTTAGTCAATTATAGAAATTTTGAAAAATCCTGATAAATTCCCATTAAAGATGAAATATCTTTTACAAGATAAACTGTGTAATTCAGACCCCTCATCACAAAATGGTCAAAATCAAATAGCGTTCATCACGTGCACTAGTGCATGTCTTAGAATATGTAAAGATAACAAAGGGTGAATAATGGATTTGTTTAGTTTCTTCTCGGGCTGCTGATAATAGAACAGGTTTAAACATGTGCTGCATGTTCATCATCCCTTGTGTATTTTGGGTGAACAAGGTCTTTGTTGAAATGTTCAGAGAATTTCAGCTGAGGTGTTACATTAATGGAATTCCCAACCAAGCCTTTTGTATAGTTGTCGGTAAATGGCTCTTTGATTCCTCTGAAAGATCATGGCATTCAACACCTTTCTACGAAATTTGCCACGTTCTGCTATCACCATTACAAACACGCGGCGAATCACTGCACCTGAAAGTCATTGAATTATAGAAAGAACAAGCTTTATCAGGATGGGGAAACAAGCTTTGCATCGTCATCCAAAATGTACACAAATGAGCTGACCACACCAAAAACATCTCCGCTTCAGGTAAGAAATGTCTTGTAACTTTTTTAATAGTGTAACAATCGACACGGGATAAAGAGCACCATACCTGCCCAACAGTAAACATAACAACGGTAGTGTTAGATGTTTTGCATAAGTTTTAAAAATTTGTAAGAGTACTTCCACACCCAAGTGAAAGAGAAGTAGATTTTGTGCGTATTTCATGAAATAAAGAAAAATAGACTAATTTAATATCAGCGACCTGTATTATTATGAACGTCCGATGATATTTCAGTGAAAACGGAGAATGAAATGATAATGAGAACGTCCACACTCTGATTTTATATGAGTACGTCCACAGCCAATGTGCGGATGCAAAAAGCATGCAGCTAAATGACGTACTGTCGAAAGGCATTCTGTTTGCAATTTGTCAGTTCCATATTGACGCTTCCAAAATGTTCTATCGATACAGTCAAAAATTAATAAAAATATTAAGCAAAACATCAGCGTTACTGCCAACGGAAATCTCGGTTGTTAACGTCTGTTCGAGAGTTTGAATATCGTCCGTGATATCGTTTAAAAAATCTAATTTATGTTTATCGTCCCATCTATAAAACGTTCTTGTTGTAATTTTTGTATACTGTAAATTTGTCATTGTGTTAAAGGAAAATGCTATTGGTGCATGATTTGAAAAAAATATTAAAATCAAGTACTTCAAAGTCGGACAAATGATTAAAATTGTCATATGAAGTCAATAGATAATTGACAGTACTCACTCCATTATAAGTCATGCATGTTTGTTTACCTACATTCTTATCGTTGTATACCCGTCCGTTAACAAAACGTATATTGGTCGACTTGCAAAGATCAAGTAAACAATCACCAAAACGATTTGAGCTAAAATCACATGTAGCCCGGGTGATGGGGTGTCAATGTCATATACGTCATCGTCGTCAAGGATACGGTCATTGTCAATAAAATTTCTTTTACGGCAAACCCGTGAATTGGTGTCTCCTGTCACATAAATAGCGCCCTTCTCTTTAAAAATATTAATATCATTTTCAATTTGTCTAAAAATGTCAATATCATAAATGTTATGGATAGGTGGTATTTCTATTTACACAACAGCTAAATAAATATCACTTTCAATATGGAAAAACGTTTTATCAAATTTTAACCAAACCAAACAAGCGACATCATTTTTAATTAATTTTACACCTTTTCTTATGCTTTCTTTAATATAAATAATAACACCGCCACTCGAGCGCTTTGCTCTCCTATGTTGATATTTACGGTAAGAATGAATTGGATTACTATAACCTAAATCAATATTAGTATGTTTATTTGACCAAGTTTCA
The DNA here is from genome assembly GCA_029582155.1 of Panopea generosa. Taxonomy (NCBI): domain Eukaryota; kingdom Metazoa; phylum Mollusca; class Bivalvia; order Adapedonta; family Hiatellidae; genus Panopea; species Panopea generosa. The sequence continues at coordinate 45,979,860 of CM055908.1, forward strand.
CTTAAACAAATTACGTCATATTTAGATAATATATTCACAAACTCTTCACAAGATCTTTTTGCTACTGGAAGTCCTTCAATGTTCCAAGATAAACACGTTAAAACACTCTCACATGAGTCCTAGTTTAAATGTCCTCTGTACAAATAGTTATCAATGTACAGTTTATCAATGTTTATGAGCGCTTCGTGCCCGTCTTACTTAGCCTTCTTCATGATCGGTACCAACTTCCGGCGGATGTCGACTATTTCTTTCGGGAATTTCTCTCCAATACCATACTGGGTATCTTTAAGCTTCCTGGCTGATTTTTGCACACGCTCTCTACCTGGGTAATAGGCTAATTTTGCAACGATGGGTCTTATCTTTTCATTAGAAAAGGCACCGATCCTGTGTGCGCTGTGGAGTTTGATTTCCACTTCCGCATTTACAAGCTTCAATTCATGTTTAATAAATTTTAGGATTTTTGTTTCACAGTTTTCGCCTTTTTCTTCTAGAAGTTTGTAAAACACCAGGTTGTCGCGCATACTGCGACCTTTTTAAGTCCGTAATATCCGACTAATAACTATCCTCCCTCTGTCGGTCGTTGTTCTTGTTCATATTTTTTTCATGCTTTTCATCAAATCTTCTAGTTGTTGCTGTTTTTTGCTGACATTGTCAATTAAGCTAGCATCAAAAGTACGACTATTTTCAATGTCCTGCATTTCTCTCTCCATGTTGTTTATCTTCTGATCCATATTGTCCAATCTCACAGTTAAAGCGCTCACGCTTGATTGAATAGTGTCTAATGTAGACAGCTTTCTATCCACGGAGTCTATCCGTTGAAATAACATAGTCATGATATCGTTGTTGGGTAGCGAATTATTTGTCGGCGCTGATGTATACTGATGACAAATTGGAGACGCTGAATTCATAGCCATATTTTGATTATGATTATAACTTGGTGGCAGGGGCATTGGAGTCATAGGATGTGATATATTGAATGATTTACTTGCCTGTTGATGACCAGAGTTCTCACTATGCCCATTTTTTGTAACTGGAAAAACCGGTTGTTGAGTTAAACTCACGCCATTTGTAGCCGTTTTTCCTTGTCCTTTCTCACTTTTGATTTTGGTTCAACTTTAGTTTGTCCAGACGATTCCTTCTTTTTCCTTTTTTTGACATGAAGATGCATTCACTGACCACATTTCATCCCTTTTAGATAAAATCCATCTTTTAAAACTCAGTTAAAATTGGTAAAACTTTATTTTTTCTTCACCGATTCAAAAGTTTACCACCATCTTTTCACGCATGTGCACTATCCTTTCCTAACACGCACCTCACAATTCTCATCTCCCATTTCACAACTATCACCACCTAACACACATCTCACAATTATAATCTCACAACTATCACCACCTAAAACGTATCTCAAAATTATAATCCTACAACTATCACCTACTAAAACGTATCTCAAAATTATAATCTCACAACTATCACCACCTAAAACGTATCTCAAAATTATAATCTCACAACTATCACCACCTAAAACGCATCTTACAAATCTCATTTCTCATCTCACAATTTTCATCATCTAACAATTCTCATCTCTTTTTCTCACAACTTTCATCACCTAACACGCATCTTAAAATTTAAAAACTGAGTTGTGAGAAGGAGGAAGAGACGCGATCACGCGGATGGGCGATATCTTGCAGGAGGGCAGTCTGTCAAGCGGCGGTGCCGTTAGTCGGTATACGGGTACGGTTCTCGTGCCTTACCTGTCTAAACGAATGTATGTGATGAAATAGTGCATATCAAAAAAAGTTGTCCAACGATTTGATTTTTTAATTTGATCGTCCGCTACGTGCATAGTTTATCCGCTTTTTCATGGGTGGATGATCTTCCGCACTGAAAGCCAAAATACTAATTTGTTATTAAAACATGTATGTAACTAGCAAAAAAACACTAACCGGCTTGTTTAAAATACTTCATTTATGTTCATAACGTAAGAATATCCACAAAACTGCACATTAAACACACAACTAGTTTTTATACTACTTTCAAATCGTGTTTTGACAGTTATCACGTAACGCGGGCGCACCATTCAAAAGTGATAGTGATTTGAATAGAAACACTGTGATGGAATCAACAAACGTCATTTTTGTATTAAGTTTAATGGCTATGGAACTTACAGTTTAGAAGCTGAGTTACCAACAAAACCCTTACAAAGTTAAGCATCTTCAGCGACCCCAAAGTGCACTGTAAATGTTTGTCTTGATATAAGCTACTTATGTACAAAGTTTAATGGAAAAAGTTCAATCCTAACTTAAGTTAGGCTACTGAGCAAAACCATGTTTTTATTTTAGTAACAGTGACTTTAACCATGAACCTTCGTCTATATAAAAGTTAAAATAGCCCAATCGTAATTAAATGTATTAAACGGAAACCATTTTTCTATTTTGATAACAGTGGCCTCGACCCAAGTGTTAGGATATACAAACTCATACTTAAGGTACTTTATCGCGATAAATGATACCGATGTACATAGGTTTATTGAAATATCATAACCCTAACTATAGGTATTGAGTGAAAACCAATTATGTTAAAAAAAAATTGTATGTTACAGTCACATTGACCCAAGTGACCTCAGGTACAATCTACGACATTCATATTTATACAAACTATATAGGAATTTTCATTAACATATTCCAATCCCAACCAAATTTATTGAAAGGAAACCAAGAATTTGATACAGCCCACCCATACTATTTCTTCAGAAATCCAAGACCCCTTTGTGGTGCCCCAGTTTGATTAATCATCAAAATGTAATTATTTAACCGAGCATATATCTAGTGACACTTTTAGTACAATTTGGTTGAAATTTGACCGCAACAGACAAGGAGGTGGAGTGTGCCTGTACAACCGAGAAGACCTGGCCTTTAATGAACGATCCGATCTAAACTATAAAAATGTAGCATCAATTTGGGCAGAAATTCGCTCCAAAAAACAAAATCGATTTTAATAGGTTCTTGTTATAGACCACCTAAACAGACAGACTTTTTAGATCATTTTGAATCGATTTTACGAAGCATTAGATCTGATATTGAGTGGTATGTTTTTGGTGATTTTAACATATGTTTTAAAGAAAAGAAATCCACTTTGTTTTATAAATACCAACAGATATTACATATATTTAATATCAAACAGATCATTGATCAGCCTACACGTACATCGGATAAGTCTTCAACTCTGCTCGGCCATATTTTATCATGGTGACCAGCATGATAAAGTCATTCAGTCAGGAACCTTACCTGTTAGTCTTAGAGATCATTTACCTATATTCTGCCCCAGAAATATAGGAAAAGTTATTTTTAACGAACACAGAAATGTTGTAATTAGGTCAGTAAAAAATACAACGCAGATAATTTTATTCACAGGTTAAATTTATGTGATTGGACTAATGTATTTACTGCAAAATCTGTACAGGACTCTTGGCAGAATTTTAAAGAAATATTTTAATAATTTCTAAATTCTGTTGCACCTATAAAAGAGGAACGTCTAAAACAAAGAAGTGAGACTTGGTTAGATTCTAATATTTTAGAATTTATTAAACAGAGAGATTCATATATGTATCATTTTACGAAATCAAAGAAGGGATTTTATAAAGCATATTGTTCATATATAAATTTAATACAGGGGGAGGTTAAAAGAACCAAATCTGAGTATCTTTCCAATAAGCTAGAAGAAAATTAGAACTCTCCTCAAAACTCTGGTCTCAAATTAAAAAGTTACAGTAACAAGACTAAATTTTCCCCTTTACATTGTTTTGAAAATTGACGATGGAAATAGTTTTGAGCCTATGAAAATTGCCAATCATTTTAATAATGATTTTTTCCCAATGTTGCTTCTATGTTAGTTAAAGATTACCTTTACCTTAAAAAATTTACTATGCTGATTCTACTATTCTAAAGAATTTTATGGACCAGTTAGTATTTTATCAATTGTTTCTAAAAAAAACGAAATCATGTTTTTATTTTAGTAACAGTGACTTTTACGAAATATACTGTATTATCAATTGTTTCTAAAATTCAAGAAAGAGCTGTATATAACCAGTTAGAATCTTTTTTAACTAACAATAATATGTTATATGATCTTCAGAGTTGATTCCGAGAGAACTATTCGACTGACTCCTGCCTTACTCACCTCTCGGATCACATAAAAAATCAAAAGGCAAAAGGCCTGTATACTGGCATGATTATCTTGATCTTCAAAAAGCATTCGATACATTTGTTCACAACATTTTATGTCGTAAGTTAGAACTGATGGGTGTGGAGTCAATCGAGTGGTTTCAATCGTACTTGTCTGGTAGAACACATGGTGTTTATATTAGCAATACCATATCCGACTTTGAAAATATTGTATGTGGAGTTCCTCAAGGAAGTATTTTGGGACCAATACTGTTTTTATGCTATTATAATGGTATGAGCATTAGTATAAGTAAAAAACATAAAATTATTCTCTGTGCCGATGATAGTGCTATTTTTTTCTGACATAAAGATCCTAATGTAATAAGCGAAGTTTTAGGCAATGAACTAGAAAATTGTAATAAATGGTTAATATACAACAAACTGTCATTACATCTTGGCAAGACAGAATGTATATTATTTGGGTCAAAACGCAGGGTTGCTTAAGTGAAACAATTTTCAGTGCTTTGTAATAGTCACACCATACAAACACAAACATCAATCAAATATCTTGGTGCAATGTAAGATAATGATTTGTCTGCTACATCCATTGTGAACACTATTGTTAAAAAGGTAAATTCTAGAATAAAATTTTTGTATAGACATAAACACTACTTAAATTTATCTCTTAAGAAGACTCTTTGTACTTCTTTAATACAGTGTCATTTTGATTATGCATGTTCTTCATGGTATAGTGATTTTACAAAAACGTTTAAGAAAAAGTTACAAGTTGCTCAAAATAAAATGATTAGATTTATACTCAGCTACGATAGTAAAGCCTCTTTGTCTGCGTCAAGTTTTAAAGATCTTGGATTACTTTACATTGAAAATAGAAATAGACACTTAAGATTGAATCAAGTTCATAAGATCTTTAACAATTCATGTCCATCTTATCTTCAAGAAAATTTTACAAAGGTGTCTAATTCAAATCATCATGCAACTAGAGGAAGTACTTTTAATTTTATTGTGCCATGTGTTAATAGTTTTACAACATCAACTTTCTTTTATAATGGTATTTTAGATTGGAATCAATTATCTCATACTGTTAAGGAAATTAGAAAAAAGCATAAATTTAAAAAAAGAAGTGAAGAAATATCTATTCGTGCAAATGGAAAATGTAGAGGATTGTGAATCTTTTTTTTATTAATTGATTTATTTTTTGAAAAACTTTTCAATTGTTATTAATGTGGATTTATAGCTGTGATACATATTTTAAATATACTTGATAAATAACAAAGTACAATTTCATAAGTTTTGCAATAAATACCAATATTTTATCCATGACATTATTTTCAAAAAGGACCCCATTGGAAATAAGTTTTATGGGTTTATCCTGTGAAATATATATGTTCTCAAAATTGGTATTGTGTAACAAGATAAAATATTAATCTGTGATAGCGGATATATATTATATTAGATAGTTAACTAATTAAATATATTATTTAAAATACATGTTATTGCTTCTGTATAATTGTATGTTAATGTGCTTGATGTATCTTTGCATTGCATTTATGACATATATTATCACAATTAAATCAAAACAAAAATTCTCTCAGAAGCAACCGAAAAAATGCCTTTCAAATATGTTTTTGTTCTTTTTTAATCGAGTACACTACGTCCTGCGATGTGAAACTGCGTTGAAATCGGACTTGCGGCTTATGCAGAATAGTTTAATGTTTAATAAACTTTAAAGAGATAAAAAAAAAATCGCATGTCCCTTCCATGCTGCCGTACCCTGCACTAGATAAATGCGCGAAAATACCACTATCATTGAGGGGCGCCGTGTATACAGTTGCCTAGTTACGGTAACGGTCGTCGCAATCACGTTTATACGCTGGATCTTTTACGTCACGGTATGACGTTAACGTCCAATTCAAATTTTTCGATTGATTTAGAACTTTTTGGAAAAGGTGAGATTTTACAAATAAGGTACTTTCAAACGCTAAAATACATATATAGCTATATAGTGTGCAGTGCTGACCGCACAGACGTCATTAATTGATTGTATTTCTATTTTGTTCTTTTTTTCTCTCAAGTGTTATGTTGACTGCATTGTTTTAAAACTGAATATTTGTTCGTGTTCTAGGCGCGGTGAAAATTGTCTTTAGACGATTGCACATTAATGTTTTTTGTTTTATTTTAAAATTGAACACAAATGTTCATGCGTCCTCCATTAATTAAAGGGAATTTATCAGGATTTTTAAAATTATCTAAAACATATTTTTCCAATGAAACTGAAACTGCTTTATTTGATTCAACGCCTGGTTCTATACAAGTTCATATTCAAGGGCGTTGTACATTAAGGTACAAAACATAAAAACATAAGTATAAATTTGAATAATTACAACGTCATAATTCTGGGTTTTTTTTCGGTTTATTGTGTTATAGATTTCTTTAGTTCAGCGATTCAACCGGGCGTCACAATCACACCATAAGTTGTTTTGAGAAACTATGAAGTAGGTCATAAAATGTTCAGATTTGAGATGTATCATTGAACACAACCCTGGTTTACCGAACGTGAATGCTAGTCGTTGACAAAAATTTCAGACGATCGTGGTAAATACACAAATCTTGCACATAAAAGTCGTTTACAACGTTCCAAATTCGGATTTTCCATCAATGAGCGTGGATTTATATGACCTTAGTTAATATTGACAGATTTGTTAAAAACAACCGTGTAAACAAAAAAATAAACAATGACGACAGCGTCTACACTGTGTGGATATTTTCTGGAATTATTGATTTTTTATTTGTTTAAATCGAGAGATAAAAGGCGGGTGTTTAATTTTTTCACCTCAAACTATTTCGTCATTTTACAATAAACCAACTAATGTTTAAGAATTCATCTGATAATGGAAACAATAGCCGTTACGATATAACTGGATATTAGATCATTTGATGTCAACCAGGACAGAGGTGATGTATTCTTACGCGTTTACTTTGCAGCGTATAGTTATTATTATTTTTTTATTATTATTCACTTGAGGAGTTTCAAATTAAATATAACCATCTATATAGCTACTCTTAATCCTTAAGTAATTTAACATAGCTGTACGACAATATAGCATGCCTATATTATATTCTCTGACCCCATATTGCTGAAAGGATATCTCTTTAACATGCCAAAATAATATATTAAAAAAGGGATTTCCTATGCGCCTGTGTTAGACTAAAATAGATTTCCCGCTTAAAAGCGCAACATATTTTGTGACGTATAAAATGAGTCACGTGATTTCATTTTGAATTCAGTTTGATCCATTATGCACAGGGGCGAATTCAGGATTTAAGTTTAGGGGGGCGCAACACAAAATCTGAACGAACACACATGTTTTTTTCAGTAGGAATATAGTGGATTTTATCGCGTTACTTTGAGACTGCAACAAAAAGTTTAATTTTCCATAACATTGACCTCTGACACAGTGAAACAAAATCGTAGCCTTGGTGTGATCGCAAATCATATATAATAAAAATCTAGATCTAAAATAACAGATGCAATATAACGCATTTTATGAACGTTATAAATCATAGAATTGTTATCTAGATTAACTTTTTTACATTGGATTAATACTAAAATAGCATTCTGTGATGCTTTATATTTAATATTTTGCAAAACTAATTATTTTTATATAATACTTTCGTTGATCGAAGCCACGGGCATGGCCTAAACCTTGTTATTGAAGCCACGGGCGTAGCCTCAATCTTGTCATTGAAGCCACGGATGTAACCCAAATCTTGTCATTGAAGCCATGGTTGTAGCCTAAATCTTGTCATTGAAGCCAGGGCGTAGCCTCAATCTTGTCATTGAAGCCAGGGTGTAGCCTCAATATTGTCACTGAAGCCACGGGCATAGTCTAAATGTTGTCATTGGAGCCACAGGCGTAGCCTAAATCTTGTCATTGAAACCACGGGCGTAGCCTTAATCTTGTTATTGAAGCCACGGGTGTAGCCTAAATCGTGTTATTGAAGCCACGGGTGTAGCCTTAATCTTGTCATAAGTCTAAATATTTTCATTGAAGCCACGGGCGTAGCCTCAATCTTGTCATTGAAGCCACGGGCGTAGCCTAAATTTTGTCATTGAAGCCACGGGTGTAGCCTTAATCTTGTCATTGAAACCACGGGCGTAGCTTAAATATTTCATTGAAGCCATGAGCGTAGCCTAAATCTTGTCATTGAAGCCACGGGCGTAGCCTAAATTTTGTTATTGAACCCACGGTGTAGCCTAAATGTTGTTATGGAAGCCACGGGCGTAGTTTTAATCTTGTCATTAGTCTAAATCTTGTCATTGAAGCCATTGGCGTAGCCTAAATCTTGTCATTGAAGCCAGGGGGTAGCCTCAATCTTGTCATTGCAGCCAGGGCGTACCCTCAATCTTGTCATTGATGCCACGGGCGTAGCCTAAATTTTGTTATTGAAGCCAAAGGCGTAGCCTCAATCTTGTTATTGAAGCCACGGGCGTAGCCTTTATCTTGCCATTAGTCTAAATCTTGTCATTGATGTCACGGGCGTAGCCTAAATCTTGCCATTGAAGCCAAATGCGTAGCCTAAATCTATATTCTATTATATGGTCTTGCTGAAGCATTTTTATTTCATTTTATGATTCATAAAATTGCAATTTAGTTAAATTGCAGTTTACTGTATATCAGCCGTGACATGATTACTAATGTTGAGTTTATTGACACGTGTACTGCTCTTATTGTAATCTGCAGATGAGATTTTTTTCATGTGCTTCCATAACACATTGGAATCAGTATTACTGCTAATGGCATTATTGTAAATGTTTACTTTTGCATAATGTATCAAACTTGTTACGCCATCTTTTATGATTTAGTCTTTGCAAGCATGATACTTATCTCTCAATTTTTGAGCCTCCTTTATTTCATCATTATACCAATATTTAAAATATATAAAATACACACGCACGCACGCACGTACTCAAGCACGCACGAACGCACGCACCCAATTTTATAATAGAAATATTAATTTTTAATACTATAGAGATGTGTAAATGTTCTTTCTTTTTTTAAATCCTTTTATAAATTTTACGACGCCAAGTAAATGCTTCTGTCTTACAGCGTATCAACATCTTGCATACATTTTAAATACATCCATGATATACCCAGCCTGACGGATACGTTGTTTACAAAAAGACATGAGCCGTTATTACAGAGGTATAAAATTAAAAATATTATGCAACCATTCATTAAAAGAAAATATCATTTTTGATAACGGCACTGGTTACTGCATGCAGGATATGCCAGATCTAGCCTAGCGCCAGAGTTTAAGTCAATTAAACTGTACTTGCCACTGAATCCGCTAGTGGGCGGTGCCAAATTATATAAGGGAATGCAATAATGACATATAATTACAGTAGATTATGTTTTATTTACAGAGGCAAGCGTAGACTAGCATGGAACATACAAATATGGAGATAACCGATGTGCAGGCTTCCCCCGAACAGTTACAGGAACAAAAACCACTTCAAACTGCTCGAACGCCAACACTCAGGAAAAGGAAAACAGTACAAAAATCAGCATCGCAGATCTGGCATCACTTCACAGAACATGAAATGAAAATCATATCGCTCTCTGCCAGTGCATGTCGGACTATCAACTACAAGGCTCGGCAGGCCGTCTCTAGTCAAGATAAACCCAAAAAGTTCTCAAAAAGATTTGCACACCCTGCAAATGATGGATTTTATGTTAAAACTGGCAGTGTTGCCTTGTACGAAGGCGAGTTAGACTTCAGCAAACTTTTTAAAAATCCAACTTCTCTCTGTCCTTCTCCAGAGAAGCACGTGCATAGAGTGTTTGAGCTGAAACACGAGTTACCGGTCGGCTGTCCAACATGCTGGAGTGTACAAAGGAATTTGTAGATGAACAGTCCCTTTCATTCATTGCAGAAATAACGATTTACCCGGACAACTGTAATTTTGAAGAAAAATACTGAGTGGAAACCCGATTTACTTTCGAAGTAAATATTTCGTATGCATATACAAACCAAATTGTGTTTGTTGTTTGATAGATTCTTTACATGAACTTCTGTAACATAAGGTACCAAGCGCCAAATACAATACGATGTTTCCTTTTTATTTTACGTTAAGATGTAGTCACTTTACATTATAGTGCGGTTAGCTGTTATTCTGACGCGGTAACGTTTCATTAACTTTATATTTAAGTATTGACAGTTTTTAGTTTTCATAAAACTAGTTGTTTCACGCCAGATCTAGTTTTGATCGTTGATCTAGTATGACCCAAAGATATTACACAGGTCTTTATAAACAAGAAAACTTTCATGAACTCAAACAATGCTTTTAGAATACTATTCAAATTTAGTGTAATGCTATCCCCCGAATAGCCCTTGTGTTCAATATGCTTTTAATTAAAATTGATATATAAAATATATATATATAGACTGCAGTGAATGTTAATAGCAAGTTACATATGTTGCTTCTTTATTTTAATGCTATTTTATACAGGTTAAACTAAAAATATTTTTTCTTATCTAAGAAAAGCTAAAATTATGGTTGTAGTTAGTTTTATCAGTGACGTGTAGATATATCACTGGTTTTATTGGAATAGAAATAAAAATTATTTTTGAAAGGATGCTTGTGATTTTATATTCGAGATGAATTTATGTACCCATCCTTTCTTAAAGATTTAAAACATGAAAAAACGAGAACTTACATCTACATAACTTATGAAGCTGTCCGATCATTGTCTACCAGCCATGAGAGATGGTTTTTGGTTAGGTCGCATGGCCGACCGAACCCTATATAAGGGCAAGTTAAGAAATTGACTTTGGGCGCTGCCATATTGAAACATCACGATCACGTGTTAAAAACACGGCATTCGCAACATGGAGGTCGCCATTGTTTTTCTAAACAGTGCATCATGGGAATGTACAACCTAGTCATGTTCCGACCAGTTTCCGGCTAAAAGGAAAATTCAAATGCGGTGTGTGTAATAATTGATTGTGACGTTTTAATGCACTAATTTATATCACTATAAATTGTTCTTTGCAGGGGAAAAAAACGATAATGAGGCCCTCCCGGGGTTTTTGGAGATCTGGAGAACATGGCCATTCATTTTCAGAGATCTGGGGAACATTGGCCATTACTTTCAGAGATCCAGGGATCAAAGAGCTAATTATAGAGATCTAGGGATATTGTCCTTAATGAAAAAAAAAGTACCTAATTTGATCAATTTTATCAGAGACATATAAACAGAGATAGGCAACTTGAGGCACTTGTCTAAATTTCAGGTGGCACATTTTGGCTTTTTCTAGTTTAGTTTGAACTTATTTATTTCACTTCGATTTTGAAACAAGTTCTTACGACTTAGACAAATCACGCTCGAAGTCTTCCTGGGTATAACCAGTACTAAGCATATGTGGAAAAAGTGTCTTGCTCAAGGACACCACACATAGTCGTGGCGAATGATTGAAAAACCCGCGATCCTCCGATCACGGGTTCGGTGCTTTACCACTAGATCACGTGGCGTTTTCCAAATCATGGAAACACACATCCTCCAGAATCAAACAACATAATTTTGTGATTATGGTATCAAAAGAAAGGACTTGATTTGGGAGATTAATTTTTTCTTTTTTAAATTTAAAGAAATGAAGAATTTTACGCTTAAAGTTTTTTTGTGTGTTCGTTTTCTCTTTTTTAGCCCATTTTTGAAATTAGAAATAAGAAAAATGACTTCAATAAATATCAATATGAAACTTTCGCCACCGATGGAAAACTTACTGCATCATTCTTCTACCTTCTATTTCTATTTTTTTTGTGTTTTATTTAAACGTACATGGTATTTGTTAAATCAAGGCTACCGTTTTTTGTTTTAAAATCTCTTTTTTTTCGTGAAATTACAACATATTTCGATTTCAATCCGTAATAATTTAAATTCAGAAGAAAAATATTAAATAATTGATAATTGGTATTGGTCATCATTTTTATCAGCTTTACTTTGGCACCAAAATTATTAAATTCAGACCAAGATTCGAAGAGTTATTATAGAAATACTAAAAGTGCCGTGGACATTATATTGCTATTAGCCTGCCAGTTTCTGTAATTAAGGAGGAATATACCTTTTAAATTATTTTCGAAATCAGTGGAATATTTGGTATGTAATGAAACTAGAAGTAATTTCCAATTTGAATATGCTTTTTTTTCTGCGGTAAATATAAAACTTCTTTACCTATGACGTCGTAAACATGGCCATGTTTGGTCTTTCTGACGTCCCGATTTATAGCAGAAAAATCGCGTATTGGTTTAAACATATTTATTCATAAATTATGTACAGCATATTCCACAACATATTTAGTAAAAGGATTGAAACGAAAGAAAATATTTCTTATATAGTTTCTCTCCTCAGTAACTTATACAAACATTTGTGTAAGGTGGCGAAGATTCATTAGATTAGTTTTGATATATTAACAAAATAGAGTTCTATAAAAGATATATGATTTTTACATCGATAGTTGTATGTCTTGTTAAGTTTTGAAACAAAACAAAATTTTATAATTAATCATATAAATTAGAATTAAAAACAAAATAAACAGAAAAAAAGGTGGACGAGTTCAGGACTAAGGCGAGCGAGCCAAGGGAAACAGACAGCAACATATAAATTATTATTATTATAATTATAATAATTGTTATTATAATTATTATTGTTATTATTATTATTATTATTGTTATTTACAAGTCAACAGCTTTACAGCGTTGTTAGATAAGTTTTTAGTTTTCGTTATTAAAACGCTTACTCGAGAGTATATGTTTGTGGACAGCTTTAAAAATTTCGACGTTTGTATTGTGGGGGAGATGAGGTTCTCCAAAGAGAAGTGTGTTGAGGGTAACAGTGCATATATGAGAGATTGGTGCAAGAAGTGTAGCGCGTTCGACATGATAAATAGGACAGACGAGGAGGTAATGATTTGTACTTTCAATTGCTCCACATGTACATAGTGGAGAATTTTCAATATTTTTTTGGAATAAGTGTTGTTTCAGCGTGCTACAATTTGTACGAAGACGAGTATGCAAGACCTGACATTTTCTTGTGCCTGTGTAAAAGTGTTTTGATGTTTTGGTAAGATTTTTATTTAGCTGGTGTTTAAAGGCATTGATAGAAACGGCTTGTCTTGTTTCAATAGGTAGATTGTTCCAATCACGGACAACAGATGGCATGAAAGAATTATAGTAGAGCGCTGTTCTCGAACTTGGAATTTGTAGGTCATAACTATTTCTGAGATTATACGGGGAATTTTCACCTATTTGGGATGGTACTAGTGTAGATAAGTAGGGAGGAGTCATATGGTTTACCATTTTATAGAAAATAATTAATTTGTGTTTCGTCCTTCGAGTTTCTAGACTTTCCCACCCAACTTCTGTGTTTAAGTTATTAATTGATACAAGTTTTGTTGTTCCAGTTGCAATGCGTGCTGCTTCGTGTTGAATTTTTTCTAACTCGTGTTTTTCATAATTAGTGCAGTTATCCCAGATTGTGTTACCATATTCTAACAGTGGTCGGATAAAAGATGTATAAATTGTCTCCAGGGATCTTCTGTCAAGCTGATATTTCAGTTTTCTCATGACTTTTATTCTTGACCATGCCTTATCCATAATGTATTGAATATGAGAGTGCCAGGTACAGTTGTTTGATAAAAGTATACCTAAGTGTTTGTGTGATTGTACTTCTGATATTTGTTGATTATGCATATATAGTGGTGGATGGACGGGTTGATTACGTTTCCTAGATATAAGAAGCGATTCAGTCTTCGATGGATTAAAAGTTACAAGCCATTGTTTTGACCATTCAGTGATTTTGTTGATGTCGGAATTCAAAATTTGTGCAGCATTGTTTATATTGTTATTATGATCGATTATAAAGTACAGGCTTGTATCGTCTGCAAAAAGACGAATGTTAGATGCGATATCAGATACTATGTCATTAATATAGACTAAAAATAGAAGCGGACCTAAAATGGACCCCTGAGGCACTCCGGCCTTGATTAGTGTCCAATCAGATTTGGTACCAGGCAAAACAACACATGGTTGCCTATCTTGTAGGTAGTCATTTAGCAAATTTATAAGTTGATTTGACATTCCTGCTGCTTTTAACTTGACTATTAGACCTTTGTGCCAAACTCTGTCAAAAGCTTTGCTTATGTCAAAAAATATAACGCGAACTTCTTTACCGTCATCAATAGCTTTACTGAACATATTGTACAGATAAGTTAACTGGTTAATTGTTGAATCACCAGGAACAAAACCTGATTGAAATGACGAAATAAAATTAGTATCACGAAAGAAATTATACATGTGTTTAAAAATAAGTCTTTCAAATACTTTGCCAATTACGCTTAACAGTGATATAGGTCTATAGTTATTAACCAAAGAAGGGTCTCCTTTTTTATAAACAGCGCATACAAATGCTTCTTTCCAGACTTTTGGGAAAACACTTTTGGTCAGACAAACGTTAAATAAGTTGCATAAAGGCGTCGATAATTCATTAGCTATTTCACGCAAGACGTAACTGTTGATATCATCGGGACCTGAGGCTTTGCCTGTTGGCAGTGTTTTTAAGATACTACTTACATCGTTAGGCGATAGTCTAATAAATGAAATGATATCATTGTTATCACTTGGTAATATGATTGGTGGTAAAATATTGTCATCATTAAGAATTGTCTGTTCCTGGAAAAAATTATTTAATATGTTTGCTTTGGTATTGTTATCAGAGACAATGTTTCCATTATCGTTTAGTGGTGGGACAGCTGGTTTATCATTTGAATTGATAAATGATTTTAATGTTTTCCACCAGTCCTTTGGTAAAATAGACGGTGAATTTAATTTAGAAGCTAAATTTTCGTAGTATAACTTTTTAGTTTTGCGTATGAGCTTGACAACGTCATTTCTATATTTTTTAAACCTGTTCCAGCTATAAATTGAATCGAATCTCTTGGCTTTTTTGTATAATCTTTTTCTAACCCTAATATTGCGCTTTATTTCACTGGTAAACCATTTCGGCTCATGTGGTTTAATTACAACAGTTTTATTTGGAATATATTTGTAAGAAATTTCCTTTAATTTTGCAGATAAGTTGCTAGCATACACATTTATGTCGTCAGTGATAACTTTATTCCAGTTTGTTTCGTTAATTTCATTCTTGAATGAAGCATAATCGCCACGTTCATATTTCCAGACTTGTCTTTTAAAAGTAAATTGTTTCGACTTATTAAATTTAAAAACACCAAATATTGGACAGTGAAATCTAATATCTTGGTTTAAAAAAGGTTCTGCCACCCCACATGTTATCAGACTGTTTTTGTTGCTTAAAAGTAAAATATCAATCAAAGATTTGGAGTTCTCAGTATAATGAGTTGGTTCAGTAATAGTCTGGTATAGACCTAGCTGTTGACATAAATTATCTATTTTTGTAGATGAAGTATTACTTAGCATATTATAGTTTAAGTCACCAGTGATTATAATATCCTTAATACCAGTATCGACTGCAAGGTTAATAGAATCTTCTATTATATTGGTGTAAACAGAGCTAGAGCTAGGAGGTCTGTAGAATAATCCTAATAGTAAACGTTTGTTATTGAGTAATATATCGACCCATATACATTCAAGTGGGTTGATTTCAAGATCGTGTCTACGTTTGTAGTGTATTGTGTCTTTAATGAATAACATGACCCCTCCGTGGTTGTCTCCAATGCGATCTTTTCTTTCTGGTTTGTTAAAAGAAGGAAGCATCATATCATCAGTTGAAACAGAATCATCGAGCCATGTTTCAGTAAAAGTAAGTATATCAAAACCATATAATTCGGAGTAGATGATATCTAATTTGTGCTTTATACTCTGAACGTTGTAGTGTACTAACGACAAATTATTCGAAAAATCTAGAGCTTCGAAATTACAATGAGATGAGGTGGATTGAGTACTACTGACAGAGCTTGTATCAGATGTAAGTAGTTCAATGGGGCCTGGGTTTGGGTGTACATCTCCTGATAACAACAATATGACCGATAGCCAAGTTAGGAAAGTGATCGCAAATATCATAGATGCAATGCATTTAGTCAAGTCTATATTTTCTGTGTATGTTTTACCTTTGATTAAGTGTCTGTATGGGTGTACAATCGCAGAATGACATTGTGAATTCCAGTGTATATTAATGAGCAACGATAAAAGACACAATGGACATTGGTACAGTGACATCAGCATTAATAGTTGCAACAACGCTGCAAACTTATATTTAATGCAGATCGACAGAGTGTTGGCGTCAGAGTACGTTTTCAAACTGGTCATGAGATTGTTGAAAGATAAATTAAAAACAAATCCGACACCAACACAAATGCGATCTTCAAGCACAAAATTGCATGACATTTATATTGCTCCATTTGTTCCCCCCATCTCTCTCGCGGTAGTCCAGAACGTCCTAATCGAAGTGTATTTAAGAAAAAAATAAAAAGCGCTTTAAGAAGCATGTTTTGGTAAAAAAGAGGCAATAAATATTTTATATTAACTCATAATTACTGATCACGAGTGAGAAATAACTAATTATGTAACTTGAATGAAGGATAATCAACTGTAATCTTGATTCCCATCATCACTATAAGAAGTATCATTATCATCCCAACAATATGCATAATTATTGTAGTTAATATAGTGCTCAACAGTTTATATCTTCCTTCGATCGATATACATAATCTCCTACATACATCAACATAATAACCAATAGTATCATTATCATCCCAACAATACGCATAATTATTGTAGTTAACATAGTACTCAACAGTTTATATCTTCCTTCCACCGATATACATAATCACCTACATCAACATAATAACAATAGTATCATTATCATCTGAAAGTATTGTGTGAGTACCTGATTTAACATACTAATCAAAAGCAGTATCCCTACATTATGCACAAAGACTTCATCATTACAATACTTATAAGCAACGTTAGTACTGTATAATTAAACACACCAAGCTTCATCAACAAAATAATGGTAAACATCATCAAAACATTCCGCTTAAATTCATACTCTTCATTATAATACTGATAAGAAACATCATCATCCCAACGTTATACTTCACCCAGTAATATAAGTAAGCAGCTTCATAAACGTATCTATGTTCACTTTTATCCCAAAATATTACATACTTATTTTCATCAACGTATTGCTCATGAGCTTCATCACCATTCCAACGTTGGACATGTTCATCTTTATCAGAAAATATACTCATAGTGTATCACCATCATCCCGACAGTATACACCGTCGTCTATATCAATATAATATTTTTGTGTATCATCATCATCATCATCATCATCATCATCATCATCATCATCATCATAATAACCATTATCATCACCATCGTCAAAATATAATACTTTAGCATCTACATCACTATAATACACATATGTATCATCGTCATCCGAAACATTGTACAGTGTCACCTACATCGACATAATACTCGTATATATCACCATCATTATCATCTTATTGTCGTCATTTTACATATTATCCCTTTATCAACACAATACCCATATGAATCATCAATATCATCATCATCATCATCATCCCAAACAATATACATTATCGCCTATATCAACATTATACTCATAAGTATATATCTCATCATCGTCCTCATCTACTTCACCATTAGCAATAATCATCATCATCATCATCATCATCATCCCAAGTATTTTATATCACCTACATCAAAATAATACTCATCAATACATATCTCATCGTCAGCATTTGTCGACCTCAGTCAAGTTATACCGAATGTACAGAATCGAAACACATATCACCACGTACACCACGTACACATTCAACGGATATATGAATTTACAGATGCAATAATTACGACGAACGCCAAATTCTGAAAATACGAGCGAAAAACGGAAATTATTATTATCTCGATTTTTTTTCGGAAAAAATGCTTCAAATCAAAATTACCAAAAAACAAACCGAGCGATTTTGGAATAATTTTTAAAGCGTTTTTTGACGTAGGGTAGGGTTAAATAATTGAATAATATAAAAAATCTAGTTTGTCAATTTTTCTAAAAATCTCACAATTATTGTACAATATACAGTATGAAAACATATAAAAATTATGCAAAATTCGCTTTGTTTGATTTTTGGTAATTTTGATTTGAAGCCGTTTTTACGAAAAAATCGAGAGAAAAAATAGTTTCCGTTTTTCGCTAGTATTTTCAAAATGTGGCGTTCGTCGTAATTTTTGCATCTGTAAATGCATACATCCGTCAAATGTGTACATGGTGATAAATGTTTCTATTCGGTGTATTAGGAATAACTCAACTGAGGTCGAAAAAAATACGCGATTTTGCTGCTTTACATTGGGACGTCAAAAAGGCTTAACATGGCCATGTTTACGACGTCACATATAAATATACATTCTATTGACCGCTGCAAAAAATACATATTCACATTGGAAATTTCTTCTAGTTTCATAATATACTAATTGAACCACTGATTTAGCAAATATTTTAACCTTAATCAACTGCCAAAAATCTTATGGAAAACGTATAGAATTATGCAATATGTTGACGTCTTTTTAGACGTAGGGTGGGGTTAAATAATCAAAAATAAAAAAAATCTAGTTTGTCAATTGTTCTAAAAATCTCACAATCACTGTGAAGCATATTGTTAGAAATCAAATAAAAATTATTCCAAAATCGCTCGGTTTGTTTTTTGGTAAATTTGATTTGAAGCATTTTTTTCGAAAAAATCGAGATAATAATAATTTCCGTTTTTCGATAGTATTTTCAAAATGTGGCATTCGTCGTAATTTTTGCATATGTAAATTCATATATCCGTTGAATGTGATCGTGGTGATATGTGTTTCGATTCTGTACATTCCGTATAACTTGACTGAGGTCGACAAATACGCGAATTTGCTGCTATAAATCGGGACGTCAAAAAGACCAAACATGGCCATGTTTACGACGTCATAGGTAAAGAAGTGTTATATTTACCGCAGAAAAAAAAGCATATCCAAATTGGAAATTACTTCTTGTTTCATTACATACCAAATATTCCCTTGATTTCGAAAATAATTTAAAAGGTATATTCCTCCTTAAGTCACTGATTTTATGTATATTTTTATACTTGATCATAATTTACTTTTAAAATGATATGCGGACTGCTTAAAACAGCTTTTGACAGCTTTGGAGGTTTCAGGCACAACTTCATCCCATAATCGTATGTACCCGAAATAAATTTTGGATCGTAATTCCGACCAAAGATAGATGAGTAAAGGCAAAATAGTGCAGTGGTTAATATCGTCGATTCGGATCGTAAGGACTGGTGTTCAATCCCACCCGGCATCTACATTTTTTTAATTGATCGTATTTACACAATAAAGTCAATTATTTATGTATATTTATAATAACTGATATGTATTTATTGCCTTTTGTAAATTAACGGTCCAGCTGTTCAATTTTTTTTGTCTCTACTGTCCTTCCATCGATATCTTATTTGGCTCTACTTGCAAAAGACCAGCAGGGCTTATGTCATGGTAAATTGTCCATCGTCCATCTGTTAACCTTTTTCTTGTAGAAGCTATAGCATCCCCCACATTTTTCAAAGAATCTTATCCAAACTCACACAGCATTTGTATAACCACAAACTCTTGAGTTCTTGAACCAACGTGATTGAACCACAAATGCTCCCTGCCACAGTGCTTACAAGCACATTTTTAAGGAAACTTAAAAACCACCTTTTTCTCTGAAAGTTCAAGCCATAGACCATAGATATTTTAAACAATGAAAAGAAGACAGTACATGGATTTTGCTTATTATGATGAAGTGTACATACTAATAGAGAAGATTTTAGTAGACGTATTACTTAAAGGGATTATATTGGCAAGTAACAAAACACGCTGTTAATCCAGATATTTCCTGTATGCAGTGTGCACAAAATAATGCTTATATATTGACGTATAACCTTTATTTACTTGAAATTATCAAATTAACAGTAATTGAATATTGGCCAAAACTTTAATACGCCCCGCAATAAAGTATTGCGTAATGTTTACATTGAACTCCGTAAACTTCCCGAAAAAATCCTTGAAAACGAGATCAGGAACGAGTCTTCACGATGTTATCCGATGATTGATCGGAAATCCGAAAGCGGTTCGTTGGAAATAGCAAATGTAAACAAAAACAAAAATGTGACTTCAGAAACCCGATGTTTGTAATAAAGAGGTTATGCAATTAGACACTTTAGACGGGTATATCTCTAAGTTTTAAGTGTATCTTCATGCTGGGCGTGTTTATTTAGGACAGGGAATTGACGGTAATATGCCAATATAATCCCTTTAAGGAAACACTATTTGGTACTTTCAAGGAACTATGTTTAAAACTTTCGGAGATCTAGGATACAGCGGAAATACTTTTAGAGATCTGGGGAACATGGACAAAATACTTTTGGGGAACTTTGGCAAATACTTTTGGAGATCTGGGGAACAATAGGTATTACTTTAAGAGATCCAGAGAACAGGGACCCCCTGGGAGGGCCTCACTTTTACGGGATAATATAATAGGAATTTATGACTGTATATTACTAGTGCCTTAATGTTATCAAGTTACTGATATTACTCTTTGTGTGAACACCGACCTAATAAGCAAAATCCTTGCACTGCTTCTTCCCATGGTCCTTTGGCAGATCAGGCTCACCCTGCACATCTCTTGTCTCTGTATGCCAATCGTCTTGACAAGGGTTGTTTGAATATGTATGTAATCCTCATAATCAAGTTCAATGAAGTCGTGTTTGACTTCACTAGAGAGGACACATAGGATATCTTCAGGTGCAATGCCCAAATTTGACCCCGGGAACCTGACTTCTACAACCTTTACAAAAGACCCCAATAGTAACAATGCTTCATGTCAAATATCTAAGGTCTATGGCTTGAATTTTCAGAGAAAATGTGTTTTTAAAGTTTCCGTAAACATGTGCTTGTAAGCCCTGTGGCATCGGACATTTGTGATTCAATCAGGCTGGTTCAAAAACTTGTCCGCGATTTTGTGGTTATATGAATGCTGTGCAAGTTTGGTTAAGATTGATTAAAAAATGAGGGGGTGCTATCGCGTCTACAAGAAAAAGGCTAATAAATGAACGACGGACAACTTACCACGACATAAGCCCTGCTGGCCTTTGGCAAGTAGAGTCTAAGAAGAGTTCGAGGAAAGGATAGAAGAGACAAAAATCTCTGTTTGAACAGCTGAACGATTAATTTGCAAAAGGCAATACATAAACATAAATAATTGACTATATTGTGTAAACAAGATCTAATAAATAAAAAAGTTAGATGCCGAGAGGGATTGAACACCAGTCCTTACGATCTTAATCGACGATGATAACCACTGCACTAGTCTGCCTGTAAGCATCAAAATTGTTAATATATCTTTGTTCTGAATTACCATCCAAAATTTATTTCGGGTACATAAGATTATGGAATGGAGTTGGACAGAGTCCCAAACCAACGCGTTGCCAGAAACCTCCAAAACTGCCAAAAGCTGTTTTAAGCAGTCAACATCACATTTTAAAAGTAAGTTATGATCTAGTATAGAAATTATACATAAAATCAGTGACTTAATTACAGAAACTGGCAGGCTAATAGCAATATAATGTCCACGGCACTTTTAGTATTTCTTAAATAGCTCTTCGAATATCTTTCTTCGGAATTTAAATTATTACGGATTGAAAACAAAATATGTTGAAAATTTCACGCAAAATTTTTTTGGATAAAAAACGTTACAGTAGTCTTGATTTAACAAATACGTTTAAACAAACCCAATAAAAATAGAAATATCACGTAGAAAAATGAAGAAGTAAGTTTTCCATCTGTGACGAAAGTTTTATATCGACATTTAAAGTCGTTTTTCTTATTTCTTACTTTAAAAATGGGCTGAAAAGAGAAAATGATCACAAAAAATAACATTATGCGTAAATATTCTTATTTCTTTAAATTTAAAAAAGTAAAATTAATCTCCCAAATTTACAATCAAGCCCTTTCCTTTGATACCATAATCACAGAAATATGTTATTTGATTCTGGAGGAGTTGTGTTTCCATGATTTAGAAAAAGCCACTTGGTCTAGTGGTAGAGCGCCAAACCCATGCTTGGAGGATCGTAGGTTCGATTCTCCTCCACGACTATGTGTAGTGTCCTTAAGCAAGACATTTTTCCACATATGCTTAGTACTAGTAATATATACCAAGGAAGACTTCGAGCGTGATTTGTCCAAGTTGTAAGAACTTGTTTCACAATCCAAGCAAAATAAATAAGTTTAAACTAAACTAGAAAACGCCAATGTGCCACCTGAAATTTAGACAAGTGCCTCCAGTTGCCTATCTCGTTTTATATGTCTCTGATAAAATTGGTAAAATTAGGTACTTTTTTCTTCTTTTTTTTTAAGGACAATATCCCTAGATCTCTAAAATTAGGCCTTTGATCCCTGAATCTCTGAAAGTAATGCCCAATGTTCCCCAGATGTCTGAAAATAAATGGTCATGTTTTTCAGATCTCAAAAACCACTGGGAGAACCTCAAAAGTTTGCAATACACAAATCAAACAATTGTTTTATTATTTCATTAATACACTGCGTTTATAGGAGACTGTTTTTCTAAGGATCCAAAATGGCGGAATGGTGATGATGAATATAATTTTATTTATCGTCGCCACCGGTTTTCTACCTGGGCGACGCCTCCAGAAGAATATTAGTAATTTTAGCGGGTTTTTGGAGGATAGTGCAGAGATACAGAAGACCCTTTTGTAGCGTCCTTGGTTCTTCAACATTACTGATGTAAAGCATCGATACCTCGATTTTTGTTAAAGTTTCATATGAAAGTCTGATAAGTATTTTTAATTGGAAGAGTGGGAAATCGAACCCCTGGATTCGCAGTCCAAGGCCTTAACCACTTGTGGCCCAACCCTATTCCATGTAAAATTATGAAATAAAATATGTTTAAATTAAATTAATCACTGGACCACTATTACTAATCCGCAGAATGGCGTACGCGCGCTGCATTATAGGTAAGTGTGTACACAATCGTGACGTCAGTGAAA
Organism: Panopea generosa; assembly: GCA_029582155.1. NCBI lineage: Eukaryota > Metazoa > Mollusca > Bivalvia > Adapedonta > Hiatellidae > Panopea > Panopea generosa. The sequence goes on from CM055908.1 coordinate 46,003,178, forward strand.
ACGAAGGATACTTCCGTAAACCAGGACTGCGTTTAGCACCGTTAAACAGCAAACATGTTTCCCTAAAATCATCGCGTACTATGTACTACTATGAGGTTGAGCCAGTGTCCAGGAAATATGTTAGCTAACGTTAGCAAACGTTTAACCGAACTGAACGCAGCACATATGTTTTTATATGCGTGAAAATTGATTTCATAAAATGAATGTATTCTTCGATACACTCGGGCGTTAAATGAATTAACAAAGACAACAAATTGTTTTGCGAGTGCTATGTCTTTAAAATGGCAGACAACATATTTTAAACTAAATGTTACCCAGACTGTTCAATTTCGATTGATTTAAACTGGGAGATACGCCCAAAAATAGAATTGAAAGACACCAAAGATATTGCACAATTTTGTTCTGATTTGTCCATTGTACGAACATATTCGTAAATTGTATGTTAAAAAATACAAGTGTATTAAGTTTATTAAACTAATGCAAGTAGATCTAGAATCGAGATTATCTATAAAATGAGTTAGTGTATGTGTGTGGGCAGGTCAGGTTCTGTTATAGGGCCAGGTTCTGTTTTGTGATTTATAGGATCAGGTTCTGTTATAGGTTCTGTTCTGTGATTTATAGGGCCATGTTCTGTTCTGGGATTTATAGGGTCAGGTTCTGTCCTGGGATTTATAGGGCCAGGTTCTGTTCTGTGATTTATAGGGTCAGGTTCTGTTATAGGACCAGGTTCTGTTCTGTGATTTATAGGGCCAGGTTCTGTTTTGTGATTTATAGAGTCAGGTTCTGTTATAGGGCCAGGTTCTGTTCTGTGATTTATAGGGCCAGGTTCTGTTCTGTGATTTATAGGGCCAGGTTCTGTTCTGTGATTTATAGTCAGGTTCTGTTGTAGGGCCAGGTTCTGTTCTGTGATTTATAGGGCCAGGTTCTGTTTTGTGATTTATAGAGTCAGGTTCTGTTCTGTGATTTATAGAGCAAGGTTCTGTTCTGCGATTTATAGGGCCAGGTTCTGTTCTGCGATTTATGTGGCCAGGTTCTGTTCTGGGATTTATAGGGTCAGGTTCTGTTCTGGGATTTATAGGGCCAGGTTCTGCTCTGGGATTTATAGGGTCAGGTTCTGTTTTGGGATTTACAGTGCTGTAGAATACTTTGACAAGGTGTCACAGCGGATTCTCATTCAATACAGCCCAAATAACAGGATACAACAATAAAATGTTGTATATGTACAAGGTTCAGTCCGTATTTTCATCCTTCTGCTGGACTAATATGCTCTTGACAAAGATAACTAATATATGTATGGACATTAACAATACAGAGCGACCGAAACATAAAATGGTAAGAGTTGCCTCGCTTACCGGAAACTATAAAAAATCTTCATGTACAGCTTAAAATTATAGTTATAAAGTATAGAATATTTTAGATAGTGTTTGTCCTTGAAATAAATATAAATCGAATTCAAGAAAGAATTATTCAAAGTCATGTTTATTATCAAATAAATAATATCATTACATTTCATTATTGAATGACATATTGTGCATCACGTGTAAATTTCCTTTTCCGGTTAACGGCCAAACCTGCAGGTTGTGTTTTCATTCATGTTATTAAATCGACTAGCATCTACTACTCTAATGGAATAATGCATAAATCAGAAAGATATTGAAACTAGTTCGGTATTTGATTATGTATTTAGAATGATCATTAAATGTATAATTTCAGCATTATGTAAATCTCGTCGTTTTCCGTCCTAATGAAAATCAGCAATCCAAAATAGAAGCATATTCTATCGTGTCTCCGTCGTGTTCCGTGTGATCTGCAGCTGATTGGCTGGGCTGTTTGGGTCCGTATTCGATTATACACGATCCATACGCCAATAATTATATCCTTCAGTTTTTAATTTTCTTAAAATTTTACATAAATTTACATTTTACGAATTTCAGAACATTCTTGGCACCCTTACATTTTTGTCTTGTCAAATAAAGTAATCATTGTTATGTTAAGGCAACAATGTGCAATTCAGATTTGATATTATAACAGTTATACATTTGTAACTTTTTACGAGGTTGGTGTTATCTGCTAACAATGTCGAACATAATTTAGTGATCATATTTTTATTAAAAATGTTCAAATTTTGTCCTTCAGTTCAATAACTGTAATTTTGAAACAGACGATAATGATTAGCAATAATGAATTGCTTTTTATTTAACCTTAATATATTTCAGAACATCTGATGTATATTTCATTTACAATATTTGAATCTGTTTACAATTTATATGCCACCTTGGGATTAAATTATTTATTCATGCAATGGATTGTTTCAATGATTGCCAAGAAATGATGTAAAGGTTTGTAGGACCACGTTTTAATTGAGTTCTTGTTTCGTTTCAGGGCCTAAAAAATGAAGTTAAACAAACTAACCTCATCTTCCAGACGAAAGAACAGGAGGCGTCACTTCAATGCTCCATCCCACGTCCGAAGGAAGCTGATGAGCTCTCCTTTATCAAAGGAATTGAAACAGAAGTACAATGTCAGATCTATTCCCATCAGAAAGGATGATGAAGTTCAGGTAGGGGTTTGAACTTTGAACAATGGGTACTTTTAATTGTTTCAGTTTAAAAAGTAAGAAAAATGTATCCAGTGTAGTGTGTTTAAGTCTTTTGTCCTGCCCACATACCATGAACAATATAGATGAACTGATGTTGATACGGCATTTAATGATTTTGATACTAAATAATGAACATGTGAAGGCATGATGGTGTTAGGATTAATATTGATACTTTGATAGTCTTGAGAATAGCTTGTATCGCCAGCATGACTTTTGTTTTTGTGTACAGCTGTACCTGTGCAGTGCTCCAGATAAGCTTTTCTTCAAATGACTATTTTACCCAGGGCTATTGTTAAAAGTCGGGGTCCTTAGTTTTCCCGCCGGCTATTCTTACTAACACCTGGCTATTTTCATCTGAGTTTCTTACATTTTTTTTATGGAAAAACTCTAGATCCCCCCTCTTCTTTTCCTTTCACCCTCCTACTTCAAAACTGAATGAAAGTCCTGTTAGTATGCAATGCAAATATTAAAGGTAAAAATGAACATTGTTATCAAGTTGCTATTTCAAATAGTGCTTATGAGCACTGCCTGTGTTTTGCTGTAATTTTAAGATTGTTGACAATGTTATAGAATGTTTAACTTGCTGTTAAGCAAACATATATATTATGATTTATAGTATTAAACATCATAATATAACATTAATTTAATTATAGGTTGTCCGTGGACATTACAAAGGACAGCAAGTTGGCAAGGTTGTCCAATGCTACAGAAAAAAGTTTGTCATATTTATTGAGAGAATACAGAGAGAAAAAGCCAACGGCGCTTCAGTCAATGTAGGCATCCACCCATCTAAAGTAAGTTGTATAATTATAATTGCATCCAATTGTCTATAATTTGAAAATCTACAAAAATTTATGGCAAATTAAAATGGATCAAGACAATTATAAAAAATCCATGTAATCCTTCAATAATGCAATCAAGATTTTTTTGATTGCTTCTTTCTCGCACAAAACCAGCTTTCCACTGCCTTCTCTAAACCAACTACACCTGTATCGCTCTATTCTTACCTATCAATTACACATCTATGCTCTTGCCATCAAGTAACACGAATCACTGCCCCTAACATGGTAGGGTGAATCAATATTTTCCCTAATACTCAGTAGTTTGATCATAATGAACCAGCTACTTCCATACAGGGATACAGCAAAGTTTGGCAGCTGGACGAGTGATCTAACCATTGGTCACTCTCCTTACCAACCAAACTACACACCAATCCTCTCCAACCAAACAACACACACAACCTTACCATCCAAACTACACATCATTGTCCTTACTGCAAACTACACACCACAACAGTCCACTTGTTAACCAAACTCACTCATTTCTTTGCTTTTCAACCGAAGTTCTTCATTGTTCTTATCTTTCAAACTACTTGCATGACCGCTCTACCTACCGATCAAATTACACATTATTTTAAACAAAATGAACTAAACTACTCACCATCACATGAATATTGTCTATTTCTTGGGATATAACTAACTACATTTAAACATCTTCCCTCATACTCAGTAGTTTGATCATAATGATCCAGCTACTTCCATACAGGGATACAGCAAAGTTTGGCAGCTGGACGAGTGATCTAACCATTGGTCACTCTCCTTACCAACCAAACTACACACCACTGACCTTACCATCTAAACTACATATTGTTCTTAATGCAAACTACAACACACCATTACTTACCAAAATACACTGTCTTTTCTTTGCCTTTCAGTCGAAGTACTACATTGTCCTGATATTCGAACTACATCTCTGATATCACTCTCCCTATCAATCAAATTGCACGTTATTTTAAACTGAATGCACAAAACTACCCACCCCCCATCACATGTATAGTCTATTTCTTGAGATATAACTAACTACATTTAAATAAATATATTCCCTCATACTCAGTAGTTTGATCATAATGATCCAATTACTTCCATACAGGGATACAGCAAAGTTTGGCAGCTGGACGAGTGATCTAACCATTGGTCACTCTCCTTACCAACCAAACTACACACCACTGTCGTTGCTAAACAACACACAACTGACCTTACCAACTAAACTACATGCCACCAACCTTACCAACCAAACTACACATCACTGACCTTACCAACAAAACACCACCGACCTTGCCAACTTAACTACACACCACCGACCTTGCTTACCAAGCTGCACTGCTGTTGGTTACCAACTGAACTACATTATATTGTCCTTAATAACGTAACTTATCACTCTTCTTGCCATCTAAACTTTACACAATGTGACCTTTGTCCATCTATTAAAAAGATTGTTTCCGATGAATACCTACTGAAGGGGTCTATGTATTAAAGGGTACCGCATGTCAGAATATAAATGGCTATTTATCGTTAAACAAACATGTAAATAACACAAAAATCCATGTAATCCTTCAATAATGCAATCGAATATTGTTTTTATTGTTTCTTTCTCGCACAAAACCAGCTTTCCACTGCCTACATTTAACCAACTACACCTGTATCGCTCTATTCTTACCTATCAATTACACATCTATGCTCTTGCCATTAAGTAACACGAATCACTGCCCCTAACATGGTAGGGTGAATCAATATCTTCCCTAATACTCAGTAGTTTGATCATAATGAACCAGCTACTTCCATACAGGGATACAGCAAAGTTTGGCAGCTGGACGAGTGATCTAACCATTGGTCACTCTCCTTACCAACCAAACTACACACAATCCTCTCCAACCAAACAACACACACACAACCTTACCATCCAAACTACACATCATTGTCCTTACTGCAAACTACACACCACCACAGTCCACTTGTCAATCAAACTCACTCATTTCTTTGCTTTTAAACCGAAGTTCTTCATTGTTCTTCTTATCTTTCAAACTACATACGTGACTGCTCTACCTACCGATCAAATTACACATTATTTTAAACAAAATGTACTAAACTACTCACCATCACATGAATATTGTCTATTTTTTGGGATATAACTAACTACATTTAAACATCTTCCCTCATACTCAGTAGTTTGATCATAATGATCCAGTTACTTCCATACAGGGATACAGCAAAGTTTGGCAGCTGGACGAGTGATCTAACCATTGGTCACTCTCCTTACCAACCAAACTACACTCAATCATCTCCAACCAAACAACACACACACACAACCTTACCATCTAAACTACACATCATTGTCCTTACTACAAACTACACACCACCACAGTCCACTTGTCAACCAAACTCACTCATTTCTTTGCTTTTCAACCGAAGTTCTTCATTATTCTTATCTTTCAAACTACATACGTGACTGCTCTACCTACCGATCAAATTACACATTATTTTAAACAAAATGTACTAAACTACTCACCATCACATGAATATTGTCTATTTTTTGGGATATAACTAACTACATTTAAACATCTTCCCTCATACTCAGTAGTTTGATCATAATGATCCAGTTACTTCCATACAGGGATACAGCAAAGTTTGGCAGCTGGACGAGTGATCTAACCATTGGTCACTCTCCTTACCAACCAAACTACACACAATCCTCTCCAACCAAACAACACACACACACAACCTTACCATCCAAATTACACATCATTGTCCTTACTGCAAACTACACACCACCACAGTCCACTTGTCAACCAAACTCACTCATTTCTTTGCTTTTCAACCGAAGTTCTTCATTATTCTTATCTTTCAAACTACATACGTGACTGCTCTACCTACCGATCAAATTACACATTATTTTAAACAAAATGTACTAAACTACTCACCATCACATGAATATTGTCTATTTTTTGGGATATAACTAACTACATTTAAACATCTTCCCTCATACTCAGTAGTTTGATCATAATGATTCAGTTACTTCCATACAGGGATACAGCAAAGTTTGGCAGCTGGACGAGTGATCTAACCATTGGTCACTCTCCTTACCAACCAAACTACACACAATCCTCTCCAACCAAACAACACACACACACAACCTTACCATCCAAACTACACATCATTGTCCTTACTGCAAACTACACACCACCACAGTCCACTTGTCAACCAAACTCACTCATTTCTTTGCTTTTCAACCAAAGTTCTTCATTGTTCTTCTTATCTTTCAAACTACATACGTGACTGCTCTACCTACCGATCAAATTACACATTATTTTAAACAAAATGTACTAAACTACTCACCATCACATGAATATTGTCTATTTTTTGGGATATAACTAACTACATTTAAACATCTTCCCTCATACTCAGTAGTTTGATCATAATGATCCAGTTACTTCCATACAGGGATACAGCAAAGTTTGGCAGCTGGACGAGTGATCTAACCATTGGTCACTCTCCTTACCAACCAAACTACACTCAATCCTCTCCAACCAAACAACACACACACACAACCTTACCATCTAAACTACACATCATTGTCCTTACTACAAACTACACACCACCACAGTCCACTTGTCAACCAAACTCACTAATTTCTTTGCTTTTCAACCGAAGTTCTTCATTATTCTTATCTTTCAAACTACATACGTGACTGCTCTACCTACCGATCAAATTACACATTATTTTAAACAAAATGTACTAAACTACTCACCATCACATGAATATTGTCTATTTTTTGGGATATAACTAACTACATTTAAACATCTTCCCTCATACTCAGTAGTTTGATCATAATGATCCAGCTACTTCCATACAGGGATACAGCAAAGTTTGGCAGCTGGATGAGTGATCTAACCATTGGTCACTCTCCTTACCAACCAAACTACACACCACTGTCCTTGCCAAACAACACACCACTGACCTTACCAACTAAACTACATGCCACCAACCTTATCATCCAAACTACACATTGTTCTTAATGCAAACTAAAACACACCACTACTTACCAAAATACACTCTTTTCTTTGCCTTTCAATCAAAGTACTACATTGTCCTGATCTTTGGACATCTCTGATATCACTCTCCCTATCAATCAAATTGCACATTATTTTAAACTGAATGCACAAAACTACCCACCTCCCATCACATGGATAGTCTATTTCTTGAGCTATAACTAACTACTTTTAAATAAATATATTCCCTCATACTCAGTAGTTTGATCATTATGATCCAATTACTTCCATACAGGGATACAGCAAAGTTTGGCAGCTGGACGAGTTATCTTACCATTGGTCACTCTCCTTACCAACCAAACTACACACCACTGACCTATTGTCCAAACTACACACCATCAACCTTACCAACTAAATTACACACCACCAACCTTACCAACCAAACTACACAACACCGACCTTGTCAACCAAACTACACACCACTGACCTTTCTAACCAAACTACACTGCTGGTGGTTACCAACTGCTACATTATATTGTCTTTACTAACATAACTTCTCATCACTCTTCTTGCCAACTGAACTTTACACAATATTTTCTGCCCCCTCCAAATGCGACAATCGAGTAATGGTGAAGGGGCATTAAGACCCCCATCATTCTGGTAAAAATATTTATTTCCGATGAATACCTACTGAAGGGGTATTATGTATTGAATCAATATTTTCTGTATAAAATACAGGTCAAGTTAGATATATGTTGTGACCCTTTTTACTTCAATTTCGGTAAAAAATTGGTTGTCCAATCAATAGCGAGGGAGAGTGGGATGTAGGACATCCATGCTGACACACACAGGGACACAGCAAAGTTTGGCAGCTGGACGAGTGATCAAGTCATAGGTCACTCTCCTTACCAACCAAACTACACATCACTGTCCTTACTGCAAACTACATACTGCCAAACTAATGTACACACTTTTCTTTGGTTCTTATTTTCCGAGCTACATCTGTAACATCACTCTCCCTACCAATCAAATTGCACATTATATGAATACTAAACTACCATTATCACATGTCTATTTCTTTGGATATGACCTGGTCAGGAAGATAGCCCAAATACACCGTTATGGTGCAAAAGCACCATATGGGACATATGAACCATATTTTGATAGTATTTGATAGTAGTGAACTACTCAGTAGTTTGATCATAATGATCCAGTTACTTCCATACAGGGATACAGCCAAGTTTGGCAGCTGGACGAGTGATCTATCCATTGGTCACTCTCCTTACCAACCAAACTACACACCACTGACCTTACCAACCAAACTACATGCCACTCTCCTTACCAACCAAACTACACTGCTGCAGGGCTTGAAATTTCTGATTAAAGTTACTCGTCCTGCTTTTCCAACATTTTAAATTAAATGCTTAAAATCCAAGAAATATTAAGGTCAGTTTCTTAAATCTTACTCGTCCTGACCAAATGTTCACTCGTCATGGGTAGCGGACTAGTGGAATTTTCCAGTCCAGTGCTGGTGGTTATCAACTACATAGCTCATGGTTACCAAAAAAACTACACAATTCTATATATTACACACCACTGCCTCACCATTAACAACACTATCTTCACCATGGCTCAGTCGGTAGTATGACTATCAATCCAGGGGTCATGAGTTTGAATCCTCGCCAGTCTCTGTGTTGATTGATATATGACTTGCGCCTTGTCTTTCCTCTCGCTGCTGAAACAAGTGAGAAAGTAATCAGTTATTTGCAGAAATGGGTGTGATCGATTACTGGTTACCCATCCAGAATCCCAGGAAATAGTGGTTGGGTCATCTGATCGTTTGTTAGCCGATGTTGGCATAAACATGACGCTTAATATTTGAAAAAATCAATTATCCTTATAATTATTAACTTGGATTACCCAGTCCTGATCACCCAGAGTCCTTATCATCTTGATCTTGTTTTTCTATAATACAAATGTCCATTTACAATATAACATTTTATACATTTTAATTTTCTCGAGTCGAGCTAAAATGTATGGTGCTCAGTGTTGTCTTCCCGTCTAAACTCTCTATATGGGTTAAGTCAACCACCGGTACTTTGACAATGTTTTGTGAACATGGATACTATCTACAAAGTTAATAAGATTCTATTTGACTATTATATCCGACATGTGAAAAAAAATCTCCTTAGGATGACTGCTTAATTTTATTTCATCTCCAGTATCATTGTTATTCCATCTTTGACTTATTTATACATGCATTCTAAACAAGTTTAAATTTTGCAGGTTGTAGTTGTAAAACTGAAAATGGACAAAGATCGCAAGCGTATTCTTGAGCGCAAGGCCAGGTCTAGACAGGTTGCAGACAAGGGCAAACACACCGAAGAATCCATCATGGAAACATCGTAGTTGTCTTCCGTTGTCCTGTAAAAATGCTAATAAAGAGAAAAATCATATTTGCTTTGTACAATTATCTGACATCAAATATAAGGAGTAAGAAAAGCTGTTATACTGGTAGATACTTCAGTTAGCTATTTTGATTTTCCCTGTGTCCATCCATCCGTCCATGAACTTCTTAGCTTGCCGGAACAAATTCCAAGAGGAGCTATTGTCATGACGGCGTCGGCATCTGTAGACACTCCGGTTAAACTTTTGCGTTTAAGTTTCAGTTATCTATGCAACCACTCATTGGATGTGAATGAAATTTCTCACGTGTGTTCACCATCACAAATGGAACACACAGAGATAAAAACATAACTCGGGATTGCATTTTGGCACATTTATGGCCCTTTTTGGACTTGCGACACCAAGGTTAAACTTTGCGTTTAAGTTTAAGATATTTATGCAACCACTCATTCAATGTGAATGAATGGAACACACAGAGACAAGAACCATAACTTAAGATTGCTTTTTGGTACAGTTATGGCCCTATTTCGACTTAATTTTTCAGGTTAGTTTTTTATCGCCAAGATATCTATGCAACCACTCATTGGATATGAATGAAACTGCATGTGTGTTCACCATCATCATTGAAACACACAGACGAGAATCCTAACTCTGGGTTGCTTTTTGGCATAGTTATGGCCCTTTAACACTTAATTTTTCAACTGTACACACCCAGGTTAAACTTTTGCGTTTAAGTTTTCGTGTGGTTCTACCCAGGAAGACTTGAGTGTGATTTGTCTTGAGTTTTAAGAATTTATTTCACAATCATAGTAAAATAAAACGCAAGTATATGTAATGTATCATCTACATATGACCTAAATGAAATTTAAAAAATTACTTGCTGTCGACATATTAATATGAAATAATAGCTGGTCTTGGATAAAGGTATATTCAATATAAAAAAAAAATTGCAGTTTTGAAGGTTCAGTATATTATAGTTGTGGCCCTTGTGAATCGTCAAAAATGTCACTAATCATTTATACTTTACATATATTTAATCCTTGTTTAACTTGCACATTTTGTTATGTAACCATGTGTCTTGATCAGACCAAAACAAGTATATTTGGGGTACAAAAGAAACATGACCAAGGGTGCCAACATTCTGAACTTTGTTCTGACAGCACTAGCAAGGTCTGTTTTGGCAAAAGCTAGATTTTGTGAACATAATCAAATTTTATGGAGAATAAACAAATTATAAACTGAAATCTTTATTTGTAAATAAAATACTTTATTTTTCAAGATCAGTTTACTATTATTTGGATGAATATAAATTTTGATGTTTAATGAGAAATGTCTAATGTTTGCAACAAAATTTCCATTGATTATTAGCTCTACTGCAGAAGTGCTTATGCGATGGCCTGTTGTCCGTCGTCTGTCTTCTGTTAGCACTTTCTCTGAAACCACTAGGCCAATTAAACTGAAACTTCACATGGATGTTTCTATTGCATAGGAAACTATACAGATGATTTTTTTTAATCTGAAATTCAAGATGGCCGCCATTTCTAAAATAGTCCAACACTTAAAATTTTTTCTCATGAACGGCACAACCGATTTTCAAAATGTTTATGTAGAAATGATGACCAACTAAGTTATGTTAGATTTGTTCAAATGGTGGGTTAAAAATGATCCCGCACCGAGAGTTCAATTAGGGACGTCATAATTAATTATATATATATATATATATATTTTTTTTTTAAATGGAAATGATTTTGCCTATATCTTCATGAAAGCATTGCTAGGTGAAGGAGGTTCAGTTTTGTAAAAATGGCTGGGTTACACTGTCTTAAGGGGTCAGGAGGGGCTCCAAAAGGGTAAAAATTGGGTATTACTAAAAATCGCTTTTTAAGAACCGGTATGTCAGATTTGTACATATTTGATATAATTTATCCCTATGTGTAGCGGTGTGATTGCAGATAAAAAATTTTGGGCTAAAATTTATAGGGGCCCTGTAAGGGGACTTAGAATTTTACATAGGGATAATATGGGAAAACAGAAAATTCTCTTTTTTAGCTCTACTGGCCAAAGGCCAGAAGTGCTTATGCGATGGCGCGTTGTCTGTCGTCTGTTAGCAGCACTTTCTCTGAAACTACTAGGCCAATTAAACTGAAACTTCACATGCATGTTTCTGTTGCAAAGGAGACTATACAGAAGATTATTTTTTTTCGATCTGAAATTCAAGATGGCTGCCGTTACTAAAAATAGTCCAAAATTTAAAAAATCTCCTACTCATGAGCGGCCTACCAGATTTTCAAAATGTTTATGTAGTAATGATGACCAACTATAGTATTGTTAGATTTGTTCAAATGGTGTCCTTAGGGTTAAATATGACCCCACACCGAGGGTTCAATTAGGGGACACATGTCATTATAATATTTTTTGTTAAAATGGAAATGATTTTGCCTATATCTTCACAGAAGCATTGTTTGGTGAAGGAGTTTCAGATTTGTAAAAATGACTGTCTTAAGGGGTCTGGAGGGGCCCCAAAAAGGTAAAAATTGGGAATTACTAAAATCGTTTTCTTAAGAACCAGTATGTTAGATTTGTTCATATTTGGTATAAATTATTACTATGTGCAGGGGTTTGATTGCAGATAAGAATTAAGGGGCTAAAATTTATAGGGGCCCTGTAAGGGGACTTAGAATTTTACATAGGGATACTATGGGGAAACAGAAAATTCTCTTTTTCTTTCATCTATTCTAAAACCACTAGGCCAATTAAACTGAAACTTCACGTGCATGTTTCTGTTGCATAGGAGACTATACAGAAGATTTTTTTTTTCGATCTGAAATTCAAGATGGCCGCCGTTACTAAAACTAGTCCAAAACTTAAAAAATCTTCTTCTCATGAACGGCCCAACAGATTTTCAAAATGTTTATGTAGTAATGATGACCAACTATAGTATTGTTAGATTTGTTCAAATGGTGTCCCTAGGGTTAAATATGACCCCACACCGAGGGTTCAATTGGGGGACACATGTCATTATAATATTTTTTATTAAAATGGAAATGATTTTGCCTATATCTTCACAAAAGCATTGTTTGGTGAAGGAGGTTCAGATTTGTAAAAATGACTGTCTTAAGGGGTCTGGAGGGGCCCCAAAAAGGTAAAAATTGGGAATAACTAAAATCGTTTTCTTAAGAACCAGTATGTTAGATTTGTTCATATTTGGTATAAATTATTACTATGTGCAGGGGTTTGATTGCAGATAAGAATTAAGGGGCTAAAATTTATAGGGGCCCTGTAAGGGGACTTAAAATTTTACATAGGGATACTATGGGAAAACAGAAAATTCTCTTTTTCTTTCATCTTTTCTAAAACCACTAGGCCAATTAAACTGAAACTTCACGTGCATGTTTCTGTTGCATAGGAGACTATACAGAAGATTTTTTTTTTCGATCTGAAATTCAAGATGGCCGCCGTTACTAAAACTAGTCCAAAACTTAAAAAATCTTCTTCTCATGAACGGCCCAACAGATTTTCAAAATGTTTATGTAGTAATGATGACCAACTATAGTATTGTTGGATTTGTTCAAATGGTGTCCCTAGGGTTAAATATGATCCCGCCCTGAGGGTTCAATTAGGGGACACATGTCATTATAATATATATTTTTTTTTTTTAAAATTGAAATGATTTTGCCTATATTTTCACAGAAGCATGCCATTGTTTGGTGAAGGAGGTTCAGATTTGTAAAAATGACTGGATTCCACTGTCTTAAGGGGTCAGGAGGGGCCCCAAAAGGGTAAAAATTGGGAATTACTAAAAAAAATTTCCTCAGAACAGGTGTTAGATTTGTTCATATTTAGCATAAATTATCCCTATGTGTAGGGGTTTGATTGCAGATAAGAATTAAGGGGCTAAAATTTATAGGGGCCCTGTAAGGAGACTTAGAATTTTACATAGGGATGCTATGGGAAAACAGAAAATTCTCTTTCTCTTTCATCTATTCTGAAACCACTAGGCCAATTAAACTGAAACTTCACATGCATGTTTCTGTTGCATAAGAGACTATACAGAAGATTTTTTTTTCAATCTGAAATTCAAGATAACCGCCGTTATCAAAAATAGTCCAAAACATTAAAAATCTTCTTTTCATGAACGGCCCAACAGATTTTCAAAATGTTTATGTAGTAATGATGACCAACTATAGTATTGTTAGATTTGTTCATATGGTGTCCCTAGGGTTAAATATGATCCCGCCCTGAGGGTTCAATTATGGGACACATGTCATTATAATATTTTGTTGTTTTTTTAAAATGGAAATGATTTTGCCTATATTTTCACAGAAGCATGCCATTGTTTGGTGAAGGAGGTTCAGATTTGTAAAAATGACTGGATTCCACTGTCTTAAGGGGTCAGGAGGGGTCCCAAAAGGGTAAAAATTGGGAATTACTAAAATTGTTTTCTTAAGAACCGGTATGTTAGATTTGTTCATATTTGGCATAAATTATCCCTATGTGTAGGGGTTTGATTGCAGATAAGAATTAAGGGGCTAAAATTTATAGGGGCCCTGTAAGGGGACTTAGAATTTTACATAGGGATCAGGCCTTCTAAAATTCCAAAATGCAAATCGGTCCAGGTTTTTTACTACCGTAAGAATCGCACTTATTTATAAAAAATCACTAAAATTGCCTTACATTTTGCCATTACATGTATGCATACCCCACCCACCATGTCAGCTGCATCGTGTATTTCTCCGTTTATTTATTAATAGGAAACGATTTCAAGTTTATTTGTGTATTATTTATAACATACTTTATCACAATGTGTACATTTTAATGACTGACATTATGTTTCCGCTTTACTGAATAATTTTCATTCTATTAAAAATGTTCGATCGAACCGGAAGTGATGTAAGTTTCGGAAGCTGCGTGAAATAATCACCGTGGAAACCAATGTAACGGTTCAACCACAAAAATAAACCATTCAGAACCTGTCCCACATCAAAACAAAATCGGTCCGGCTTTTATCACTTTCATTAATTAATGTCATTAATTTTATAATTAAAATTATTTTTTTTTAAAAATGAAACAAACAAGTAACACCGCACGTTTTATCAAATATTTTAATGACGCAAACAATATTCGGTCCGACCGTCCCAGCTTTGGCTAGCGGTATATCAAAGAAATATACGAACGCAAATACAGTCTTTTGATGAACCGACAGAACGCTATGGGTCACTGATCACACATCGAAGGCGTGCTACATAGCGATAGACTCTTCCGATAAACTCCCCTAATACCGTCAATGGTTTAGTCGAAATTGTCATCATTTCGCACAGCAGGTGACAAAACAAACGGATTATTGGGTCAAATTATATTGCCGCAAGGCGTATTTCGCAGGTCAGTATGGCATGGTAAGAGCAATTTATGAGATTTTATACGACCGATAGAAAATATCTGGACCGATTTTTTATTGAACTTTGAAAATATCTGGACCGATTTTTTATTAAACTTTGAAACGAAAACCGGTTTTGAACTTCTGAAATCGGTCCAAAAACCGAAAAACCGGCAATTTTAGAAGGCCTGATAGGGATACTATAGGAAAACAGAAAATTCTCTTTTTCTTTCATCTATTCTGAAACTACTAGGCCAATTAAACTGAAACTTCACATGCATGTTTCGCTTGCATAGAAGACTATACAGAAGATTTTTATTTTTCGATCTGAAATTCAAGATGGCCGCCGTTACTAAAAATAGTCCAAAACTTAAAAAGTCTTCTTTTCATGAACTGCCCAACAGATTTTCAAAATGTTTATGTAGTAATGATGACCAACTATAGTTTTGATAGATTTGTTCAAAAGGTGTCCCTAGGGATAAAAATGACCCTGCCCTGTTATTTCTATTGCATAGGAGAATTTCAAAAAGTGCTATGGCCACTACGAGTCAGTAGAGCGTCCTCAGGCCCTCTTGGGCCTCTTGTTTTTTCATTTATTCTGAAACCACTAGGCCAATGTAATTGAAACTTCACATGGATGTTTCTATTGCATAGGAAACTGTACAGAAGATTTTTTTCTATTTATGCATCATTAGTATGGACACTCCTACATTTCAGCCTTCGTTGTAAATAGCAATCGTTTACAGACATCAGATATCAAAAGTAAAGACTCAAACACTTTTTCACGTCATTACTTTATTTTTCGTACATTGAAAAGCTACCTTTATCCGACAGATATATAAAAAATAAGAATTACTTTCTCTTGAGCAGTTAGACGATGCATATGAAATGAGATGATTTTATGGACTAGTATGATTCTAAAGTGAAGACAGAAGATCTGGCGGCTCAAAAATAATCCAGTCTAACCATCCCACTACAGCTAACCAAAATCAATTAGTAATGTGTTGAAGACAGATGAAACAAGCTAGTGATGTCATCTGATCATCCAATCTAAACAATCTACTGAACGGAACAGCTAAACTGACATAACATTGTGTTTCAGCTAACCTGCCACCTGACACTATAATATATATTTTCTCAAAAGGTTTCGAAGCAGTTTTCAGGAAATTTGGACATGAAAGAGAAAGATCATTGTAGGATAAAAATGACAAATTGGGCAATGTCAAATAAATACAATGTCATGATTGTCTGTTACTCTTGTATACACAGTTTAATAAGCTAATCAATATTTTGACGAAGATAATTGAAATACAAAAGTGGCAGGTTAGCTGTTTTGTTCAGTATATTTGAAAAACTAAATGAAGATTGAATATACATCAGTATACCATTAAAATAATTTTTTTTAACAAATGAATATAATTGACCTTTATCTAAATATTGTCACATACTATCTAATGACACACAATGCTTCAAAGTGGAAGTGTTTATTTTCTAACAATACAAAATATTGTTTCAATTACAACCTACCTTAATATACCCCCACCCCTAAAACCAATTGATATATTTGTAGAGTGGTATAATAGCATTGTTATGCAAATATAACATCCAGAGGAGGACCTAAATTAACTCAGCCATAGCAAGGGAAATAAATCTTACCAAACTATAGAGTTGTTTCCCTTTGACTATACTATGTGATTTCTTTCATTATTTTGAAAAGTATTATTCAAAACAATCTGAATTTTTCCGTTGTACCAACTTAATCTCAAATGCAACATTTCTGTAAAGTTCTATGAAAACCAGCCATCACTTTTGGATGATTATCCTCACAAAGGTTTATGGGTGGACCTGCTGATATTTTACCATGTACAAATGGTGATTTCAGGATTAAATTGATCCATGCCGCGTTATATTTTCAAGGATCAAATTTTACAGATACACAACTGTTACAGATCAATGTCTATGTACAATGTTACATGACCTTCCTCAAAACTGGTTTGGTTATTATTAAATGATCTGGATTTTATATAATTGCAATTCCACAACTGGTTGATTTTGCAATATTGCACTTTATTCAGTAACATTTATAAATTACATAAATATCTGATCATGTTTGGAACAATAATTGTAATCCTTCAATATACTTTAAGAATAATAAACAATGAAACAATAGGGTGGTTTTACGCTTACCAACACAAAATCTTTTATAAAATAAAATTGAAGAAAAATTCACAACTTGCTCTTCATGTTAAAGAAAAACAACATACAGATTGAAAGATAAATATACCAACATGCAGAATGGACCTAGAATCTTGATAAATGTAGTTTCAGCCAATACTCAATTTGTTGCCTCTTACAATATGCATGTGCTACAACAGTGTATAGTACAGTAGTATATAGTACAATAGTGTCATCACTTGTTTAACACAAGTCCCCTTGATACATTCCTTTGTGCCTTGCATAGATAAATACACTACTGGAAAGCCAATAAAGTTTAATTCCCTAAAAACAACATGGTATAAATGGAAACTTTGGTAGACTTGAATTATAACTGGATATATTTTATCAAAAGCAATCTTGCTTCCCATGGGGCAGCTGTGAAAGGTTGCCATTTACTTTGATGGGATGGGGTTCAATGCCATTTTTAACACATAACAGGTAATATGTTTTAATGTTGCGCGTGGCTCGTGCATCATACTCAGGATCGAGGGCCGATCCTCAGCCATGGCTGTGTGTGATGTCCTTGAACAAGGCTCTTTATCCGCATATGCTTAGTACTGGTTCTACGCAGGAAGACCGTGCGAGACTTGTCTAAGTTGTAATAACTTATTTCACAATCAAGGTAAAATAAATAAGTTACATTCAGTTTTAATAGTGGACAATGACCTTAAAATGAACAACCGTCCTTCTGCAAGTAACAGGCAAATTTTCTCACAATCTCTTTTATCTAGCTGGACTTAATTAAATCCATGACCTCAAAGAGAGGTAAGTTGTCATTAGATATAGGCCACGGAGGACCAGATATAGGCCCTGGAGGACCAGATATAAGCCTTGGAGGAGCAGATATAGGCTGCGGAGGACCAGATATAGGCCGCGAAGGAGCTGATATAGGCCCTGGAGGAGCAGATATAGGCCAAGGAGGACCAGATATAGGCCGTGGAGGACCAGATATAAGCCTTGGAGGAGCAGATATAGGCTGCGGAGGACCAGATATAGGCCGCGAAGGAGCAGATATAGGCCCCGGAGGAGCAGATATAGGCTGCGGAGGACCAGATATAGGCCGCGAAGGAGCAGATATAGGCCCCGGAGGAGCAGATATAGGCCAAGGAGGACCAGATATAGGCCGCGAAGGAGCAGATATAGGCCCCGGAGGAGCAGATATAGGCCAAGGAGGACCAGATATAGGCCGCGGAGGACCAGATATAGGCCGCGGAGGACCCGTTATATTGCATAAACTTGACTGTTGCAAGGGTACATAACCCTGCATGAGCATTGATTTTTTCAATTAAGACCATATCCTGTTTAAATTTGGCAGAAATTGATAATATGGTTATCACTCAAATACATTACTTTCATTCACCACTTTCTAATTTCAATTTAAATGTTGTGAGTGAACTTCATAATTCTATCATGGCACCCAAAATAGAAATAAATTTAAAAAAATTTTGCACCAAACCTTTTAAAGATGAAATCTGCAAAAAAACAATTGTTTTGATAGTATTTCAAATTTTCCCTAACAAAGCACAACTAATAATTTGTAACTTACATTTTTGTTAAAAATGCAAGTATGTTACATCCCTTTAACAAAAATTAATTATGGAGAAAAGCTGAATGTATGCAGACATATCTAATCTAATGTGCAACCAGAACATTAAGCAAAGAGTTGGTTTTCATAAAACTGGCATGTATCAATACTGATTGTATTTAAATGAATGCATTAAATTAGTAAAACTAGTAAAAAGAAACATTTCTGGAGTTATTGGGACTATCAAATCATGCACAAGGAGAAATTCTCAGACAAATCTTTCCACAGGTTCCTGTTTCACCAACATTTTCTTTTTTAACTAGATATTTAAACACACAACATAATTTTGACCGGTTATCTTAAAATTCTTTAATTAATTTCAATGAAACCAAATGCAGATTTTACAGATCCAGTCAAAAATCATGATCACCTGGTTGCTTTTCTAAAATTTCAGTAAAGTATTTAAGTACATGTATATACTTAAACATGTTGTTGAAATAGAAGCCAGGTTTGCACATACATGTGTCATTATTACACCCTGGCTTTACACAACACAAGATGGCACAAATCTTCCTCGACTCCTTCGTCTGTACATACTTGTTATTTGATAACCGTTACCATATTTGCACATTAACATCTAGTCTAACAAATAGTATCTGAGTCAACAATGTTAACCACTGTACCAGTCTAGGAACAGGAGTGAAAACGTGAGCACAAGCAGAAAAAATATAATCCACACACGGAACCCAGCATTTTTCTTCATGGCCTGAAAAGCAGAAATAAAATATTAGTTTGATAACAATAAATGACAACACAATGGAATGACTAAAACAGTATTGCATTTCACAAAAGAACTTTCCACAAAAATTGCCGTAAATGTAAAACCATTATTATTAATAATACTTTAAATATTCATCCAAATGACCCCAAATTTGGCTCAAATCATGCATATACTTGATTTATTTTACATAGATTTTGAAAGAAGCTCATTATATCCATTACTCTCAAAGACACAGATGGAAATATTACCTTTTTTGATGTGGGGCAAAGTGGAGAATGCTCAGTTTGTTATTAAGACAAAAGTCGTGACAAATAAATCATTACAGTAACTCTCACTTTTACACTATACATTAAGTACTGTACATACAACTTTTCCTCTCTTACTATTTACCTCTCTGATTTCTTCATTTCCTTCCTTTATATTTTCTGTAGTCACAACAGCAGTGTCAGCAATCCGAATAACATCATCTTCCTAAAGAATTTATATAAAGTTTTATTATCCACTTTAGCTGAGCCCGTTTAGCTCAGACAGTAGCATTAATGCTCAGATAGTAGCGTGCATGTCTGTCTATCAATACAGGGGTCCCAGACGGTGACGCGTATGTCTGTCTATCAATCCAGGGGTCTCATACTGCCAGTCTCTGTGATGATTGACATACGAATGAATGAATGAATAGGGTTGACATACGACATTTGGTCTCATTGTCATTTGCTCTCACCGCTGAATACAGTGAGAGAATAATCATTTACTTGCTGAGATGGGTGTGCTCGAGTATTGGTTAACCTTCTAGGATCCCAGGAAAGAGTGGTAAGGTTGACTAATTGTCTGTTAACCCTCAACGGTATAAAAGTAATGCTAAATATTCAAATTGTTTCAAATTATCCAATTTATTGTACTAGCATTGTCCTAAATAAAAAATACCCACCATACAAGGTAGAAACTTGACTAATAATTATGAAATAAACTGGGCCAATCTATAAAGACAATGCCAAATATTACTTCCAAACATTAGTACATGTAAAGCCCATTATGAATATGACAAGTGTTGAACTTATGTGTTATGCTTGTATGCATTTTAGGAATGAATATTATTTGTTGAAAGTATATAAAATCTGAACTAACATGTAACACATGCGAAGTAAGTGAGCACATTATCTTTGTAAGTTACGTGTAAGTTCATATCTCGTAAATATTCAACAAATATATCTCATAAATATTCAACAAATACATATCTCATAAATATTCAACTAATACACACCTCATAAATATCAACAAATACACATCTCATAAATATTCAACAAATACATATCTCATCAATATTCATTATATAACTGGTACATATAATATAAATATTAAACAAATAAATGTCATTTCTTATGTTTTTATTATTAATTTACTTGATTAACTCCATGCCCTTTTTCACATTTATCTATCCCTGATATACAAGTGAAGTATGTGTTGAATCCATAAGTTAAAGTTGACTAAAGGAACGATGAAGCACCTGTTGTTTACGAGCCATTGCTACATGACGTCAAGTGTTAATAATCGCGACATATTTAACAGCTTAATCAATTACAAATCTCAAACAAGGTTGATCTTATACAAAGTTATGCCAAAAGTTAAAAATGAAGGTTCATGGAAAAATGAACATCAAAATTTTATATTTATAAGTTAATTGAAGGAATTATATTCGATACAAATTTAAATATATACGCTTCAAAACCAGAATAATAAAATATCACATATAAAAGACTGAGCTTATGCCGCTATTAACCTCTGTCAATGTCTCAATATCAAATCAACATTTATACTTCCACATTGGCTTAAATATACATTTTTAAACTAGGTTTGTGTATTGAATTATCATACATGAAAGTAAATACAAGTAAACATGCATGTTTAAGAAAATATTTTTAGTAAAAGTATAGATTTAATTTGAATGGAATATGTTAAAACCATCATGTCTAAATTTTGTCTGATGTATAGATGTTTAGGTACAGTTTTGTTATTTCAAGAATCTTACAAACTTTGAGACATTGTGAGAGAGGTCAATGGAGCATAGTGCAATGAACTCTGGGTAAAAATGTTGTACAGGAGGAAGAGTGATACCTGCTGCAATACTTTATCTGTAAATATTTCCTGCAAACTTGCTATCTCTATCACCTTTCCTTGAATTTTGCTGAAAAAAAAAAAGACGGCCTGTGGATGCTCTATTGACTCATAGGGGCTTATGGATAAATACCCCCACCACACCATTACTGAACAAAAATTTACTTACTATGAAAGGGAAATGCTTATAAATTCCCAAACCATTCATCTGTACCCTTAGACATCCCAGCCCCTTGATATTTCAAAACTTCAATCACCCACTCATAGGGTTTTGTTATGAGCAGAAATGCTTAAGTTTTTAAATTTAATTTTTTTTTGTACACATGGATGCAAAAATGAAAAGTTTCAGTTTTCCCCATAATAATCCTATGTAAATGTAAAAGTCACCTTACAGGGTCCCTATTTAACCCAGCCCCTTGATTTGTAGAATCTTCAATCCCTTGCTAATGTAAGGATAATTTAAATCATACATGTTCATGAACAAGTTAGACAGAAAGGTTACTGAAAGAAGATTTTTGAAATTTCACAATTTCAACCCTTTTGTTGTCCTTTAGGTCCTTTTGGAAATTACATCCTACTAATTGAACCAAATCTAATTTGCTAAGACTAAACAATGCTTCAGATATGAAACTATAAATTAGTATTGAACCCATAGTAATTGTATATAGTACTCAAAGTTCTCTTACAAGGCCCCTTTATACCATAGCCCCTGGACTCATAAAAGCTTCAAACCTAATAAGCAATAATTATATCAATTATGAACATATTTGACTAGTAGATGCATCAGATCTCAAACTGAGTAACATTTCTGCACAAATGGATGAAAAAATTAAAATTTTCTTTCAAAACAGTGGAACCCACAGTCACTTTTAAAAACAGGCAAAATCAATTATTTAACAAGAGTTGTCAGAAGACAACAAAGCTCGTGTCTGGGTGTCTAAGTTCAAAAAGGGTCATAACTACCAAAATGCAATCCAGAGTTTGGTTCTTGTCTGTGTGTGTTCCATTGATGATGGTGAACACACATGCGAAGTTTCATTCACATCCAATGAGTGGTTGCATAGATATCTTAAACTTAAACACAAAAAGTTAACCTGGGTGTCTACAGACGACACCGCTGACACTGCCGGGGTCACGGCAATAGCTCTCTTTGGACTTTGTCCAGGTGTGCTTAAAAATAAAAATGTTTATTGTCATGTGTCCCCTTACTGAACCCTCAGGGTGGGGTCATTTTTAACCCCAGGGACACCATTTGAACAAATCTAATAGAACTTCAGTTAGTTATCATTACTACATAAATATTTTCAGAATCTGTTGAGCGGTTCATGAGAAGATTTTTTAATTTTTTTTAATTTTTAGAAATGGTGGCCATCTTGAATTTCATACTGAAAACCCCCCCAAAAAAACTCTTTTCTATAGTCAACTATGCAACAGAAACATCCATGTGAAGTTTGAATTTAATTGTCCATGTGGTTTCAGAAAGAGTGCTGCTAACAGATGATAGACAACGTACGACAGACAACGCACCATTGCATAAGGCCTTCTAGCCTTTGGCCAGTAGAGCTAAAACAAATAACAATGAATGGCAGGGGTTATTTTGTTTAAAAATATATTTGTTTCCATTTTCTAACACAGTAAATTTTTATAAATTTGACAGTCAGACAACTTCTGACAATTATGTGCAAGTATCTACATGATGAAATTAAAATATCCTAGCATGTCCTTGTATGGTAGAAACAATTCCAAAGAAACATTAATTCATGTTTTTAATGATATACTTATCGTGTATTTTTAAATTCAAATTTTCATTGCTAGCCTATATTATAACAAAAAAATTGTTAATAATTTTTTCTTACATATACAGTTTCGGACAGTAATACATGAACTTGGAGATGAAATACCCAACATGTAATATTTATATGCACTGATCAAAACAAAGAGCACCGAAGATTCAATATTATGATAAAACTACATACCCCTGAACATTTGGAAATTGCTGTATGATTTGGTGATATCTGGTGCATTTTAGACTTGTATAAGCATATAATTGTCATCTTTCCATCACATGTGCCCATTTCACTGTGGATTTACCATTGCATAATATACACATGCATTTAGTTTGTCATGCGTGCCATTATGTAGCAAATCACTTTCTTCTGTAAATACTGAAAGTCTATCATGGGTTTTTGGTAAGTACAGTTTTTAAAAATAATATTATTTTATATGAATGATTCATCACTTCCTAGCAATAAATCAGCTTCTAGGTTCCAGTTCAATAATACACTGCAGAGTCTGAAAAAAATGTGTTTAAAGTACCTGACTTCTGATGATAAACTGTTCATTTCTTCAAACATGGCCTTGTTTTCTTGTTCAAACTGAAAAAGATTCATATGAAATATTATTTTTCAATTCAATTTAAATATAATATATAAATTATAATGTAATCTAAAAATAAATGAATTCTGATTGGCCAGAATGATCCCTCATTGAACAAAATACTATATGATATTGAACTGTTTTTACTTTGGGTTTTGAAAAACTGTGCATAAAATTACGATATACCACGGTTACTAAAAATATCTGCTGGGAATTCCAAGTGTTAGCTGAACACAACGATGAAACTGAGATGTTCTAAATGCAGCGTTGTTTTCAAATTGCTGTCAACAAGAGACTTGCATCTGATTTCAGCAAAATTATCAATAATAAAGATGAAGATATGACAATGAAGGCAACTATTCAATCAATTAATTCATTTATTTATATATATTTTATATAATAAAACAGTTATGGACTTTCCAGATGTGCAATATGCTGTGCTATGCACCAGAAAAACATAAATATTGACCTTGGTTATCGCCTCGGTCAATATTATTTTTTCTGGGCATAGCACATCATATTGTACAGCTGAAAAGTCCATAATTGTTTATCACGCACTGGGTACTTCTTAATTTTCTATTCATGTGCCTTAAATTGTTTATTGTGGTCAGTAAAACATCATATTTCTCTAATACTGAATAAATATGGCATTTTATTGGGTTGACCCTAGTGTCAAGATAAAAAATAAAAGCAGGGTGGTAATGCAGTGGATAGAGCTTTATCCGCTAACACTAAAGGTTGCAGATTGTTATTCACTAACATTAAAGGTTGCGGATTCAATTTCCACTTGACCTGTTGGCCTCCCAAAAAAAACACTCAAACGTAACCCAGGAAGTGGACTTTAGAGCGATTTATTCAACCATAACCCAGGAAGCGGAATTTAGAGCGGTTCATTCAACCGTAGCCCAGAAAGCAGAATTTAGAGCGGTTCATTCAACCGTAGCCCAGGAAGTGGACTTTAGAGTGGTTCATTCAACCGTAGCCCAGGAAGTGGAATTTAGAGCGGTTCATTCAACCGTAACCCAGGAAGCCGACTTTAGAGCGGTTCATTCAACCGTAACCCAGGAAGCCGACTTTAGAGCGGTTCATTCAACCGTAGCCCAGAAAGCAGAATTTAGAGCGGTTCATTCAACTGTAACCCAGGAAGCAGACTTTAGAGCGGTTCATTCAATCGTAGCTCAGGAAGCGGACATTAGAGCGGTTCATTCAACCGTAGCCCGGGAAGCGGACTTTAGAGCGGTTCATGTAAGTTCTGAGCTTATTTTGCAATCAAGCTAAAATAAATTAGTATAAACTAAGATAAAATTCTTGACACTCCACACAAGATGTATAAAATACAATGTTTATTTGATATAAACTGTATAGTGTATCTTTTAAAAAGGTGAGGTAAAAATTATTTTGATAAATTAAAACAATAATTTAATGTGCATCAAACAAGAACAAGAATCATTAATGTTTTTTTTAAGTTTGTATTGAATATTCTGTCCATCAGAGTTACTGATTGATTGATTGATTGATTAATTGAATATTTAGCGTCATTTTTATGCCATCGAGGGCTAACAGACGATCAGTTAACCTAACCACTGTTTCCTGGGATTAACCAGTACTCGAGCACACCCCATCTCCGCAAGTAACTGATAACTTTCCAACTTGAATCAGCGGTGAGAGACGATTGATAATGAGACACAATGTCATATATCACTCATCACATAGACTGTTGCAGGGCGGTGATTCAAACTCACAACCCCTGGATTGATAGTCAGACGCGTAACCGACTGAGCTAATCGAGCCCGGCCAGAATTACTCTTTTGGTTGTAACATGGCTAAGCCCTTATATGCTAAACATGTGAAGATAATATGAAAATGAAAGTTTGATACATGTATCTCCCCCTTAAAAGTTCAATACATATTTCTCCACCTCCTGAAGTATATAAGCAGTTTTCAAAATTTTAAAATTGGCTAAAAACTTTTTCCAATATATCATGTCTATAATAATTACTGACCCTGTATTGCCTAAAGGATATACATGTATTGCCATGATTACATCTATTCAAACATGCCAAAATAAGATATTGAAAAAGGATTTCCTAACTTGGCATACACATCTAGATTATATTAAAGTAGAGTTCCTGCATAAAATTGTAACACAATTTATGACATATTAAATGAGTCCGTGATTTCATTTTAATTTCGATTTGATGTCATATGGTTTATCTATTGTAGAAATTGTTTCAAACCATTTTGATTTTTAATTATAAATAATAATGAAATGCTTTGTATCCATTTTAAAACTAATTATGTTTTTAAGACATTTTAACAATTTCCCCCCGATACCTTTAAGAAATAGCAATTAATGTTGTAAGATGTAATTCCATGCAGATAGTTTATGTTCAAAATGGCATACATTACAAACAAAACATCTGCACCAGCCAGAACAAGGAAATATATAAAACAAGAGTTGTCAGAAGACAACAAAGCTTGCAGATGTCATAAAACTCACCACCCATGCAAAGATTGAGATTGGAGGCAAACACCAAAACTTAAATGCAACTAAACACAAAAGTTTAACCTCGGTGTCTACAGACGAAAAGTTCAAAAGGGCCATAACTTTGCCAAATTTTAACCCAGAGTTATGGTTCTTGTTTCCATGTGTTCCACCAATGATGGTGAACACACATGTGAAGTTTTATTCATATCCAATGAGTGGTTGCATAGATATCTTACCTGATAAAAGATTTTAACCTAAAAAATTAAGTCAATAAGGGCCATAACTCTGCCAAAATGCAATCCAGAGTTATGGTTCTTGTCTGTGTGTATTCCATTGATGATGGTGAACACACATGCGAAGTTTCATACACATCCAATGAGTGGTTGCATAGATATGTAAAACTTAAATGCAAAAGTTTAACCTGGGTGTCTATAGACGACGCTGCCTTGGTCATGACAATAGCTTTCCTTGGACATTCGTCCCGGTGAGCTTAAAATAATGGCAACTGTTTGATATTTTGTGAACACTTGCATATCGCAATATCTTGTTTTCAATCATCTGAACTTCCATTCATTTCCTACAGGAACACACATAAAAATTTTACATTGCAGAATGGAATTCTCATCAAAACAATACCATACCCAGCAATTTGCATTTAAAATTGTTGAAGTACTTATGATTACAAAATGTGTATACTGCAGCCAAAATAACAAGTGAGAATTTTTCTGTATACCAACCATTTGTGCCTCTTCTGGAGAAATCTCATCATCACTGTCATGAAATTGTGTCCCCTCATGACTAGGTACTCTTCTAGGGGAAGCTGAAAATAGTGATAAGACACAGCATTTTATAGTGCTAGTAGATTACTCCTATTTTGTTTAAACACATGTTATTATAGTATTTTATCATTAAGATATGTTTAATACATGTATCAGAGAAATATAAGCAGAGATAAGTAACTGCAGGTACTTGTCTAAATATCAGGTGGCACAGCTGGCATTTTCTAAATTTCCCTCCTGAACCAACAAACTGACTTTTATAATTTTGATATCCAAAGGAAGGGCTTGATGATAATTTTATTACAATAAAAAAAAAGGAATATCTTCATATTGTTACGTTTTGTTAAAGTTCCTATTTTATGTGCACATCATAATATGGAGTTGTTATCAAAATAACAAATGCCAATATCTTTGTTTTCCATCTCAGATTTTAAATACATGTTTAATGTAGATTTTTTATTCCTTAACTTTTAATCAAATACTATATACCAACAAAACAAGAGAGGATGGCAAAATACGGTGTGTAACTCAATCTTAGGTATAAAAATGCCTCTAGTTTATGTAGGCAACAAACATCAATACACCATTAAAAATCACCAAGTTCATTTAAGGCTTCACTAAAGTCACACCTTATGTCTGGTATATCGTTAGTACATGTACCTACAATGTACCATAGAAAGTCATCAAGTCTAATTAAGTGCAGAACTTTTTGTCTGGAAATTTGGAAGAGACCCAAGCCTTCGAGATTGGTAAAAAAAACAGCGCGACTGAAGGTAAATTCGGAATTTTTTTTAAAGCTTTAGATAACTGGAAAATTAAATGTAACACTGTTAAGATTATGTTCTAAGCAATAATTATCAGATATATTACAACAATACTTCATATCCAGTTGGTGGTTTTATCCTCTAATGTAAGAACATTTTTTTTCCATTTTGGGAATTTTTTTTTACCTCAGTTAGGGAAAAAAACTTATTTTTTTTAATTGGGAAGCCACTAAATTTCGGCCTCTGCTTAATAAGGTAAAAAAGCCCTGAATGTGCAATAAAATATATTTTAATTTTTTTTTTAATTTATCAATTTTTTAATACAATATTCAAAGATCTGAATTATCTTTCTTTTACTCATTTTAATTGAATTGACAAACAAAATTTTTAAACAGAAGTATATAATTGCATTCTGTGATACTTTATATTTAATAAGTTGCAATACTTAATTAATTTTATGTTATATGGTTGATAGTTAAAAAATTACCTTTTACTAATGTATCTATTTTTTATTTGTAATTCAGTATATATATTTAATGTAACCTGTATATGTATGTTTTAACCTGAATAAATAAATCAATCAATCATAAAATTACATTTTTACAAATAATTTCAATAAAATGTGCAATTATTAAGATACTAGACCAATTTCTATCATGTTTAAACGTGCTGTAAATAATATGTATAATTTAGAGGACCATATGTCAGATTGGCAATATAGCTGTAAATAATATGTATATTTTAGATGAATATATATCAGACTGGCTATATAGCCACATATGTTATCCTCAAAAAAAAGAAAGATTTTATTATTATTAAAATGAATCAGAGCAGAACCACAACTCTTCCATACATTTCTGGCAAACATTCCAACATTAAGTCTTTGAACCAAGATGTACTAAAACCCACAAATTCAGTGAAAGTTGAGTTAATGAGACCATCGTATATAAGCTTAGTACAATTCCAAATACAGGACACCTCGGAACAATGCTACTAGAACAAACAATTATATACCTTTTGGATTAATTAATAATGTTCCTGAAGTAGAGGTAGCTGCATGTGCATTACTTGACTGATTGTTTTCCTGCTCCTTGGTTTTAGAGATGGTCCTATTAGCCGATCTTCTCTCTGGCTGGATTCGTGATCTAAAACAAAAACAAAGAATATTGTTCTGTTTTTTTTGCTGAAAATACATCAACATGGTAAATCCAGTATTGTATATTTACCTCTTACTACTTGCGTGACTCACCTGGGTGACTAAGCCTACAGATATTACATGCAAAACGACTAGTTTATATTTATGTTATTTTTCTTTCACAATGCATTTGGCTTTTTTAGAACATTTTTTGTGTGTTTTTTTTTTTAATCTGAAAGAATAAAATATTCTTTGAATGATAAACAAATAAATGGATATATGTATGTATTTTTTTTTACTCATCTCAACACATGCTTAAAATACTTACATTCTCTTCCTGTCAACAACTCTTTTGACTCGTACAGCTTTCTGCTCGCTGTATATCTTACATACAACTGTGAATACAGAAGATCCAGGATGAATGTCATTACCTTCAGAACAGTGTACTCATTTTATATTTCTGCAGAATAAATTAACTAAAATTTTGGAATTCATGCAAAAGCTAGCTTAAAAGTTTTTGATGAAAGCCAAACAAATTGCCCTTCAAAACATGAACAGTCTTATATTATATAACAACTTCTTAAAATTGTAATGACTAGTTTTACAGTCAATAATAATAATTTCAAACAAATCCTAAAGGGAATAACTAGCGGATGATATTTGTAATGTTTGGTAATTACCTTTTTAAGTATGCACCAAGCAGACAAATTAATGCATTGTTTTTAGCACATTGACAAATACTGAAAACAGCTGCTATATGACAACCAATGCTACAAAGTTATCTCTGCCTGGGCAGGAATAGAAAACAGCTGCTATATGACAACTACTGCTACAAAGTTATCTCTGCCTGGGCAGGAATAGAAAACAGCTGCTATATGACAACCACTGCTACAAAGTTATTTCTGCCTTGGCAGGAATAGAAAACAGCTGCTATATGACAACCACTGCTACAAAGTTATCTCTACCTGGCCAGGAATAGAAAACAGCTGCTATATGACAACCACTGCTACAAAGTTATCTCTGCCTGGGCAGGAATAGAAAACAGCTGCTATATGACAACCACTGCTACAAATGTATCTCTGCCTGGGCAGGAATAGAAAACAGCTGCTTTATGACAACCACTGCTACAAAGTTATCTCTGCCTGGGCAGGAATAGAAAACAGCTACTATATGACAACCACTGCTACAAAGTTATCTCTGCCTTGGCAGGAATAGATAACAGTCGCTATATGACAACCACTGCTACAAAGTTATCTCTGCCTGGGCAGGAATAGAAAACAGCTGCTATATGACAACCACTGCTACAAAATTATCTCTGCCTGGGCAGGAATAGAAAACAGCTGCTATATGACAACCACTGCTACAAAGTTATCTCTGCCTTGGCAGGAATAGAAAACAGCTGCTATATGACAACCACTGCTACAAAGTTATCTCTGCCTGGGCAGGAATAGAAAACAGCTGCTATAATATGAGAGAATTGGAGCTTTAGATTGTAAAAACTATTTTCAAATAACAATTGATTGATTGAATATTTAGCGTCATTTTTATGCCATCGAGGGCTAACAGACGATCAGTTAACCTAACCACTGTTTCCTGGGATTAACCAGTACTCGAGCACACCCCGTCTCCACAAGTAACTGATAACTTTCCCACTTGAATCAGCGGTGAGAGACGAATGATAATGAGACGCAATGTCGTATATCAATCATCACGGAGACTGTTGCCGGGCGGGGGATTCAAACTCACGACCCCTGGATTGATAGTCAGATGCGTAACCGACTGAGCTAATCGGGCTAATCAAAATAAACAAATTTAAGCCAACAATGTAGTATGGGATATAATTCAGCTGATGATATGTGTGATGTATTAAGCTCTTATTTACCTTTTAAGTAAGCATTAATCAATGTGAGCACATTCTCCCTGTGTTCCTTCACTTGTGGATGAACCTTCTCGGTCTCGGCTTGGATGATAAAAATAAACATGTAAATACAGGGTCATAGTTTAACATTCAACTGAGAATGACATAAATAAACAAACAAATTTATACTATCTGAAGTTTAGCATTCAGGTCCCAACTTGTCTAATATATAAAAGCTTAGGCCTAAATTAAAATATTATTGTTTGTCCTTTATCTACCCATCATTTTCATCTTGGGTAGGTAGATAATTATTATATTATGTTCATCATTTTGTTTTTGTAAGACATAGCATCTAATTCAGTTACCTTTTCCTTGCATATTAACTCTTTAATGCTGCATAACCAGTAACTAAAGATGTTCATTTCATAAAGAAATGAACAGCATATTTATGAATATTTTTTTCCCCATGATTTTTCATCCCTTTCCATAGATTTATAACAGCCAATAACTTGATTACACTTGAATATATTGTATCTCTAGATATGTGCAAGAATATAAATGAAAATACAGATTTATCTTTTTTGAAATCTAATTAATGGATATGAGAAACCATTTTTGGAGCACTCTAGGAAAAAAATAGTGTTGCCAGGAAAATGAATAAAAATACATAATTCTTGTCACAAGATTCAATCTCGGATTGCTGAAGTGATAATCTGCTGAAGCATCGGATATTATCCAACAGTTCGGTATCAACAAACAATAAAAATACTTATTTTTGGGGGAATGTTATAAAATTATTCGGGTTGGGGCAATATTACTGTGTAGGTAGGTTAAGGACAAACAAACAGTATTTTATTTTAGACCTTATATTCTGATATCTTTTTGTTATATGTACAGTAAACATCATTGTAATAACTCTTTAATGTCTTCTTGTCTAATATGTATTACACACGTTTATAATGCATAGGGGATGGTGTAGTGAATAAGCTGTAGGATGTTCATGCCAGAGGCAGCTGGTTCAATCCCATGACTGACCTCTCAAAAACAACATCCAATTCTTGTCCTACCAAGGAAATGGAAATGAAAAAAATCTCCCTATTGCCCTATATTTAAATGCAAACCTAGCTTGGATATTTTTATGTAATCTTGTCGGACGGATGTTGGGAGCTGGATGCTGGTGAAACTAATAAAGTAGTAATGCTCATTGACAAATGTACTTAACATGTAGCAATAATAACTGAAAACTAATATCGGGAACACATATATGTGACCCACAGTCCTGTAACTAGTTGCATGACATCCAAACTTGATAAAGAGAACACAAGCAAAACTGATATTTAGTTTGTGAGAATCAGATTAATGATCAATTTATTGATAGGAAAGATAACCATACAGGATATAGTGTTACTGGCGTACCACTCTTTTTTACAGTGTTGAGACTGTCCTGGCATCTCTTGATGATATTTTGTGCTTCCATATCAATTTGCTCTCTCTCTGTATCACTCATACGACTGGTCTCCCCAGTTAAATGGCTGCAATATACATTAAAACATTAAAAAAATCCATCTTACTCTAGCATTTAAGAAATTCCATTATTATAAATTTGTGACCAGTCCAAGTCATTTTGAAAATCATTGAATTGTTTATGTTTGCTTAAAATATTTTGTCCTTTGTGCAACAGTATTTCAACTATTTAAAGATAGTCTGCACTACTGGCCATCTTTTGTGGGATCTGCTAGGCAGTCAACTAGATACACAAGTCGCTTACTTCTTCCCCACGTGTTCAGAAGTGGGAGAACAAAGTTTGTGACTAATCATCACAGAGACTGTGGACAGGAGATGATTTGAACACACAACCCCTTGACTGACAGTCAAATGTGTTACTGACTGGACTAGCAGTGTTTGGCTTGAGTTGTTTGTAAATATCAAGCAGCAATGAGTAATTACTTCAAAAACATTCTAATTGATATTGGTAAAACTAATCATTCATACAGTTACTTGCCTGCAGCCAGGTTTCAGGACCATTAAGTTACCATAAGCAAGTTTAAACACAAGTGTTGCATCTACCTGATAGTAATTATTTATGTCCAAGTTTACTAGAGACTGAAACTGATTTTAGGTTCAATTAATATTTACAAATTAGGAGTGTGGTCTAGTGGTAGAACATCAAACCCAGGATCAGAGGGTCATGGGTTTGATCCCCCATCATGACTGTGTGTGTGTCCTTGAGCAAGACACTTTATATGTATATGCTTAGTACTGGTTCTACTCAGAAAATATTGGTGCATGATCTGTCTAAGTTGAAATAACGTGTTTCCCCAATCAAGATACAATAAATAAGTTTAAATCAATATTTCTCTTGACAATTTCCATCTAATTTGAGCCTGATATATCACAAAGAATCTTAGATATATTTGTTTTCACTCACCTGCCAGCATTTACATAATCTTTACGATGCTGTAATAGGAAATCTTTTAGCTTTGAAATTGTTGTCACCTAAAATAAAATCAGAGGATCTCATAAAATAATATTTTTTCAGTTAAAACGGAAAAGGACTACAATTTAGGCTTGTTAAAACGGGTTAACAAGGTATTACTGATTAATTGAATACTGGTCATACCTATTACTGCAAGTTTAAAATTTTGTTAACCATACAAATAATGGCATCAATAATAAACAGTTATAAAGTTACTTAAGTGTGCTGAGTTATAAAACAGTTGTCGGTACGAAATGTAAAGAAATTTCGGCGTTAACATATCTGCTGCATATTTCTGCAACCAGATTTCAAATTGAAATTAAAAAATCTTAGTGTTACACATACAAACAATAAAAAATAACAAACAAAACCAATATTCCAGCAAAATATTACATTTCGGAACCAGTCTTGATCGTCAAAATCATGAAAACGCTTTCTCATTGATTTGTCCCCTATGATTGGTTGCTTAAAATATCCACAATTGGGAAGTCCAGGGCCAATACTATACTGTTCTACAATAATTTAGGATATTTCCCTGTGTATTTTAGTCCATTTTGAACCTGACCACTATAAAAAAACAACATTATTTCAAATGTTTTCATGGTTTTAAAAAATTACATTTAATGACAGAAATACTGGTGATTTTTGTGGGGTATGTTTTTTTCTCGAACATTATATTTTATAAATTACTCATCTTATACCTGATTTTTTACATTTTTATTGGCTTTACAAACAATATCCCGACGCTACGAATAGTCGCGCGAGCATGGAATCTACAAAATTGCCGAGGGACGAATCAATGAGAAGAAACAAATTTATGAAAATAAGGCATATAAATTTTTAAGCATACT
Source organism: Panopea generosa (assembly GCA_029582155.1). Lineage (NCBI taxonomy): Eukaryota > Metazoa > Mollusca > Bivalvia > Adapedonta > Hiatellidae > Panopea > Panopea generosa. Next base: position 46,037,741 of record CM055908.1, read on the forward strand.
AAAGGCATCCAGCAATGAATTTTGGAGGATCAGTGCACTTCATCATTTATCGTTCATTGACGCAAATTAGTTGAAATTACTAAATACAAAGTAGAGTACGCGAAAACCAGTTACAACAGCAGCTTACCACTTCTCTCGCTGTCGATTCAAACTGTCCACGGTTTTTAGATACAGGAAAAATATTTGGTTTGCCATCATTCGTTGTGTCCTTGAATAAGCTTTTATTTCTGGATCTAATACCTTTTACAGTTGCCTTGAACAAATTTGTAACATCTGCCATGTTGTCAAATTTAGACGCTTTATTTCAGTATAGTTTTTGTAAATATTCGCCTGACTGATATTGATGTATACTACTTCTGATTTGAAACAGCTACATTGATTGGATAAATAGCATTTAACTAACCAATCAAAACGTCGGATCTTTCTTTACAAACCGGAAGCAGAAAATGTAAATTTTGCGAAAATGGTAGGTACACGTGCGTTTTATTATTTACCAAAAAAATCTTAATTTGAAGAATCACTTGCAATATAATTACTGCAGGCGACACCTTAAATGCATTTTTAGATTTTTAATGTATATTAGTCACAAATCACAAAGGATTTGTTTGAAAAACAATAACATCCAAATTCGGCCCGCATGGGCTTCTAGATATGGCACAAAATGTGCACTACTGCAGTGGGCTTCATCCTCTGATGAGAGTCCAGGGCTGCATTCTTCTTCTAATTTTGTACTTTGATTTGATTGGATTTATTCGTTATATCACCATAGATATAATTATTTGTGAAAAAAAACAAACATAAATGTATTCACAACTGAATTTCAGATAAGGATTCATGTTCACAATGGAATACCCTTCACAATGTATGGATATATATCATGTCAAGAAGATGGGCCATTTGAATCATAATGGTACTACTAAACCATCATGGTTCAAATGATGCATGTATTGACATACACATATGGTGCAGATGATTTTAACGAATGCTGTTGGAGAATGAGTAGCAGTAGTGCAGCATGTGTTCCTCTATAGAGCATCAAACCTATGATCAGCGGGTCGTGGATTTGATACTCCCCATGACCATGTGTGGTGTCCTTAAACAAAACATTTTTTCCACATATTTTTATCGCACAGTGTGATTGGTACAAATTGTAATAACTTGTTTCACAATCAAAGTAAAATAAATGTTTGAATTAGGTATCTTTCGTACAGAAACGTAAAACCTAGTGGAGTGCATGCCCACGTGCGGTATAGGTGGATGAATGTAGGTAGTTGTTGCAAGCTTGGCTTGGTGTCTGCGTTTCAGTAAGAGCTGCGGTCCAAGTTCAGATAATATCTGACTGGTGCCTGAGGTTGTACCCTAGTAATTGAGGCCTTTGATTAATCTTGCTGCTCGTGTTGGTTGGTAGCTGCCAGTGTGTATTGATCCTACACTGTTGCAGCATATTTGAGTCTTGTAACTCTGTGCCTGGTCAGGTTTCTTCTAACGAAAGCCAAGCAGCTACTCTTGACTGGAGCTCGCTATGTGGATTCCAGGAAAGTTTGTCTGAAAGTGTGGTTCCTAGGTAGCATTCTGTACCAGCCTCTCTGAGTTCATGACCATGGATGAAGTAGGCAGTTCTGATTGGATTTTGTTTCCTGGAAACTAGCATAACCTAATATTTTCTTGGGTTGAAATCAATCAGCCAGTCTTTCTCCCACTGTTGTAGATGGTCAGTATCCTCTTTCAAAGCTGTTATGTCTCCTGCAGTTCTAATCTTGTGGTAGAGAAGGCTATCATCTGCGAAGAGTTGTGTGGTAGAGTCAGTTTGGTTAAAAGTTTATAGGTGTTTGCTATCATTTGATTAATGGAATGAGTTTGCTGTAAATGATTACAAGCAAAGCAAACCACTTTATGGGCCCATTAGCTTGTGTTTCATGATTTCATCACATGACTACAGGGTTTTCATTTTTAACCGATCGCCGATTGAAATCATCGGTTAAAATCAGGTTTTTCCAGAAACATAGATTTGCCCCCTTGACCCCCGGTCTGATCTGTTGTTTTTCTCTTTCAATCTGTTGTTTGATTTTTAAATGAAAACCCTGTGACTAAAGAGAATTGGTGAGAAAGTAACGATTTTCATTCAGTTCAAATAAAACATTTTTGATTTAACAAATCGCTTGCTTATTTCAATAATTTTAGCTATTTGTTTAGTTTGGCAAGTAGTTTGACATTTTGTAGATTTCCTGATTAGGAGCTGTTTGACTTAAAGTGAATTAGAGGAACCATGCTGAAGTTGTGAAAATATACACATGTAACCAGTGACATATTAGATAATGGAAAATATGTACAAATTGAAGACTGACATTTTTGTTTACTTATTTTCAGGCACAATCATTGTTTATCTTATATGAACACGCTTCTGGGTATGGCTTGTTCCGGGTCAAAGAGTTTGAGGAAGTTGGGATGTTACTGCCCGAGGTGGAGGAGGGGGTCCGTGATCTCAGTAAATTTAATTCAATTGTAAAACTGGTTTCATTTTCTCCATTTAAAAGTGGAACAAATGCCTTGGACAATATTAACAGTATCTCGGAAGGTAAGCAAATTAAATAATGAATTTTATCTAGATAATTTGTGTCAGACACTACACACTTTCTGTAGTAACAGTGATAGCTTATACTTGATAATGAATATTCTTACATAATTTACTTGGTGAAATAGTTGATGGTTGTTTTAGTGTATGCTAATTTATATATGTTAAATTAGAAAAGATAGCTAGAAAAAATGGAGGGCAATCAATTTTAGCAAATTTGAGACCTTTAAACATGAAAAAATCTCCTCATTAACATGTTCTTAATTATATCTTGTTATTGTGTAATTTAGGTGTCATACATGAGGATCTGAGATTGTTCATTGAGACGAATGTTCCGAAGTCGAAGAAGAAGCAGAAGGTTACACTTGGTGTGTCTGATTCCAGGATTGGCTCTTCCATTTCTGAAGAAATGGGTGTCACCTGTCAACATATCGGGGTAGTGCCAGAAGTTATCAGAGGTGGGGTATAGTAATCACTATTCAGGGAATATGGATCTGAACATAAAGTCCTGGGAAGGAGCTAAAATTGCCCTTCAAGACAGGTTGTTGATCAATATAGATTAATTTGCTCTGAAAGAAAAGGGAATGTATGTGTTCTTGGAGTGTCATATAGTCATATTTGATTGTCAAAAAGTACAGTTGATTGATTGATTGAATCTTTAGCGTCATTTTTATGCCATCGAGAGCTAATCAGAGAGACGATCAGTTAACCTAACCACTGTTTCCTGGGATTAACCAGTACTTGAGCACACCCCCTCTCCGCAAGTAACTGATAACTTTCCCACTTGAATCAGTGGTGAGAGACGAATGACAATGAGACAAATTGTTGTATATCAATCATCACAGAGACTTTTGCCGGGCGGGGATTCAAACTCACGACCCCTGGATTGATAGTCAGACGCATAACCAACTGAGCTAATCGGGCTCGGCCCAGTTGATTGAACCAAAGGATATTAAAACCATTAGTTAAAAACATATTTTCTTATAAAAAAAATTAAGACATAAATATGAAAATCAGTTGAGTAACATTAGGTTAAAAAAGTCTTTAGTGAGAGTGTATAATGTTTAAAGGCATCATAGTCATTTTGAGACTAAATACATATATCTAGGACATAATCACGCGTGGGAACCTGCGTCACAAGCACTGCTTAATATATAGTCAGGGCCTCCGCTGGGATTCGCCAATGTCGCCAAATGCGAAGGAAATTTTTAATTTGCGAAAGATTTTACTCTTTTGCAAAAGTGGTTGTGATAAGGAAATCAACGGCCGATTCTCGTATTCAAATTTTCTAAAAAAAACTAACTGTAGAAATTGTCTTGGCTAATCCATTTAACTGTCCCCTCATCCCAATAAACAACCATGACAATTAACAGATAAATCAGCACCCAGCTGTGACATCTCCCTCAGGCCATTGCACTGTCACACATCATAAATTTCAACACGTGTAAGATTACCCTAAGCTAAAAATAGCATATGCTAAAAAATAGTCACGTGGTCGCGTATTGACAACCAGCATATTCGTATTTTTAATTATTATATATATATTTACATTTTTAAATCATATAAAAATTTAATATGTCTTAAAATATGCTAAACAGGTTTAGAAAAAATGTTTATGCCAATACACTGTCAACTATACTTTCTTGGGTAACCCCAATTTTTTGTCAAGAAATAGTTAGTTTCAAAATGGCGGCTTCCGGGATAAAAACAATAAATGACTGTAGATTTTGTCTGTAAAATAATTTTGTTTATAATGTCAGCGATGACTGTTGGTTGTTTGATATCAATACCAAGGTTTTACAATAAGTAGATCTGTTTGATCTGTATTCTCTGTTGTTATAATGCTAATATTGACCATATTTATAGCGAGTCTGTAGTGACAAAGTGGGTGGGGTAATAAAGTTATTTAGAAAATGTTGTGGAATGTTTTAACCAACGGCAATTTCAGTCAATACGCTAGCTGGAAATCCATAATTTATGTTTTAATAATTTTAAAATAAATTGATGTATATAAATTTAAATAATTATAAAATACACTGTATGGGGTTTTGTGAGAATAGCATGCTATAGAAAAAATAAAAGCAAAACAAAATAAGGCCCAAACAGCTGTTATTTATGTGCACAAATGCACAAACATTGACAAAATCAAACAAGTACAGAAACATGACTGGGGCCGTTTTGGTTTCTGACTGCACTTTATTTAAACTAATGCATCATTTGCAATATAAATCAAACAACTTACTACCAATCATTGCTTCCCCTAATTATCGACTTCAGGCAATAATAACTCACAAGATAATAATAATTTTTAATAGTATTGCAATATACATTAAAAATTATATTCATAAAAAACGTGTTTAATTCAAATGCTAAAACAAGTAAAAGAAAACATGCAGTAAGATACTGTAACTTATGAGTGGTTTGATAACGATTTAAAGAATGTTGGCCAAGGTACGCAGTTAAGTTGGCTACAAAAATGGCTCTTAATTTGGCTCCATTTTTTTTAATTTGGCTCCAACTTTTCAAATATGGCGAAAGTAGTGGCGAAAAGAAAAAAATAGCCAGAGGAGGCCCTGTATAGTGCTGGAATGTTGTTTCAAAAGCTGGTTTAAGTGTTTATTCGTTTCAATTTTTGGTTCATGTATATATTTTATTGTTCCCACCCACAGTCTGGTATTAGAGAATGTATTTCACCTATCTAAGGATACCACACATGGCTTTAGCAGGGGAATTAAACCTATGACACTATTCCTAGGCCTGATGCGATACCATTAGATTATGCAGATCTATACAACTGCAATATGTATGTTATAAATACAGATAACACTATTGTAGTTTATGTTTGTAGGTATAAGGTTTCACTTCCACCATCTGGTCAAGGGATTGACTGAGGTGTCGGCCAGCAAGGCCCAACTTGGTCTCGGACATAGTTACTCCCGCGCCAAGGTGAAGTTCAACGTAAACAGAGTGGACAATATGATTATTCAGAGTATCAGTTTGTTGGACCAGCTTGATAAAAACATCAACACATTTGCAATGAGAATAAGGTAAAGCTTGCATGATGCTTCTGAAGATAAAATTTCTCTGCCCCTTGGTCCAATAGTGAGGCAGAGCTTCAGAATTCATATTTTAGTCCTACCTCTTATACTAAAATCATTTTGTTATAAAGAATCCCTATAAATCAAACAACCATATTACATCAAATTTCTAATTGATAATATATATAGGGCAACACACGAAAGCTCTATTATCATTAAAAGATAATGATATTTCAAAATTTGTATTGATATAGTATTGATACAAAGGGTATTGTTTCTGTCAATGCAGTAACTGATTGGAGAGATGTTCAGACCTTTCTTTAGTGTTGATTAGGGTACATGGACATTAAGACTGGGAATTGAGAATAAACACCTTCCAGTTGTTGTTTTTGTTATGTGGACAACCCTAATGATGGATGTATCTTATTTACAGAGAGTGGTATTCCTACCATTTCCCAGAACTCGTCAAGATAGTGAATGAAAACCACTTGTACGTACTGGTGGCTAGATTGATCAAGAACAGGAAGGAGATGACAGACGAGAAGATTGCAGCTTTAGAGGAAATTTTAATGGATGATGCAAAGGTCAAGGCTGTTATAGATGCTTCAAGGTCATCTATGGGTATGTAGTGGACAAACTTGACGTAATACCAGAATGTTATTATTTGGACATGAGTTCAGTTCTGGGCTGCGTTTCATAAAATAACTTGAGATAAAAATCGACGTAAGGCAATTTGACAATTTCTCCGTTGTGTGTTAAAATTTTGATCAATATTTAAAATGATCATATTTTCAGAAAAAATATACATGATTTGAGCCAACTTGGCTTCATTTGACAGAAAATTAAAAATATTATAAATAACTGTTGGTTTTCGTTTACTACGATATTTGTTGTAAGGTTTTTTGTGAAATGCACCCCTGGTCTTCATATTATTTTATTTAAAATCAGATGTATCGGTATATGTACATGTATATTTTAGCATAAATTCAATTAAACTCAGTATTGATTGGTGTCAGAAATTGAAACAGCTTGGTTCTTTATATATACATATATGAAAGTGAATCATGGATACTTTTCAGTTGGCATATGTTTGGATTTTTTTTTTTCTGCCAAGTAAAAAATTGCTTTATACTGTTGACAGATCTTTGATTTCATAAGTTGTATTGGTTTATAACAAACGTAAGTTACTATGTGATGATGGTATTAACACCAAGATACATTTTAAAGTACATAATTATATGTTATACAATTATCATTATTATACAAGTATTTTATTTGAATGATGTTTCGAGTAAAAGCGGACAGATTCTTGTGGATTGATGCAACATACCTTTGTATACTTTCAGGTATGGACATTTCACCCATAGATTTGATCAACATTGAAACATTTGCATCCAAAGTTCACAATCTGATTGAATATAGAAAGAGTTTGAGCACGTACCTGAAGGGAAGAATGGGAAGTGTTGCCCCAAACCTTTCCACATTAATTGGAGAACAGGTAATATTTGATTTAAATGTCTTGTTGGAGATATTTTGTCTTGATCACAAATAGCATAAATTGTATATTGGGAAACCATATCTGTATTTATTATCACCACTTTTTAAAGAAAATTTATCACATTTTCAACTAATAACCTTGTTAATAATTCCTCGCAATTTTAAAACCAATTCAAATGGAACTTGTTGCACAGCAGGTCCATGATCTGAACATGAGCTTGTGGTCTTGGTGGTTATGTTTTTTAACTTGTTAATTCTACAAATAAAGGAGTCTTTGTGCTCACCCCTTTGTTGGTCTCCCACCTGTGTTTAGGTGCAAGTTGTTCGTAAGAGTGCATTGCTTGCAATAATGGCATTGGATGTTATAATTGCTGTGCATTTTTAACTCTTCTTCCCATGAACGTAGAGCTCTAGATAAGCTTTTATTTCAGGGAGTTCCTCACCCCCTGATTTTTAATCAAATGCTTATGTGAAAAATTGAACGAGCACTTTACTCCCAAATTTGAAAAAAAAATGCTGAAAAATGTAATTATGTATTTAATGTCATTAATACCCACATATATGGTGTTTCTAATAGAAGAATAACAAACATTTACCTAATCTTCATTGATAGAGATTAATTGATCATGATGTATGAAATAAGTTTGTGTAACAGTCTCTTCTTAGTAAATTATAGTTGAGTAACTGCACTTCCTGTACATGAGCCACACTGAACTAAAAGTATATATATTTCATGCAGATCTGAATGTTGTCAAGTCGTGGACAATGCCTTAATAGCATTTTTTTAGTGAATTACTTTTCAGTTCTACTTTCACTTTGACAAACGACGGTTGGTAACATTATTTTAGGAGCGTATTTTTATCGATGCAATTAAATAAAACTGGTTATGAATTTTCTCCATACATATTTTACATCTTAGCCTTCTTTCGTCACCTTCTCCCTCGACAAATAACCACGGAAAATAGGTTAACCATGATTAAACTGTCTAACACAACTTTTGCCAAGGTTTTTTTTTCTTTTGTTAGTAGATTCTATCGCTGAAACGATAATATCGTCCATTATTTGTTTAGCAATAATATTGCCTTCATTTTCACAGCTATTAGGTTTAAAAAATGAGAATAAAGTCAGCGTATTCGCCGTTAAATCTTTTTTTATCCGTCCAGGTTTTATTTTTCACGCCATTTTTAAAGGATGACCCAGATTTGACATGTGTAAAACGTGGACCGCGGACATGTATAAATCGCCGCTCCTGCATTCGATCGAGAAATAAATACGTGATCACGATTTTTTAATGTGTCGCGGTGTGCATAGACTCAAATTTCAATGCATATCTTATTAAAATCAATGCTTAAAAACGTGGTACGTACGCTTATCTAGAGCTCTGTGAACTGCCAAACAGATTTTCAAAATGTTTATGTAGTAATGATGACCAACTATAGTTTTCATTAGATTTGTTTAAATGGTGACCCTAGGGTTAAAAATGACCCCGACCCGAGGGTTCAATTAGGGGACACGTCATTATAATAAAAGCAATTTTTTAAATGGAAATGATTTTGCCTATATCTTGGTGATGGAGGTTCAGATTTGTAAAAATGACTAGGTTCCACTGTCTTAAGCAGGGTTTTCATTTTAAAATCAAACAACAGATTGAAAGAGAAATAAACAACAGATCAGGCCAGGGGTCAAGGGGGCAAATGTTTGATGTTTCTGGATAAACAAATAATCCAAACCTGATTTTAACTGATGATTTCAATCAGCTATTGATTAAAAGTGAAAACCCTGCTTAAGGGGTCCCAAAAGGGTAAAAATTGGGAATTACAACCGGTATGTCAGATTTGTTCATACTCGGCATAAATTATCGCTATGTGTAGGGGTTGGATTGCAGATAAGAATTTAGGGGCTAAATTTACATAGGAATATTATAGGGAAAACTGAATTTTTTCATTTTGATCCATGTGAACAAAAAAACTTATTTTTAGAATTTGAATCATTTCTGCAGTGCTCATAGCAAATTGCAAAGAGTGAGTGATTGAAGTCCAGGCAAAATAAGGGGCTGGGTTGTATAAGGGTTCTGTATAGGGGACTAAATTATTTTTTTTACAGATGAATGGTATGGGAATTTAAAGTATTTCTTTTTCATAGCAATTAAATTTTTGTATGGGTGTGGTGGGGGTATTTATCCATTAGTTGTTAAGACCACCCCCCAAAGAGAGATATCGTGAAATTTCAAAAAGTGCTATGGCCACTATGAGTCAGTAAACCGTCCTCAGGCTCTCTTGTTTATACTCTGAGGAAGTATGTAACATATTGGGTCCCTAACTCTAAAGTCAAGGTGATTGTTAGGTGAAATGTTCACATTTGCCCCTGTAAAAGGTTTGTTAAAATTTGATGCTATTTGTGATTTACTGTGCATGATTGTAGATATGTGAATGTAACTATGCACAAGGGTGAACCGTATATTTTGAGATCACACCATTCATTTGATACATTTGTACGATGAAATGGTGCATAACAGTAAGAAATGATGTGGTCACCAGTCTGTACCATCTATAGACATTTTGATTTAATATATCAATAAATTTTGTTCCAGGTTGGTGCACGGCTTATTGCCCATGCCGGAAGTTTGACCAATTTGGCAAAGTACCCTGCCTCCACAGTACAAATTCTCGGAGCAGAGAAAGCCCTTTTCAGGTATATATATATTAATTGCTATTTATGTCTGAAAAAAAAAAAAATATATATATATATATTAAGATAAATCCCTATTCTTTAAAGTAAATATCATACATACATACATGTACTGCTTGATGGTATTCACCTCATCAACTATTTTTGAGATAAACCGCATTCAGCAATATGACTGATCCACAAATCATGTTACTCAATCGATTTACAACATTGCCATTTTAGTATTTATTTTTTATGCTCACACAATTATTTCTGACACCATATTTCTGCGTTTGTATAAATTTTATAATTTTTCTTTTATTGAAATTTTTCAGGGCTTTAAAAACAAAAGGCAACACACCTAAATATGGTTTGATCTTCCATTCTACATTTATTGGAAGGGCTGGGGCCAAGAACAAGGGTCGTATTTCTAGGTATCTCGCCAACAAGTGTTCAATTGCCTCTAGGATTGATTGTTTCTCAGGTTGGTTGATATTTTTCACTGTGTTATTTATAATATGTATGTCTGCTTTTGTATTGAAAAAAAAAAGGGCAATTTTAAATTCAGATCAGAAACGTAATATTAGTGGCCCAGATAAGGTAGTGTTTTGGAGTACTTTACGCTCATAGTTTAGCTAAATACCCCTAGTTTTCAAAAATGGAGGTAAATTTACCCCTTTACTTTACAAGTAGACTTTGTTTCTGTTCAGTTGTTGACATTGTGTCAGAGATTCATTGGATACCATAATAAAGCAATTAAAAGTTTTAAGATTTAATTAATTCCTTAAAAAGTTTGACCATTGCCTGTATTAAGTGTTTGCATCAGTTGTAAAATATGTACACCATACTGATACTGTCGCTGTTTGCAAGGGTTGATCAGAATACCGAAAGCTGCTCGTTTAAAATAGAAAAGTTAAACAAATTAAATCATGTAGTTTCTGAAAACTGATGCATCTAATACAGCAGCAATATATTCACATACTTTAATACACTCCCTTTAAACGTTTTTCTTAGTAGATGGTTAACTTAGTTTTGTTAGAGCAACTTACTTATTTGTAACATTTTCAGATGAGCCTACAACAGTATATGGTGAATACCTTAGGCAACAGGTGGAAGATAGACTGAAATTCTACGAGACTGGCGAGGCCCCCAAGAAAAATATAGATGTTATGCATGAGGCCATGTTAGAGGTAAAGTCATTGTTTAAGGTTATGTACAGAAAGTTCCTCTATCTTGCTGAATTTCTATAAATAGACTGTTCCATCATAGTTTTTTTTTTAACCATTTCTATGTTGTTAGGAAGAGGTGTTAAAGAAATTACTAAGAGACAAACGATACACACTGATCTGACTTGCAGTCTATTCTGTATGTTGTTACCAGACTACAATTTTCTAATATAACATTTTTTGCATGTCATTGATATTTTCTCTGTTAAAATTGGAAAAGGGGCCTCGTTGTTTAAAAACATTTTTGACCGTTGATAAGCTGTCACTTACGCAAACAAATATAAACTAATAATTATTTGTTTTAATTTTATCAGTCAAATTTGGAACTTTTTTAAGTGCATTTACCGCAGTTGTACACACATGCTTTTTGCTTGCTGGACTAGAATCAGTTGTGTGTTTTTTTACATAAAAATGAATAAATAGAATGCCATGTTTAAAATTTATCAGATTTCGCTAAAAAAATGAGCTCCTTAGGCTCAGCCTTTTTTTTCTCTACCTCATCTAATAAATTTTACACTGTAAGTTACTTATATGGTATTCTTTATATATATAAATAAACATAAATTGTATAATCCCTTGTAAACGGAAAATATTCATTGTTATTCTGGTCTTTATTAATATCAATATTTAAATGTTCTTTAGGCTGCAGTGGCAGTGAAGAAGGAAAAGAAAAAGAAGAAGAAGGACAAGAAGAGAAAATTGGATGACACCATGGAAACTGATGATGCTAACACGACGGCTGACATAACAGCCGACACTTCGACATTGGAGGAGCCACCAAAAAAGAAGAAAAAGAAGAAGAAGAAGAGTTTAGGTATTAATAAAATCTTTTTAAATCATTTGCTGGATAGTGTTGATGATGTCTATGAAGATCAGCTGAAATGTTAAATGTCATAATTTTAAGTGGTTTTCATTCAAAATAGGTCCCTGCGTGATTATTTGGCTGGGGCCGTGATTATTTTACTGGGACCTTGATCCTAAAAATGTTAATGTCATACAATGGCTTTCATCTAAAAACTTGTTAAAAAAATTGATTGGTTAAATATTAAGTGTCATTTTTATGCCATCTAGGGCTAACAGACGATCAGTTAACATAACCAGTGTTTCCTGGGATTAACCAGTACTCGAGCACACCCCATCTTCGCAAGTAACTGATAACTTTCCCACTTGAATCAGTCGTGAGAGACGAATGATAATGAGACACAATGTCGTATATCAATCATCACGGAGACTGTTGCCGGGAGGGGTTTCAAATTCAGGACCCCTGGATTGATAGTCAGACGGGTAACCGACTGAGCTAATCGGGCCCGGCTGTTAAAAAAAATCAAAATAAATAAAATTGGATACAGACTCTGAACTCGAGTATATTTCACAAGTTTAAGAAATTCAATCTTCCAAATATAATTAAATGATCACATACATGTATTCCCTGCATTTCAAAATAAGACATATAGCATACTACCATGAGACACAAAATTGTACATTATCATCTCAATAGACAGAAAAATCTTGGTTGATTGATAAGCGAGATAATTGGATCTTTAGTCACTCTGTACACAACTTTTTTTAATACAAACTCTTGGAAACAATATTACTGACTGTAGGTTAAAGAACCCATGTATGCATGCAGAAAAATGATAATTTTGTATATAAGAATTATGCTTCTGTGGTGTGATCTTCTGTAGTGCAAGCCTCATTATTATGTAGTTATCATAATTGATTTCAAAAACCATAAAATCTAACTTTTGTTTTCTGATGTTTAAACTTGTAGAGGAAGAAGAAGCTAACGTTACCATGGATACCACACAGGAGGAGGCTGTGGAGGAAGAAGCCGCCTCGGCAAAGAAACAGAAGAAAAAGAAGAAGAAGAAGGAGTGAACAGATTGAATACAATTGGGTGAAGATGTGGCAGACTTTGAGATATGGACCATTTGGTGGAAGCTGCCATATATGGATTGTAGATATTGCTAATGAACTTGTATATGTTGACACCTTTAAGGATTCCAAATGAAAGAGGCAATCTGAAGGGGTGGGATGGTTAGAGAGTATTAAATGATATCTATAAAAAAAAATGACAACAAATTTGGTAATGTCACATATTATCAATTTTGACTGAGGCCTCACCATCATTTGTGGGGTAGCTGATGTTAAGAATTCAGAAATATTCATGGTCACCTTCCCTTTTAATCTGAGCACTTTCTCGTATTCATTTTCTCATGATTAAATTAAAATCTGAGCAACAGAACTCTCCAAACTTAGAGGTAATATAGTCCTTCACTATACAGGTTTTAAGTTGAATCTGGAAATAGTTTATTTTTCATTATAGTCATTGTTGGTGCTCTGTGTAAGTCCAAATTATATTGTTCAATCATCCATTAAACATTGGCATTTTAACTTTTAATGTTTGTATTGGTTATTTCCCTTTTACAGACAGTCCATTACAGAATTGTTTTATGTATGTTGAAAAACAAAATAAAAATAGAATAAAAATGTACAAGAAACTGAAGTTATTTATAAATTTCTTTCCCATTCTTTCAATGGTGGTGCTATAGTATCGCCGCTGTCCACACGTACGTAGGAAAATAGTTTCCAACTTGTATCTTTAGTTTTAATAAACAGATTTATACCAAATTTGGTGTGTGACTTCACATTCAGGTAATATAGTTCAAGTTCGTATTTCGTTTCAGTCTGATTATTTGTGATGGAGTTCGGCCCCTTTTTGGACTTAGATTATTGACAAGTGTCAAGAAATTGGTTTCGTTCGATACCTCTTAAAGGATTAGATAGATTTTATTCATATTTGGTAAAAAGATGTATGGTGGTAAACTATAGCTCAAGTTTGATTTCTATCAAAATCCCTGCATATTAATTCGACATTCTGGTCTCTGATTGGCTGATAGTTTCCAACCTCTAAAGTCTTTATTTATTGACCGATTTTGACAAAAATTTATATTTGGCTTTATATCAACAAGACCCAGGTCAAGTCCGACAATGGATGGAATTGGCGTATATTAATAAGGTGATCTGGACTCTGATTGGCTGACAGTTTCCAACCTCTTAAATCTTTATTGACTACCGATTTTGATGAAACTTGATATATGGCTATATTAACTCCCGCCACCGTATTGGTTGCAGCCGTGTGTGCACCATATCTCCTTCAGTTGTGATTGGAATTTTAAATAACTGGGCACAAATGTTCACTAGGACAAGACAATGTGTCCAAAGGTCAAGTGTTTGAAAATCCAATGTATACACTGTTTCCTCTTGTCCGGACTGTATTTTCTTTAGTTGTGATTGGAATTTTAAATAACTTTGCACAAATGTTCACTAGGACAAGACCATGTGTTGTGTCAATGACTTGGGTCGGTTCGTCAAAGGTCAAGATCGCAGCTCTGTCCCTCCGTCTGCTGCTGCCCGGACCTTATCTTTTTTTTGTCGTGATTGGAATTTTAAATAACTAGGCACAAATGTTCTCTGGGACAAGACAGTGTGTCATGCGAATTTGGGTCTGTTCGTAAAAGATTGTTTTGTTTTGGGGTTATAACTTACATATTTATGGTTCGATTTAGAACACCACACCAGTGCTCACTGGGGCAATACAAAGTGTCATATTACAGTATTTCAGTTTGCAGCATTTACATGTGATTTTTGTGCTCGTTGACTTTTTCATTTTGTATAATTAAAATCCACTTCTCTGGAAATGCCTCTAAGGGTTAATGAGGTGGCGGGGGATATGACCACCCTAGTGGCAACTTCTTGTTGATATCTACAATGAAGTTACAAAGCGGGGCATCTGTGTCCCATGGACGCATTTCTAGTCAATATATCTGGAAAAGGTCTGAACAGGGTTTTTTTCCTTGCAGGTAATTTAGCTTATGAAATGCAACTTGTTCCAAAAAAAAACCAAGTACAGTAAAACTTTGTTGGCACGAACATGGATGGCTTAAACACCACATTTAGCTCAAACAATTTATCTGGTTCCGTCCGATTCATATTTTGATGTATATACATGTATGGTTTGATGTTGAACAATACTTGACTCGAACAACCCTTAAATTGGAACTATTTTGTCCAGTCCTGTCGGGTTCAAGTCATCGAAGTTCTACTGTATGATACCCACTCATAATAATTTGGGACTAAGTCTAATTTGCTGTAGGATCGTATTAATGCACAATATTGTCCAATATCTCAGATATAGGGTTTCCAGCATTTTATGCTTCCTGTATAATTTAGGGTGAAGCGGGTTTGTCTGCATGTGTAAGAAAATCAAATGTGATGTGGAACATGGATGAAGGGCAATGTGTGGAAGAGCATAGGAAAACAACAATAACTCTTGACTTGAATAATGACTTTGTACTTTATTTTTGGTTATATTTTCTTGTCCTGAGTAAACATGTACGAGGGGGAATCAAAAAGTTTGTAACTTTTTTATTTATCGTTATATTCTAATCATTCTCAGGGAGCCAGTGCCGCTATATATTTGCAGTAATTTTTCAAAAATGTGATTATTTTTCATTATTAGTTTATATTCTATAGTTACTATGGAAACATTGATTTCCGTAGTCGGGGGCAGTTTTTGCTTTTTTCCTACCTCTAATATTCAAACAAGTGTAGTGTTGCCAAAACGGATTTATTTTTAAATTAAAAATACCAATGTGTGTTGTATCGTATGCTTGTGTACATCCTTTAAAAAAATGACACCAATTATGCGCATCTCAAAATTATGTCAATATTATGATGTAAGGGTATGCCATTTTGTTTGAAGCAAAATGACGTCCGGGCACTTGAAAATGGATAAGCACGCGGAATACCGCAGTTCCGTAAAGTTCTGCTCCATGTTACGTAATACACCTGCTCAATCAGAGAAACAAAAGTAAGTATGGGTAATCTAATGTTTCAAGGTCTCTAGCGTTTAAATGTCACAAAAATAACGTTTTTGAGATGGCCGGGAATCAGTCATTAAAAAGGAGAAAGTGGGAAGTCGATTTGAAGACCTATTGGAATTTAAGTATGTGTTACAGAATTTTGTGTCCAGTGTCTTCGGATTTCGTTAACATGATCACGCAATGGTATAAATGGTGGCAAAAACATATAGATCACGGGAAAGAGTATTTTGAGAAGGAGTGACGCGGTAAATTTGATACAAAAGCACCTGTTTAAAATATTGACATCGTTTTTTGTTGGATAGAACTTCATCATTTTGCCGCGACATATCTAACTGCTATGCTTTGAATAGCGCCTTATTTTTTTAAATAGTTGACGTATCATGCTAAAAGTTTCAAAATATGTCCCATATACATTCATTTCAAATACAATAACACTATTGTGCATTGTATAATTGATGTAAGTCTACAATCTTTCTGATGCCCCCTCGTATCTTGACTCAGAATATGGATAGAGGGCAATGTGTGGAAGTGTGGGGTGAACAATAACAACTCTTTAACTTGAATAATGTAGAATTATCTCCCCTTTTGTTGTTATTTTTGCTTGTTCGGAGCATACCTTTATAAATGTCTATAGGAGTCCAATGTGACTTGGAACATTGATAGATAGCATTGTGTGAAAGTGCAGAAAAAAAAATCATTACTCATCTTGGATAAAGACATAATTATCTCCCCTTCTGTACTTTGTTTTCTGCTAAATTTGCTTGTCCAGAATATCCTCAAAGAATAGAAGGCAATCGGGGCTTGAAATTACTGTTAAAACATTTTTATTTGAATGCTTAAAATCAAAGAAATATTAAGGTCAGTTTCTTAAATCTTACTTGTCCTGACCAAATATTCACTCGTCATGGCAAGCGGACAAGTGGAATTTTCCAGTCCTGTCAAATGTGTGAAGGTGTAGGGGGCAAGAACAAAAAAAAATATATTCTCATAATTTATCTTCAGATACACCCCCTTTCCATTTACAAACAATGTAGCAGCTTTTCAATTAAGCAGTTGGTCTGGGAGCATCCATCGATTCCACAATATCTTGTATTACCTGACACCAAGGTTACAAAACTATGTTATTACTAATCTCCAAGATTCATAATTATGTAAACACAAATTAAAGCACAAAACTGGACTCGACTTCTAATTTGAAAGTATTATGCAGATTTGAGGTAAAAAAATACATGTATCTTCATTTATTTTGCGATGGATTCCCTTTCCATCTGATAACTTAATAACAAAATCAATTCTAATTTCTAGCTTTTAATATAATGTTAACAATTCAAATATATTTATACAATAACATCAATCCATTTTTAACTAGAATATACACATGTAGAAGATGACTGTTGATCACCAGAACACCCAGATAGTGAACATCTGAGATTACAAAACTTAGTATGTTTCTACTTGTACTAATAGTTGGGTGTTGATTTGCCAAACCCCAGCTTTTGTTGAGCCAGCTTGCTACATGTCCAATGTGATACAAGCTTGAAGATGTGAACAAAATGAGGGTCATGTATTATAAAACATGGTATGTGTTTTAAACAACCCAAGTACATGTAAAATATAAAAAAATTTAATATTTATTTGGTGATTCTAATAAAATAATTAAAAGGTACAGTAGGTATTAAAAAAAAATCATACCGAAACTTGAAATGAGTACACATTTAAACACTAAACTTCAAGGGGGGAGGTGGGGGGACATGTAAAATAAATGAATAGGGTTTTACGGCGCACCAACACAAATGTTATTTGATGCCAACAGGAAGGAAGATTTTAGGTTCACTCTACATGTACAGAAAGAACTAATTAACATATAGATTAAAAAAATACATCAGCAAATGAATATGCAGAATGAACCTAGAACCTTAATACCTGCAGAACTGCAGAGTTTCAGCAAATTCTATTGTATTACTCAAATTGTCGCTTCCTACGACATGCATGAGCCACAGTGATCCTATTCTTGCCATCACTCATATGGCTCCCTGGAACCACACAGGGGTTGATAATTTAACCACAATAGTGAACATGACAAAAAATGATAAAATGAACATGACACCCATTCAGAGGATTCCTACCCCTCTGCAGAGATCAGCAGTGATTCTATTCTTAGCCGGAACCACACGGGGATGTAATGTTCATCAAAAGTTTTGCCTTGTAAGTTTGAAAGTTGAAAATATTTTAATACTGCTTAATTGAATTTTATTTTATTTCAACATTTTAATTTTTATGAATATTTAGATTATGGGCCTTATGTGTAAAATAGCTTTCTTTGCTGAAAAACAACAGTATTTACTGATATGTATTCAATAGAATTCACAAACAAGTAGACATACCTCAACGATAAAAATCAACATTTTATTCTTTAAAATAGTACACCATTAACCCTTTACTCCATAGATACACATTTTCCTGCACCAATCACAGAAGGCTCTAGAAAACAGTGCAAGAAGAGTTCAGATTGCTCATTACGAGCAATCTGAACACTTCCTGCACTGTTTTCCACTCTGTCAGTTAATATGAACATAATTCACCCATTGCTGATATGTGGTGAACTAATGCTTTCAATATTAAAGGTGTCTCTATGAAGTAAAGGGTTAAGGTCAAAATGTCAAAATTTAGATTTCTTCAAATAACCAACCTTTACATTGAAATGTGCTTGATTTGAGAAGTTTTAATAACTTTTAACTGTCAGAATACATCAAATGGAACAAAATTGAAGACATAGTATTTGACACCAGCTGGTTACTACAACAAAAGGGCCAGATTGCCCGTTAAGCGCTTGCCTACGGCAGAGGAGGCCAAAGAAGGCCATTTTTGATACTGCAAGGCCATACCTCAGATATTTAAATTGGTCAGTGGAAATATAGATATACAACTACTGTGTAAGTTTAGTGAAAAGCAAATGTAGACTACAGGTACCAGAGTGCATATAACTTCAAATAATGCAATTTTTAACAATTCAAGTGCCATAACTAACAATATTTGTCTGAACTGGCCAGGTCTAAAATTTGTCTAAGATACCTATAGTTATACATCTACTGTGTAAGATTGGTGAAGATCAAATAGCATAATTTTAATGAATCGAGGGCCATAACTCCAATAAAAATGGTCTAAACTCATTCGAAATATTTTGGTTATAGAACTTCTGTGTAAATTTGATTAAGATCAAATGAAAACTGAGTGTGAGAGCACACAATATGATATATATATATATAATTTTTGACGATTCAAGGGTCACAACTCTAAGATTAATTAACCAATTTTGCCAGTTCACAAACTTGTCTGGGATATTATGCTTATATAACTACTGTAAGTTTAGCGAGGATCAAATTAAAAATGCAGGTGCTATATTGCACAAAAGCTTAAAAAGTGCATTTTTTATTTTTCAAGGGCCACAACTCTGCATTTAATTATCTGATTTGGCCAGTTCAAGAACTTGTCCAAGATATTGTTATGGTACTGTGTAAGATTGAAGAGGATCAGATTAGAAATGCAGGGACAAGAGGTCACACAAGGTCAAATACTGCAATTTTTTGACGTTTCAATTGCCATAACTCTTGACATTAATTATCCTATTTGTCCAGATTGAGAACTTGTCCGAGATATTATAGTTATATAACTACTATGGATGAATGAATACCCAATGAAAAATGCAGGTGCAACAAAAAAATTCATGGACGGATGACATAGGGCGATCTGAATAGCTTACTTTTAACATTGCACCCCACACCCCACCCCCAGTCTATCAACACACACACACACTCTGCAATACCAACAGTGGTGTTTGCAGCGTAACAATGGACCCTAAGAAAAAATGCCTAAAATGAACAAGATGAAAATGGACACAAATACTATATTCGTGATGATATATGATCATATGGAAACATGAAGAAATAAATCTCATAATCCCATAACCATGAGTTATATACCACATGTTATTTAATTGCCTTTTGATTAAAAAGTTAAAGTGAAAATCAATATATATATACTGAATAAAAAAAACAAGAGACAACAAACTCGCCGATGTGATAAAACTCACCACCCATGCAAAGATTGAGATTGGAGGCAAACACCAAAACTTAAACGCAAACTAATGCAAAGTTTAACCTGGGTGTCTACAGAAGAAAAATTAAGTCCAAAAGGGTAATAATTTTGCCAAAATGCAACCTTGAGTTGTGGTTCTTGTCTCTGTGTGTTCCATCGATGATGGTGAACATACATGTGAAGTTTCATTCATATCCAATGAGTGGTTGCATAGATATTTTACCTTATAAAAAACTTTAACCTAAAAAATTAAGACCAAAAAGGGCCATAACTCTGCCAAAATGCAACCCAGAGTTATGTCTCTTGATGGTGAACACACATGCGAAGTATAATATCCAATGAGTGGTTGCATAGATATCTTAAACTAAAATGCAACTAAACGCAAAGTTTAACCTGGGTGTCTACAGACATAAAAATTAAGTCCAAAATGGCCATAACTTTGCTAAAATACAACCCCGAGTTATGGTTCTTGTCTCTGTATGTTCCATCGATGATGGTGAACACACATGTGAAATTTCATTCATATCCAATGAGTGGTTGCATAGATATCTTACCTGATGAAAAACTTTAACCTGAAAAATTAAGTCCAAAAAGGGCCATAACTCTACCAAAATGCAATTCAGAGTTATGGTTCCTGTCTGTGTGTGTTCCATTGATGATGGTGAACACACATGCAAAGTTTCATTTATATCCAATGAGTGGTTGCATTGATATCTTAAACTTAAACGCAAAAGTTTAACCTGGGTGTCTACAGACGCCGCCGATGATGGCAATAGCTCTCCTTGGATATTCGTCCCTACGAGCTAAAAAAGAGTTTCAAGGTGCTTTTGTTTGGAATAGATTATTGATTTAATGTGGTAAAGGCCGAAAATGTGGAATTTTAGGAATATTAGAAACTAGGAAAACTGAACAAATTTCAATATGTTTCATCATCTTTTTCACATTGACAATAAAGTCTATAAAAATCATATTGAAAGTTTGATCTGATAAACATGGAATACACTGGTCTGTGTATGCATGTAGATTCATGTTGTCTATTTTGTCTACTGCATATATGTGCTGGTTGCAATTGGTTTTGAATGACAAAATATATGAATGAAAATCAATTTCTTGTTTTGTTCAGTATATAACAAATATTATGCTCAAAAATAAAAACACCCCTGTACCATGGACACTCAAACTTGATATAAAAAATATATTTTTCACATCACATATAAACCATACATTAAACAGATTGCCTGAAAGGTTCTTTACAAAAAAAGCTCTAATCTTTTTCCAGTCAATATTTTTAATTATTATATAATCTATAAATAAATGAATTTTGATTGGCCAAAATGATCCCTAATTAAACAAAATACTATATGACAGTTTTTACTTTGAGTTTTGTACGATATACCACGGTTACTAAAATTAGCCGCTGGGAGTTCCAAGTGTTAGCCGAATGCAATGATGAAAACTGAGATGTTTTCAAATGTCTATCAACAAGAGATTCGTGTCTGATTTCAGCAAAATTATCGATAATAAAGATGCCGATATGACAAAAAAAAAGAGCAACTTTTCAATCGATTAATATATTTCACCATTATTTAGGAGAGAAACAATTGAATGATTAGTTCAAATATAAAAATAACAAACATTTATCACGATGTGTCCCTGACCGAGTGGTGATAAGATATTGAACTTATGCAAGATTTTATTTTTTTTCCACCATAGTTTGAATCCCATCTGGGGAATTGTATTTTCAATATCTTTTTTTCAAGTTAAATTTATTCATTTTTTTATTTAAATACTATTGATACATAAAATATATAATCTTAACTTGGTGACTTTTTGTTATTTCCTGTACAAAAAATAGAGTAGGCCTAAAGGCTCAGAATTCATTTATTTATATTTTATATAATAAAACAGTTATGGACTTTTCAGCTGCACAATATGATGTGTGCTACACACCTAGGTTAGACTAAAACAGATTTCCTGCTTAAAATTGCAACATATTTGTGATGAATTAGGTGGATCACATGATTTTATTTGAATTTTGATTTGATCTATTTTACAGGTTTACACGTAGTAAAAATTGTTTCATATTAGAAAAAGTCCAAATGATGATGTGAAGGTTGACAAGCAGTATTTAAGTGCTGTCTATTTTTAGAATTGGGCTTTTGTTTCAAGTTTACCACTCTAATTTAAATATCTATTCTGTCACGTTTTGGTGGATTTGACGTATTAAACCATTCAGATTTTATTTATTAATGATGAGATGCTTTCATCCATTTTAAAAATAATTATATGTTTTTAGCCACTGTTGTCATTTTTTCCTGCTTCACTACCTTTAAATTATCATAACAAATGAAATATGATGTTCAGGGACTGGATGAAGCTGCTGGCGTTTATTCCATTTCAACTTATTTATACTTGTTGCTACCTGTTGTTAATACGCGTCCTTGTCAGTGGACGATTTTCTCCACATTAAGTCTGTCACATCACCCGCTAACTCATGGAGAGTCATATTTGTTAAATCACCTAACAGTTTATAACACCATTTTTCATTGGTCTACAATACATAACATAATTTTTCATTGGTCTACAATACACAACATAATTTTTAATTGGTCTACAATACATAACATAATTTTTCATTTATTGATACTAAAATTAGAAGTAATGTATTTTCATCTTTGGTTATTGTTACAATGACCAATGTTTATTAGCTGTATTTTGATTGGCCAATGGGTAAACAGACACAATTTTCATTTTTTTCACTAAGAAAGAAATGGCTTTTGAATCACATTTTGCACTATTCAGATAATTTCATCAGATATACCGTAGCAATTTAGTGCAATGGAATAATAACAAGTTATTCAAAATACAATGTAGATGAATTTGATCTGAACATAGAACTGAAATATTAGTTAACAGCTGGTATAATGATTTTATTTTGGTTATGTATTAAAAGGACTGGAAAATTCCGGACTAAAGAACAAAGAATAAACTGAGTTATTCCCTAAATTTTGTTGAATTTTGCTGCCTTTCAAGATCTCAAATCACAGCAATTTGTAGAAGTCACATGGTACACAGTTATATATGTAGAAGTTTGCATAGTGAAATATACATGAAACAAAATGAAAACTGATGATTACAAGTGATGGCACCATATCTACATTTACATGTAATAGACTGATGGGATATCTGAGCCTCACTCCATAATGCATAGTAAACTTCTCAAATAAAGAAGTATAAAATTTTCCTTTCATGTGAGTATTTCCTTTCATTACATGCTGGTAGATGTCTAATGGAGATATCCATTATTGCACAAAGAAAATCTTCACGAACAATAATAAATGAATTTTACATTTCTCTCAAACACAAGTTTGTCTCTCATCAATAGTTTTGTCTCCTTTCCACACCTTAAATTGATGATAATGCACATGTTAGGCCATCATTAAAACAATATTTGTTTGCTTGTGCTCCAATCCAGTATATAATTAGGCAGGTATGTATTTTTTTTGGACAAGAATTTGATCTTTTATTGTAATTTTGAACAGAAATGACCAGTGTTCATGAAAAAACAACAGTGCTTTAAAAGTCAATAACAAAAGTTTACCTGCAATTTGAGAGGGCAGAGAGGTCGGGCACGGCAAACAAACAATTTTTTAAGTATGATCTAATAAATTATATTTTTCCAGTGGAAATTCAGCTATCCTTCACTCAGAATACTGAGACAGAACCTGCCACATAACCTCGGAAATGATTGTAAAATATAAATAACGTAAATAACACTGAAAATCAGTCAAACTCCGGAATGTCATCATATGAATATCCGTCGTAACCTTGGTAGGCGTAGTACGCGATTCTAACATGATAGGCACCTGGTACGAACATTAACGCTCCAAGTATCAATACAGGCCACGTCCTGTCTCCATACTGAAATAAAGTATAAGCAGTTACAGGACAAAGTCCATATATCAGTATGCCACTAGTATCAATACAGGCCATGTTCTGTCTCCATACTGAAATAAAGTATAAGCAGTTACAGGACAAAGTCCATATATGAGTATGCCACTAATATCAATACAGGCCACATTCTGTCTCCATACTGAAATAAAGTATAAGCAGTTACAGGACAAAGTCCATATATGAGTATGCCACTAGTATCAATACAGGCCACGTTCTGTCTCCATACTGAAATAAAGTATCATCAGTTAGAGGACAAAGTCCATATATGCCACTTAGATCGGTACAAAGCATGTCCAGTCTACATACTGAACTATGTTCAGTTACAGGTGTAACCCCACCATTGATTTTTGTTCTTTATTCTATAGTAAATAATAACAATTTGAATGCTTGTCATTCATAGACAGACCCAAATGAAAGAAAAGAAACTTAATTTTACTATTTGTCAACCTCTGTACTGCCAAAATATGATGAGAAAAGTAGGGGTCATGTGTCTTATAAGAGATTTTTTTTCTGCTTAGTGTGTACACTGTTGACAAAGTGAAAGTAGACTTCCAAAATCATGTATTCATACCCAAATTTCCAAGCATCCATTTTTATGTCACCCCAAACATTTTTGGGGTGGCATATAGTAATAGCAGCATCTGTTCTTCCGTCCGGTATTTCATGTCCGGCCTGAAACTTTGTCATGCGCAGATGGATTTTGTTGATATTTGCTACAAATGATCAACATAACATGACAACGTGTCGCGAGTAAGATCCACACCTGTACCTCAAAGGTCAAGGTCACAATTTGAGTTTGTTTGACAACACTTTGAGTCTGTGTGAGATTTCGTGTCCAGCCTGTAACCTTGTCATGCATAGATGGATTTAAATGATACTTGCTACAAATGATCAACATAACATGACGACGTGTCGCGAGTCAGACCCACACCCATATCTCAAAGGTCAAGGTCACAATTTGAGTTTATTTGTCAACACTTTGAGTCTGTGTGAGATTTCATGTCCGGCCTGTAACTTTGTCATGCATAGATGGATTTTAATGATACTTTCTACAAATGATCAACATAACATGACAAAGTGTCGTGGGTTAAAGACCCACACCCATACCACAAAGGTCATGGTCACAATTTGAGTTTGTTTGACAACACTTTAACTCTGTGTGAGATTTCGTGTCCGACCTGGTCCGACCTGTTACTTTGTCATGCATAGATGGATTTTATAAATACTTGCTACAAATGAATAACATAACATGACGACGTGTCACGAGTAAGACCTATACCCGTACCTCAGAGGTCAAGGTCACACTTTGAGTTTGTCTGACAACACTTTCAGTCTGTTTGAGATTTCATGTCTGGCCTGTAACTGTCATGCATAGATGGATTTTGTTAATACTAGCTACAAATAATCAACATAACATGACGATTTGTCGCGCGTTTACACCCACAATTTAACTTTGTTTGATGACACTTTCAGTCTGATTGAGATTTCTTGTCCAGTCTGAAACTTTGTCACCTATGGTTAAATTTCAAACACACTTTGCTCAATTCATCAGCATGATATTACAACATGTCACGTGTAAGACCCACATGCGTACCTCAAAGGTCAAGGTCACACTTTGAGTTTGTTTGACAACACTTTCAGTCTGTGAGATTTCGTGTCTGGCCTGTACCTTTGTCATGCATAGATGGATTTTGTTAATACTAGCAACAAATGAGCAACATAACATGACCGCATGTTGCACTTAATATCCAGACTCCAACTTCAAAGGTCAAGGTCACAATTTATCTTTGTTTGACAACACTTTCAGTCTGATTGAGATTTCTTGTCCGGTCTGTAACTTTGTCACCTATGGCTAAATTTTAAAAACACTTGGCTCAATTCATCAGCATGACATGAAGTGTCACACGTAAGACCCACATGCATACCTCAAAGGTCAAGGTTACACTTTGAGTTTGGTTGACAACACTTTGAGTCTGTGTGAGATTTCATGTCCGACCAGTAACTTTGTCATGCATAGATGGATTTTATAAATACTTGCTACAAATGATCAACATAACATGACGACATGTTGCACTTAATACCCAGACTCTCACTTCAAAGGTCAAGGTCACAATTTAACTTTGTTTGACAACACTTTCAGATTTCTTGTCCAGTCTGTAACTTTGTCATCTATGGAACCTTTCCTCAAAGGTCAAGTCACACTTTCAATTTGTTTGAAATTGCATGTCTGGTCTGTGACTTCGTCTTTAACTTGGCTCAATTTATCAAGATGACATGACGACTTGTCATAAGTAAGACCTAGACCCGTACCTCACAGGTCAAGGTCACACTTTTAGTATGTATGACAACACTTTGAATCTGTCTGAGATTTCAAGTCCGTCCTTTTACTTTATCATACATGGATGGATTTCAAAAACACTCGGCTCAATTTATCAATTGATCAACAATTGATCTGTAACATTGTCTTACATTTAGGGATTTTAAAATAGCTTGACACAAGTGATCAGCATGTCATGATGATATTTCACCTGCATTTAACTATTGAAATACCCAGGCCATTACATCAGATGTCAAGGTCAAGGTTACACAAAGGTCAAGGTCGCACTTTAATGAAAAAAAACCCAAACAAACATGAAATTGCATGTCTAGTCTGAAACATCAGTCCATTACTCTTGATATTCATAGATACATCGCTACCTACTATAACATATATTGTTATTTTTCACAGACCTTTTGGGGGGCATGCGACATTTCTTGTTTTTTCTAAATTCACAATTCAAACATGACAGTGCTTTCAAAATGTTCAAAATACATCAATAACGTCATTCAAATAAAAAAATGAGCATTAAGATAACATACACTTAAAATGCATGAATAATAAAGAGATTGTGGGGGCAGCCAATGGAAGCCACCACTTATGTTACTGTGGAAATGAAGACTACTGACCTTGGCATCTATATATCCAGTCAACAGCATGGCCCCAATAATGATGAGTACACTACCAGCGAGGAATAATATTGTTGCCAAAATTATTGCTTTCTTTGGGAACTTGGGCGGAGGTTTCTGAAACTGCATTGATTCATACATGTTGAAACTGTCCTCATTTACCAGTAGATTTTTGTTCAGTGGTGTAACGTTTAGTACATGTAGCACTGTAAGTGTAACAAACCCATATGTAATGTACAATACTGCAAGTGTAACAATATGAAAATGTAAAAACCCATATGTAATGTGTAATGCTGCAAGTGTAACAATATGAAAATGTAAAAACCCATATGTAATGTGTAATGCTGCAAGTGTAACAATATGAAAAATGTAACAAACCCACATGTACTGTGTAATGATACAAGTGTAACAATATGAAAAATGTAACAAACCCATATGTAATGTGTAATGCTGCAAGTGTAACAATATGAAAAATGTAACAAACCCATATGTAATGTGTAATGATACAAGTGTAACAATATGAAAAATGAAACAAACCCATATGTAATGTGTAATGCTGCAAGTGTAACAATATGAAAAATGTAACAAACCCATATGTAATGTGTTATGCTGCAAGTGTAACAATATGAAAAATGTAACGAACCTATGTAATGTGTAATGCTGCAAGTGTAACAATATGAAAAATGTAACAAACCCATATGTAATGTGTAATGTTGTAAGTGTAACAATATGAAAAATGTAACAAACCCATATGTAATGTGTAATGCTGCAAGTGTAACAATATGAAAAATGTAACAAACCCATATATCAATTAATGTGTAATGCTGCAAGTGTAACAATATGAAAAATGTAACAAACCCATATATAATGTGTAATACTGCAAGTGTAACAATATGAAAAGGTAGCAAACCCATATAAAATTTGTAATGCTGCAAGCGTATCAATATGAAAATGAAGCAAACCCATATAAAATGTGTAATGCTGCAAGTGTAACAATATAAAAATGTAGCAAACCCATATAAAATGTGTTATGCTGCAAGTGTAACAATATGAAAATGTAGCAAACCCATATAAAATGTGTAATGCTGCAAGTGTAACAATATGAAAAATGTAACAAACCCATATAAAATGTGTAATGCTGCAAGTGTAACAATATGAAAAATGTAACAAACCCATATAAAATGTGTAATGCTGCAAGTGTAACAATATGAAAAATGTAACAAACCCATATAAAATGTGTAATTCTGCAAGTGTTACAATATGAAAATGTAGCAAACCCATATAAAATGTGTAATGCTGCAAGTGTAACAATATGAAAAATGTAACAAACCCATATAAAATGTGTTATGCTGCAAGTGTAACAATATGAAAATGTAGCAAACCCATATAAAATGTGTTATGCTGCAAGTGTAACAATATGAAAAATGTAGCAAACCCATATAAAATGTGTTATGCTGCAAGTGTAACAATATGAAAATGCAGCAAACCCATATAAAATGTGTAATGCTGCAAGTGTAACAATATGAAAATGCAGCAAACCGATATAAAATGTGTTATGCTGCAAGTGTAACAATATGAAAATGTAGCAACCCATATAAAATGTGTTATGCTGCAAGTGTAACAATATGAAAATGTAGCAACCCATATAAAATGTGTTATGCTGCAAGTGTAACAATATGAAAATGCAGCAAACCCATATAAATGTGTTATGCTGCAAGTGTAACAATATGAAAATGCAGCAAACCCATATAAAATTTGTTATGCTGCAAGTGTAACAATATGAAAATGCAGCAAACCGATATAAAATGTGTTATGCTGCAAGTGTAACAATATGAAAATGTAAGCAAACCCATATAAAATGTGTTATGCTGCAAGTGTAACAATATGAAAATGTAGCAACCCATATAAAATGTGTTATGCTGCAAGTGTAACAATATGAAAATGCAGCAAACCGATATAAAATGTGTTATGCTGCAAGTGTAACAATATGAAAAATGTAACAAACCCATATAAAATGTGTTATGCTGCAAGTGTAACAATATGAAAATGTAGCAACCCATATAAAATGTGTTATGCTGCAAGTGTAACAATATGAAAATGCAGCAAACCCATATAAATGTGTTATGCTGCAAGTGTAACAATATGAAAATGCAGCAAACCCATATAAAATTTGTTATGCTGCAAGTGTAACAATATGAAAATGCAGCAAACCGATATAAAATGTGTTATGCTGCAAGTGTAACAATATGAAAAATGTAGCAAACCCATATAAAATGTGTTATGCTGCAAGTGTAACAATATGAAAATGCAGCAAACCCATATAAAATGTGTTATGCTGCAAGTGTAACAATATGAAAATGTAACAAACCCATATAAAATGTGTTATGCTGCAAGTGTAACAATATGAAAATGTAGCAAACCCATATAAAATGTGTTATGCTGCAAGTGTAACAATATGAAATCATAGCAAACCTATATAAAATGTGTAATGATGCAAGTGTAACAATATGAAAATGCAGCAAACCCATATAAAATGTGTTATGCTGCAAGTGTAACAATATGAAAAATGTAGCAAACCCATATAAAATGTGTTATGCTGCAAGTGTAACAATATGAAAATGCAGCAAACCCATATAAAATGTGTTATGCTGCAAGTGTTACAATATGAAAAATGTAGCAAACCCATATAAAATGTGTTATGCTGCAAGTGTAACAATATGAAAATGCAGCAAACCCATATAAAATGTGTTATGCTGCAATTGTAACAATATGAAAATGCAGCAAACCCACATAAAATGTGTTATGCTGCAAGTGTAACAATATAAAAATGCAGCAAACCCATATAAAATGTGTTATGCTGCAAGTGTAACAATATGAAAATGTAGCAAACCCATATAAAATGTGTAATGCTGCAAGTGTAACAATATGAAAATGTAATAAACCCTTTGTATACGATGGGTTATCCAGAAGTTTGTGGACAAATCTCATATTATGAACATGACATGTCTTATTTATTTGGACATTTACATGTATCATATTTAATCGAACTGCAAAATGTATGCAAATTATGAAGAAAATATATATGCCAATAAAACAGTAACATGTATATAAACATGTCATGTACGCCTATCTACCGCAGGCCAGATTTACGTTATGTCGTAATTTTCCTACAAGTAATTTCCCTACTCTTACACGTCGCCCCACTCATACTCTTTTACAATTGGGGAACCCTGCGAGCACTCTCAGCATACTTTATTCTTCAATATCATGTGCACTGTATTGTAATTTATACACAGTTCGCAGCATAGGTCATGAATTGTATTACAGCAATCCTTATTGAGGTACTTTTTACCACATTGACGTGACTTTGCTTGATTTTGACACAGGACGCCACACCTGTTATCATCCATTATTGTTTCTCACTCCTCACTGTACCGTTTGTGTCATTTGTAGACTACAAAATGCACTACAAATGACTTCCTCAGAGCTTTACTATGAATATCTATCATCTGATCAGTGTTTTGCTAATATTGACACAAACTGTATTGCTGCTCGTTGTAATATCTTTACATCTGATGCACTATTTGCATATGAATGAGTCTACCTTTCAATATAAATTTATTTAAACTCCTAACACCTGCTCGCCATGCTGGAATGACACATGCAAAAACTGATGATGAGTCCTCAATAATATATGCTTGTTATTTTTCACATATTTATCTGTCGAATTGTTCAACGTTATGAGCTGCGGCACTAATCCTGTATGTATGTTGCTATGGATACTATTACTATAACATTATTACTGACATAAGAAATATACTAAAACACTGTACATCGATGACAAATACACCAATACTTAAGTTGTGAAAAATATATTTATTTACTTGCAAAAATATGGATTTTATTACATTTGTCCATGAACATCTGGATAACCCCTCGTACATATGTATACGTTTAATAGGTCAACATAACACTGTATGTACATAATAATGTAATAAGTAAATGTAACACTATATGTATATATGTATAATAGGTCAATGTAATACCGTATCTATATATGTAATAGGTCAACATAACACTGTATGTATACATGTAATAGGACAATGTAACACTGTAAGTACACATGTTATAGGTCTACATAACAGTGTATACATACATGTAAAAGGTCAATG
Source organism: Panopea generosa (assembly GCA_029582155.1). Lineage (NCBI taxonomy): Eukaryota > Metazoa > Mollusca > Bivalvia > Adapedonta > Hiatellidae > Panopea > Panopea generosa. The sequence goes on from CM055908.1 coordinate 46,068,794, forward strand.
AAACACTGTATGCACACATGTAATAAGACAATGTAACACTGTATGTACTCATGTTATAGGTCTACATAACAGTGTATGCATACATGTAAAAGGTCAATGTAACACTGTATGTACACATGTTATAGGTCAACATAACAGTGTATGCATACATGTTAAAGGTCAATGTAACACTGTATGTACACATGTTATAGGTCAACATAACAGTGTATGCATACATGTAATAGGTCAGTGTAACACTGTATGTACACATGTAATAAGTCAACATAACAGTGTATGCATACATGTAATAGGACAATGTAACACTGTATGTACACATGTTATAGGTCAACATAACAGTGTATGCATACATGTAATAGGTCAATGTAACACTGTATGTACACATGTAATAGGTCAACATAACACTGCATGTACACATGTAATAGGTCAACATAACACTGTATGTACACATGTAATAGGTCAATGTAACACTGTATGTACACATGTGATAGGTCAATGAAACACTGTATATACACATGTGATAGATCAATGTAACACTGTATGTATACATGTAATAGGTCAATGTAACACTGTATGTACACATGTAATAGGTCAATGTAACACTTTATGTACAAATGTAATAGTTAATGTAACACTGTATGTATACATGTAATAGGTCAATGTAACACTGTATGTACACATGTAATAGGTCCACGTAACACTGTATGTACACATGTAATAGGTCAACATAACACTTTATGTATACATGAAAAAGGTCAATGTAACACTGTATGGATAGATGTAATAGTCTAATGTAACACTGTATGTATACATGTGATATGTCAATGTAACACTGTATGTAAATATGTAATAGTCTAATGTAACACTGTATGTACACATGTGATAGGTCAATGTAACACTGTATGAATACATGTAGTAGTCCAATGTAACACTGTATGTACACATATGATAGGTCAATGTAACACAGTATGTATACATGTAATAGTCCAATGTAACACTGTATGTACACATGTGATAAGTCAATGTAACACTATATATATACATGTAATAGGTCAACATAACACTGTATGTATATATGAAATAAGTCAATGTAACACTGTATGTATACACGTAATAGGTCAATGTAACACTAGTTATACATGTAATAGGTCAATGTAACACTGTATGTACACATGTGATAGGTCAATGTAACACTGTATGTACACATGTAAAAGGTCAATGTAACACTGTATGTACACATGTAATAGGTCAATGTAACACTGTATGTACACATGTAATAGGTCAACATAACACTGTATGTACACATGTAATAGGTCAATGTAACACTGTATGCACACATGTAATAGGTCAATGTCACACTGTATGTACACATATAATAGGTCAATGTAACACTGTATGTACACATGTAATAGGTCAATGTAACACTGTATGCACACATGTAATAGGTCAATGTCACACTGTATGCACACATATAATAGGTCAATGTAACACTGTATGTACACATGTAATAGGTCAATGTAACACTGTATGTACACATGTAATAGGTCAATGTAACACTGTATACACACATGTAATATGTCAACATAACACTGTATGGACACATGTAATAGGTCAATGTAACACTGTTTGCACACATGTAATTGGTCAATGTCACACTGTATGCACACATGTGATAGGCCAATGTAACACTGTATGTACACATGTGATAGGTCAACGTAACACTGTACCTACACATGTGTCAGGTCAACATAACACTGTATGCACACAAGTAATAGGTCAACATAACACTGTATGTACACATGTAATAGTTCAATGTAACACTGTTTGTACACATGTAATAGGTCAATGTTACACATGTATGTGCACATGTAGTAGGTCAATGTAACACTGTATGTATACATGTAATAGGTCAATGTAACACTGTATGTATACATGTAATAGGTCAATGTTACACTTTATGTACACATGTAATAGGTCAATGTAACAATGTATGCATACATGTAATAGGTCAATGTAACACTGTATGTATACATGTAATAGGTCAATGTAACACTGTATGTATACATGTAATAGGTCAATGTTACACTTTATGTACACATGTAATAGGTCAATGTAACAATGTATGCATACATGTAATAGGTCAATGTAACACTGTATGCATACATGTCATAAGTCAATTTAACACTGTATGTACCCATGTAATAGGTCAAATATAACACTGTATGTACATATGTAACAGGTCAATGTAACACTGTATATCCACACATAATAGGTAAATGTAACACTGCATGTACACATGTAATAGTTCAATGTAACAGTGTATGCACACATGTAATAGGTCAATGTAACACTGTATGTATATATGAAATAGGTCAATGTAACACTGTATGTATACACGTAATAGGTCAATGTAACACTAGTTATACATGTAATAGGTCAATGTAACACTGTATGTACACATGTGATAGGTCAATGTAACACTGTATGCCCACATGTAATAGGTCAATGTAACACTGTATGCACACATGTAATAGATCAATGTAACACTGTATGTACACATGTAATAGGTCAACATAACAGTGTATGCACACATGTAGTAGGTCAATGTAACACTGTATGCACACATTTAATAGGTCAATGTAACACTGTATGCACAAATGTTATAGGTCAATATAACACTGTATGTACACATGTAATAGGGCAATGTAACACTGTATACACACATGTAATAGGTCAATGTAACACTGTATGTACACATGTAATAGGTCAATGTATTACTGTATGCACACATGTAATAGGTCAATGTAACACTGTATGCACACATGTAATAGGTCAACGTAACACTGTATGTACACATGTAATAGGTCAATGTTACACTGTAAGTTATGATATAAACCCAATACGCTATTTTAAAACTACGTCATTCTATTTTTCAATCGAACATACCGTATTAGAGATGGCAGCATATTCATCTGTTACATACATTATACAATACAATAGATTCAATATTAATGTGTTACCTGTATTGGATGAGTTTAATTATAAATAGAACGATGTAGTTTCACAATAGCGTATTCGGTTTGTACATGTCATAGGTCAGTGTTTTGTGTGATACCTGTTTATGTACATTTTGTAATATCTAATGTAACAAATACAACACTGTTTATATAACTGGTTAATACTGTAAATATAATAGGTAAATACAATTTGTAAATGTAATACTGTAAATAGAACATCATGCACATGTAAATGTAAAACAGTATGCATAATACTGTATATATAACACTGTATACATAACACTGTATAGATAACACTGTATAGATAACACTGTATACATAACACTGTATATATAACACTGTTTATATAACAGGCAAAAGTGACAAGTATCACAATGTCAATATAAAATATAAATGTGTCTTTGCTTAAAAAATTATTGTTTTAATTATTCCAGTGGTAACAGAGAAATGACATGTATAACAACTTCCATAATATATTAAAGAGTGGTTATTTACAATAGTTATTTGATTTGATGAATTTAGTAACAGCCACGATTTACAAAAATATAACACAAGAATTTGCATTATATTCATGCAAGAGTTATCTAACTTGGTTAATGTAGTAGGTTTAATGACTAATAAATACTGTAGGAAGTATTGTGTGAAGTTTCGATCAAATACATTAAGTGATTTTTGAGATATGAACTTGATGGTAGTTGCACACAAACATTTAATCAGTATTTGTAAGTAAAACATATTTAAAAAAATTTTTTTTTAAAAATAACAAAAAAATTTTTTTTTAAAAATATATTCTTTTTAAATAAATAAATTAAATAAATTAAAAAAAAAGTACTCAGCATCTGCATTATATTATGCAATGCAGGGTGTTAGTTGTAACTATGATCCAAGTATGAGTGTCCTAGCACTAGTACTTATTGAGAAATGGTGTAAAAATGAAAACTTAACGTTGGAGGTAAATGCAAAATTCAGCATCAAACAATGTCAATGGACCATGAAATATAAGTCACACTCAGCATCTGCAGTATATTATTCAATGCAGGGTGTTAGTTGTAACTATGATCCAAGTATGAGTGTCCTAGCACTTGTACTTGTTGAGAAATAGTGTAAAAATGAAAACTTCACGTTGGAGGTAAATGCAAAATTCAGCATCAAACAAAGTCAATGGACCATGCAATGTAGGTCATACTCAACATCTGCAGTGTATAATGTGATGCAGGGTGTTAGTTGTAACAATGATTCAAGTATGAGTGTCCTACCACTTGTATTTGTTGAGAAATAGTGTAAAAACGAAAACTTAACGTTGGAGCTAAATATAAATGTTTGACACTCCGCCGTCGGCAGAAAAGCAACACCTTAATCTCGATTTCGCTCCTTCGTCGCAGCGAGACAAAAATGGTGGTCAGTCCAACTTATCAATGTTTTTGGGATCTGCTAAGCTTTAACCAATACTAAACTGGCTAGTCACTGACTACATCCCAACGTGTTTAGAGGTGGGAGATTCATGGCCACTGAAAAAGTTCATGGCCAATAATCACAGAGACTATGGTTGTGTGAGGGTTTGACACACAACCCCTGTATTGATGCATTACAAACTGAGCTAGCAAGACCTAACTAAAACTCAACTTACGCTGTTAATGTAACAGGTTTGTGAAATGTTTTACATCAAACTCATTTATACCTGAATATCCAGAAAGCCTCCATCTTTGTGTAACTTCTTATACTGGACAGAGCTTTCTTTAGCATTCATTCTTACTGGCATTTTGAACCCGAGATCACCTGTACAGCTGTGTTGTCGCAATATATGTTGGTCTGTGTAATACACGGTTCCTAAAAAAGATAAATATTGAGAAGCATAATTTGTTATAGATAGATTTATGTCTAAATTTACAACATTTATATAAGATGAGGTGTCGGGTATAAAAAAAAACTTGGTATGGTTATTACAGCTTCTCCAAATAGCAATCTACATTTTCAGGACAAAATCTGATTACAGTCTAACCTGTGTAAGCGGTCACCTCTATAAAGCAGCCACTTGTCTAAATCAGCCGTATTTGCTATTTCCCATTTCTATGCTTTCAGATCAAATGAACCTGCATTACACAAAAGGCCACCCCGCTCCTTCCCTTGACTTGCTGCTTAAGACAGGTTTGACCTTTTGTAAACACTAGTCATATAAAGAGGTAAATAATACAATTATCTCTAGTTAAAACATGTCCCTAGAAAAAGGAAGATATGTACTTATCACCAAGTAAAACAGAAGACCCCATACTGTTGTCACTAGACAATTGTGAGACAATTGTCACTAGTTGAAGAAGATTGTAGTCATCAATATGGACAGCCTTAGGCAAAACTATTGTCACTAACTAAACAAGACATACCACTGTCACTGGACAGAGGCAAACCATTGTCAGTAGCTAAACAAGACATACCACTGTCATTGGACAGAGGCAAACCATTGTCACTAGCTAAAGAATAGATAATACTGTGTTCAGAATTTCCTTAAGGACACCAAACGATTTGATAAGTAATGCGTAGCTTGTTATGCATAGACACTTGCCAGATTTAAAGTAGACCCTTCCAATTGTTTCTCTCTCCATAATTTCTTTCATCAAATAATTCTTACATATTTTATGACTTCAAATGTGTAAAATCGATTGCAATTTATCTTAATAAATATTTGTATACAAACATTTTGTCGGGAAGGGCCTTTATTAATGTTGTTAGAACTTGCAATAGGGGTGAGACCACAGGTGCTGGGCACGTTGTCATGCCTTACTACCCCACTGCAATAGGTGTCAGGCGCTTTGTCATGTCTTACTACCCCACTGCAATAGGGATGAGACAACAGGTGCTGGGCGCGTTTGTCATGTCTTACTACCCCACTGCAATAGGGGTGAGACAAAAGGTGCCAATCACACTGTCATGTCTTACTACCCCACTGCAATAGGGGTAAGACAACAGGTGCCTGGCACATTGTCATGTCTTACTACCCAACTTTCCCCTTCCCGCTCCTCCAAACCTCACGGTTTCCACATCATCTTGAAAAATACAATTATACAACTACAGTGCTGCCGTTGTTAACAAATCATCGGTGGTAACGAATCACTTACATTTTAACCTATTGTACATTAACAAATAAATTGTTATTCAGATTTTTATTTTCATACGTTTGAAAATGAATCCTTAAACAACAACTGACAAAAATTGTGGAAACAGAAGTCAATGTTTTCAATTAGTTATATAGGTTTTAGTAACTCCTTCGAAAAGAATGAGTTGAAAATGACGTAATCCAAATTACCGCTATCAGAGAAACACAAACACTGTACACACATGCCTAAACAAAAAGTCAAAGTTAACATCTTTAAATATTGTCATTTTGGTGTTCATGACTCTCTACAAAAAAGAAAACAATCGGATAGGTATGTCTTTAAAAGAAACTGGTAATGCCTTTACCGTCTTTTCAAGAGTAGCAAATCAGTAGGGTATGTGAATAGGGCAACCGGGCTACTTAGATGATGAAGTGTATTTCAAATGTTATAGATTATTTTTTCCAAATGTTCAAATTGATCTAAGGAGTGAATGTGTTAATTTATGGCAATGTATGGGCTTATTTTATACAACTTAGATAAAAAATACTGCTTGCTTCATATTTCATACTTTGACAATTTTCAATATAATTAACAGTGTGGTGTTAAGTCCCCACAGGTCAGCAAAGAATAAACCGAAGAAAAACAATCGATTTCTGCAACTTTTAGTGATAGTTTCTGTAAAACTGGTAGTTTGATACTGCACAGTACTTTTTAAACAACACTCAGACATTATCTCATCTTATAGTATGAGCGATTCGTTACTACCGGAATTGACCCTCTATCACCCGAAAAGGTAGAGTTGATAAACAAACGATGTAGGCATTGTAAGATTGAATTCAAAATGCAAACTTCACAGAATGTGATATAGATAATTTCTCTATAATTTGACTGTGTTTCAATTTGAACATTGATTTTGTGAGTATTAAATAAAAAGTGATTCGTTAACACCGGCGACAATGTATAAATATCTTCAACAATGTCCAAATTTTCCTTGTCAGAAGACTTTTACAATTATTTATCACTCATTTATAATACAAAATACATAAATAAACTTACAACAATGACACAAATACACATCACAATCTTACCACACAAAATAATCAATGTTTGTTTATTTTATGGCAGGAAGTGAACACGTTTTAAACGATTTCGGGGATCCTCTGTGTTCATCCTGTAGAGGGACCGAAACCTAAACAAAAAATGTCGAACTTTCAATATTTTGGAGGATTAGAAGGGTAATAACTGAAATATTTATATTTTTCAACTGCTCTGTTTATTTTTATGTTAAATTAAAATAATGTTATTTTATGACAGTTCTTTCATCGATACTTTTTAGCCAGACACGCCCCTTAGTGTACATGTGTCACTAGTTTTCGCGATCAACAACGAAAGAATTTAATCTCACATTTAAGCTTAACGTGGGATTTATCAGGTATAATTGGTGTGTATTCGTTTTTAGAAATGAATCAGATATCAACAAAACATAATAGAATGTTAAAACTTCTTAAAACGTGTTCATAATATCAAAGCAGCTTGGTCAGACCACAGAGGCTAGTCACAGTATATATTCTGTATCCAGGGTATAATATATAGTATAATAAAAGTGTATATGAATTGTAACTGGCCCCTGTGGTGCAGACTATCAAGCCTGGAATGTTCATAAAAACCTCCAGATTACCACATGTCACAGTGTGCAACATGTTAGGAGAGAAAGGTATGTAACATGATGAGAAAATTATGCAGCCAATCCAAGACTTGAACTTGGGACCTGGCATTACAGCCAATGTTCTTCCCAGACTGTAGCCTGATTAAATGAGTCATGGATATCCAACATACTGTTTCAGGAAAGACATGCTGTCAGATGCAAAATGAATTGTCGAAAGGCTACTTGGAGTCTTGCAACATGTCACCCGCTTTCCATTTATTTTCAGTGGTGCGACTCACTCCAATTTTGTGATATACAGATCAGATGGCAAAGTTATGTCTACGTGTGAAGGTGATTCAACAAACCAATGGGTGAGGTTTTAATGTCCTTCCCTCTCAGGGAGTTATATTGTTTGTGTTTTTAGTCTGTCCGTCCCTTTAAAATGTCACAAAATCTTGTTCAGATAATTCCTCACATATCTGTCAACGATTTTAGTTGAAACTTGCTGGGTAGGATCATTGTGAGGTCTCTTTGCGCTTCAGTTTGGTTTTTGACTGAGATACAGCCCTTTGTATTTTCGGAAATAATGGATGGAGATTATATTGGTTAAAGTTTATCTATTTTAATCATTTAGCATACACTTAATTTAACATAGAGCTAACTGACACCTTGGTTAAAAATAAAGAGTGAAAAAGAAAAAAAAAATGAACTACTATTTGGAGGTGATTGGACTTTCGGTTATTTGACTGTTTCACATAACCATTTTCAGCATGATGACTATTTATTACAGGTTAACTGTGATATTTTCCTTGTTTAACACTAAAGCTTTAAGCTTGATGTTTATAACATGATGTAAACATTGAAGATATTCGTGGTAATATATAACTAACAAGCTAGTTAAAATAAATTAGTATAAACTAACTTGTTACTGTAACTGTAGTTGATAGGGTTAGAAGAATGCCTTCGGCGGATACATGGAATGGTGGAACAGGCAAAAAAGAATGCAGACCTAGATCCTACAACTAAACTGAAGGCCCTGGTAAATATCATAAATTATCATCAATTATCATCAATTTTATCACTAATCATCTTTATCAAACACTGACCCAATGTCTGGTTTGTGCTTAATTGTAAACAATTGCATTTTTCTTTTTAACTGAATACAGTCGTGCCATTATACAAGTTATAGTTTCTGTATGGAAGAATTGGAGATTAACACGTTACCCGAGGCCTCGCCGCCTGTCAAATAACAACTTGTTCTACACAGAAAGCAGACTTGCTTCATAATTGTAGATCTAAACTCCAAACTTTTTTTTTTAATATTTTATTTCAAAATTACCATATTACAGAATAACAATATAATGTTTATAAATGTTTATACAAGAAATACATTGTAAAAGAAATAATATAAGATTACGCAATAATTACAAAATATAGTAAAGTTTTATTTGTATTAGTAAGTCGATTAGGCTCGCTTGTGCATTTAGATCTATACATAAATATACATTTAGATAAGTTTTAAAAAAAACTGACTCAGTGATCAGTTTTGTTTATAGATCTATATAGATTGTATATGTATTTGAAACAACAAGCATATGACTAATCATCGCGAGACTTCGAACGACCAGCACCAAACTTATTTCATAATCAAGCTAGTATCAATAAGTATAAACTAATTTAAGTGTTCACACATGAAATATTTATATTTCACTGAAATCAACATTTTCTTTATGATTGGAAACAGTGAAATAGCATTTATAATTTTATAACATAAAATAAAATTCGGAGAGAATCTCTATAATCCATAATTTAGCATGAAATGAATGTGCTACCGTAGGGCTTGTCCATGAGTGGAGCAGATGAGATAGAATCGCAGAAAAAGTTGATAGTTCAAATGAAGGCTACGTATAGTGCAGACTGTGATGAGGTTTACGTTGCGAGCGACACCTGGGGGGCTTTATTCACGGCCACAGCAAATGGTAAGCTTGATCAATCTTTACTAATAATAAGTAATGAATATTCACATATTTTTTTCCCCATATACCGGTGAGATATATGAGGTTTTAATCTATTATCACATCGTCGAATACCACAAGTGATCTATTACGATACTCTCCATTTATCACCACTGGGATACTACATTTGATTTGTGTCCTTGCTGCCAATCAGAGATGCAACTAAATTCCTTCACATTTTCATGAAGGAAAGTTTAGATGGAGAGGATCAGAATTGACACCCGGGGGTATCCGCTATTACTGCAGATTCTAAACTCCAATTTTTTTATTAATGAAACACTCGGAATTTAATCTTCATTTGTTATAATTCAAATAACCCATAAAATTGGAAAAAAACTATTTTGAAAATAAAAGATGTTTGTTAAATATTTAGCATCATTTTATCAAGGGCTAACAGACGATCAGTTACCTAACCTCCCTTTCCTGGGATCCTGGAAGGTTAAACAATACTCAGTCACACCAATCTCTACAAATAATTGATAACTTTCCTACTTGAATCAGTAATGGGAGATAATTATGACATTGTGATGCAATTTCGTATATCAATCATCACAGAGACTGACTGGGTGTGGATCAGAACTCGTGAGCCCTAGATTGATTGTTAGATGTGATAACGACTTAGTTATTCTATTCTACCCTCTCAACTGTGAGAAGTAATTGACATTGAGAGAACATCTAAGATCACTTGGACACATAGAACCCAGAATTGATATGTCAGTATCTTTATTAAATCAACCTAGATTTTCATTTAATTTTCAGATTAACGTTCATAAATTAAACCGAGTTCATAAAAAAATACAATTTTGTTTTGGTGCAAGTGATTTCCAGGTAAACAAAATATGAATATCATTGTACCTTTATGGGGATTTGTAGCTAGATCTGGCATGTATGTAGCTGACTCTCCTTTGTTGTCCTAACAAAACCAGTCTCCATGGCTACACACGAATAATGGTCCATATTGTTATATTTATTTACACATTTCCTGCTGAAATCTACATTTATATTTCAGGAGGGATAGTTTTAATTGCGGGGACAGGCTCCAACTGTCAGCTGATCAACCCGGACAACACTACGCGACGATGTGGTGGGTGGGGTCACCTTATAGGGGATGAAGGGTCGGCATACTGGATTACACAGCTGGCTCTTAAGACTTTATTTGACCAGGAAGACAACTACAAACAGTGCCCCTACGATGTGTCGTGTGTGCGGAAAATTATGCAAGACCATTTTAAGGTGAGATTTGTTAAGTGAAAAAAAAGTGTTTATAACCAAGCTGTATCCATAGTAACATTCATTTAATATAAATCTCTCTGGCTGTTAAGATCTAGTCAACATAAAAATATATATAGCCTTTGTAATTAGTACTTGCTGAACGCCTCACACACCTATTAATTTTGTAATGTTCTACATATAGAGACATGCACTTCTGAAACACTGAACAAATCACAGTGGTTCTGTACGTGTATTGTTTCCATAGATAATGCTCTGTTAATCCAAATATGCAGGAAAAAACATGGAGTTGATCAGATTGTTATTTTCACAATTTTTATGTTTTGATGCTACCCCTTCGTTTTTGACAATTCTGCCAATTTGTCACAGTGTATCACTACGCATCTGTTAACTGTTATATTTTCATCCAACAGTATACAACATCATCCAAACTTGGCTGAACTCATGAAAATGTTCCAATATTCTCATATGTACAAAGAAATATGATCATTTCAAGCATTTTCAACAAAAATAATGCCAAGCCGATTGACACAGCTCTAATTTCTTGTAGCTGTCTCTGGGTGATTATCTAGATGGGATTTTCAATTTGGGCAAACTTGGTACCCTTAATCTTAAGGTTAACATCTCACTACACAGTTGTTTCCCTGTTTTAGTGACATTAACATGATTTTTGCGCTAAAAAAAAGTCTTATGTAATTTGGCTCGAATTCTTAAAATGGTTTATAATGGCTGTGGTTTCTTGCTGTGGATAAGTAGAGTAAAATCTGGCATAGCATATACTGCAAGAAGACTACTCTGGTGTTAAAAATTATAACATTGCAGCATTTATACCATACTTCCAAAAAAAAAAAGCAAATAGAAAAATTTATTGCAATAAACAAAAACAAACTTAGATCACACAAAATTAACTGGTGAAACATGTAAACTAAAATTACAAAAAGTTTACTGTGTACAGTGTCTTGTCGAAAATTTTTATTTTTTTGCTCCATCTTTACTATCTTTAAGTCATCTTTATTATTTTCTTTTCTTTCACACTTAAAATATTACTTGTAAGACATCGTATATAATTACTGTTATATACATTTACCATATATTGTGTTAAGTTTCAAAACTATATAACTTGTATTGATACTTGAAGAGTTTTGTATAACATTGTATTATATCTTATATGGAATAAAAGATATTCATCACACAAAAAAAGTGACTATTATTGGATTTTAACAGATGAGTGTATTTAAGACCATTTTTAAACAACAAACTTGGGCATGTCACTGCACTGTCTTGTGTTTTTTTAACGAGGAAATCCGAAACTTTACTTTCTATAGAACAAAGAGCAAATTTCAACTGTGTAGTGAGACCTGAAGTGAACAAGAAGTTATTTCCATGTGAATTACGTTATAAAATGTAGATACACAGTATCATTGTCAGACATCATCATTCTGTCAATGCCATGATCTGTAGTGCTTCACAATTTCATTTCTGAAACCTCTGAACAGCTTATAAAGTTGTCATAAGGCCATAATAAATTAATTGCTAAATTATCATCCCCGCCTACCCCCTAATTTTCATGCTGCCCCGAAAAAACCCCAAAAAAACATAGATAAATAAAATCCTCCCCTCTCCTTTTTTTTAACAAAAATTAGATGATAACCTAGCAATTAATTTATAATGGCCTAATGTTATTTGTTGTTCTTGCTGCCTCTAATTATTCTCAAAAACTATATCGAGATATGTGTATTTTGACAAATAATAAACTGAAAGTATAAGGATATGATTATATTTTCACTGAATAGATTACGGACAAGAATGGAATGCTGGACTACCTGTATGCCAACTACGACAAGTCTAAGATTGCATCCATGTGTAAACTCTTGTCACAAGGTAAGTTCTAGTACAGCTCAGTCATAATTTTACAAGTTGGTTTTTGGTGATAAGCATCACTTTCAACAGTTTTTCTGTAATATTGAGACGGTGTCTACTTGAGATAGTAGTTTAAGTGCTGCCACATTGGAGTATCATGCTGCAGGCACGTATGTATGATACCCCACCCAGTCACATTATACTGACACCAGGCCGACCTGATCTAGAATTATTCTCTTAATGCTGTGTGCTAATTGAGTATGTTTCTAATACCATTTTTTAAGTCTTTGGTATGACTCGGCTGGGGATCAAACATATTTCCACATGTGAGGTGGACCCTCTACCTTTAGACCATCGCTGTGGTATAGTTTAAGAAGTAAACAGATTAGAATTTAATATTATCCAAAAATATCATCAATTTAACACCTCTGTGCATGTTTTACAGGTCGCTGTACGTCTGTTTCACAGCTGTGATAAAATTAAGTAAAGTAATTTCTATATAATTTGGTTGAGAAAGAATGTAACACACCAACTCTTTCAAGCTAATAAACAGGATTAATGGGTATAGCATACTTATAACAAGCATAGCTGCTTAATGTGAAAAAAACACAGAGAGGTATTGCACTTCTTGTAATAATTATATGAACACAATGTATGAGATCACATTCTATTCTGCATAATTCATGTTGCCATGTTGGGGCTGGTTGACTCGCTCAGTAGGGCTTCTTACTATTCATCCAGAGGTCGTGAGTTAGAATAACCACCCAGCTACAGTCTCCGTGACGATTGATATACGTCATTGCATCTCATTGTCTTTCGTCCCTCGTCACTGATTCAAGTGGGAAAGTTATCAGTTACTTGTGAGGATTGGGTGAACCTGAGTACTGGTTAAGCTTCCAGGATCCCAGGAAACAGTGGTTAGGTTAACCCTCTAAGGCATAGTAATGATACTAAATATTCAAACAAACATCATGTTGCTATATTTATTAACTCATATTTCTTGTTGTGGTAGGTGCCACTGACAAGGATAAACTGTGTCAACACGTGTTTCAGGAAGCTGGAGTTGCTCTTGCCAGGCATATATTGGCACTTGAATCTAACATTGGACAGGTAAGGTCATAATAAATTTGAATTTTTTTAAATTTTGAAGAAAAATTAGGATGAGAATCTAGCAGTTAATTTATAATGGCCTAAATAGTTTAACATATTTAAAAATATCATTATTATCATCACATAGTTTCCCTCGAATATTAGTTACCTTGGCAATTCAGATTTAAGAACTTCCACATTCTTGACAGTGGTATGTCTTATTTGATTTTCAGTTTAAATATATTTATTACTTTCATATTTTGCCAAAAGCAAAGTAAGTTAAAATTGATACAAATCTTGTACAGTGTCTCTACCAGAGAATCTAATCAAGTCACTGTCTCTACTGAGTAGAAAGTTAGTAACGAACAAATGTCCTGCTTCAAGAAAGCAAAATATCCAAATATTAAATCTGAGAAAGTTAGCTTATAGGATTAAAGTAGTACAAAGATTGATGTATCTTAGGTCTACCTCTATCAGTAAAACTACGCAGTATAATAGAACAGAACAGAACAGAAATTTTAATTTTTAGATTTGAGCATCGTCATCGTCATATACAAACATTTTCAATGCATGCAATGTGATGTTTACATTATTATACATGTATATAGTTATAAATCAATATTTGTGAAAATGGTTTTGAACAAAATTATTTTGCCAAATCTAGCAATAATAGTATTTTGTCGACAATATTACCAGTAGTACCGGTATATATGTAATGGTATGTTATTTAACATATTTGTGTATGTGAAATGTTATATACATAATTTATCAGAATGTTTTTGCATTTGAAAGCTTTTGTTTAAAATGATGCTAATTTTGTTAACAACGTTTAATAAGTCTATAAACTTTACCATAGTCGGTCGTCTTGTGTAATATGTTGGTATATATCCATCTCTTATTTGATAGTATAGCATGTGATTTGTTGAAAATGATGTTGAACCCTATTTAAAATGAGATTTGTTTTTCATTTGTAAATGTGTTTGTCATAAATTCAAATGCTAGTTTTGTGCACCCAGACTATATTTCTATACCAGAGTTTGCTGGAAGGTGCTGGAGGTCTACATGTGGTCACAGTGGGATCTGTATGGAAAAGTTGGCAGCTTATGAAAAATGGTAAGCTAGTCTTGGTCACTCAACATGCTTTAAATAATTTCAAATAGGAACGTGTCTCTACATTAATTTTGCTTGCTATATAGATTAATTGAAATTGTTAAACTTAATCACAGTAGACAAATGATATCTATCAACATTATCAGGAACCATTTGACCTTCATTGATGATAAACTAAAGGAATGAATAGCTAAGCAATCATTTAAATTTTTTTCATTTGAAGGAGGCCTCTCATCTCTATGGAAATTTTTAGATTTGTTTACATGTAAAACAATATCACTGCAAGTTGATATAAAAATGGTACTTTATAGAAATTGTGTTCAGTTTGCAATGCAGTATTATGTCTCTACAATATTATGTCTCTACAATATTATGTCTCTACAATATTTGCGAACAGTCACATACAAATAAACATAGCACCTCACTTAGCTACAATGCAAACCAAAGACACAAGACCATACCATTAACCAACTCAATGGATTTGGTGACTTATCATTGCCGTATACCCGCACATGATCCATTCTGATACTCTCCATTTATCACCCCTGGGATATAACACTAGCTTTGCGCCATTTCTACCAAGCCATGATGCAACCATACGATTGGTTCTTTCACTATTTTATGTTCAAATAAAACGATGCAGAGGTAGCATAATTTCCCACAAGTGATGGGTGGAGAGTATTGGAATTGACACCCGTGGGTATCCAATGATGGTGACTTATATACTATGGTTTTACATGCAACACATCAGGACTAGAAGGACAATTTATGTATATGAACTGATAACTTTATATGTTAAGGATTTATGACTACTCATATGCTATATAAAGGATAGACATAGAAACCCTTGAAATTTTTTATATGTATATATGTATTCTATGAATTTGTTTCTTTGTTATTTTTCAATCTGTTTTTGTTGTATTGCATAAATGTTTTGTATCATAAAAAGGGTGGTTCTATTCAGATTCATTCTTGGGTCTTCCTCCACCAATAAAACTGGATAAACTGTATATAAACAGTCATATGTTGACAATGGGATTAAGTCCATTTACTGATACAAAGTAACAGGTGCAGCACCTACAAAGAGTACAGAATAAATATTTTCATACATTGTTATGCCCCCGCCATTTTCATTGGGAGGGCATATAGTATGCTGTCTGTACGTACGTATGAAAATAGTTTCAGACTTATATCTTTAGCTTTAATGAACAGATTTAAACCAAATGTGGTGTGACTTCACATTCAGGTAATACAGGTCAATTTCATTCCTGTCTGATGATTTTTGATGGAGTTGTGCCCCTTTTTTTTGAGTTAGATTATAGACAAATGTCAAGAAACTGGTTTCCACTCGATATCTCTTGATGGATTAGATAGATTTGATTCATAGGTGGTAGAAAGATGTATGGTGATAAACTACAGCTCAAGTTTGATTTCCGGCAAAATCCCTGCATATCATTTAGGTGTTCTTGGCTCTGATTGGCTGATAGCTCCTGACCTCTAAGATCTTTATTTATGTACTGATTTTAATGAATCTTATATTTGGCTTTATATCAACAAGATCCAGGTCAAGTTTGACAATGGATGGAATTGGTGCATATTAATTAGGTGATCTGGACTCTGATTGGCAGACGGTTTCCGACCTCTAAAATCTTTATTGATGGACCAATTTTGATGAAACTTGATATTTGGCTTTATTGATATCTACAATGTAGTTACAAAGCGGGGGCATCTGTGTCCCATTGATGCATTTCTAGTTTTGGTTAGACTCTCAGTCTACTTCAAAGGGTAACAATAGATGAAACTGTACTAGTTTTGTTTTTATTCTGCATCTGTTGGAAAGAATGGCAAAACACAAGATCTTAAAGATCTCACTGACCATTTACCTCCCCTTAATGATGGTAGAAAGATTATTGCGCATAAGAAATAGGAGCTGTGTAAATCTGTAAACCTGGATATTATTTTTGTTGAAAATTCTTAAAATAGTCAATTTCTGTGTACATATGAGATCATTGGAACATTTTAATGAGTTCTGCCCAGATTGGATGACATTGGGTACTGTTGGATGAAGATATAACAGTTTAAAGATGTGTAGTGATACACTTGCAACAAATGGGCAGAATTGTCAAAAATGAAGGGGTGTCATCAAACCATCAAAATTGTGAAAAAAGCAATCTAGTCATATGTTTTTTCTGCATAATTGGACTAACAGAAGACATTCTATGGAAACAACTTTTAGAACCATTGGTAATGTGTTCAGTGTTCCAGATGTGCATGTCTCTAATGTAGAACTGTGCAAAACTAATTGGTGTGTGAGACGTTCAAGTCCCACTGATCTCCGGTCAGCCAGTATTCCACTAAACCAGAAGTTATGTATGTATATTATACTAGATGCCGGTGCATGTTACCAACCATCTGATATTACAAAATGGTTGCTGTCCTAAATATCATTACATGTACTGGAAGGATTGTTGTAAAAACACCCATATTTATTTTTCATTATTTTCTTCAGGGTTTTTAGATGTCATGAAATCAGATCGACCAAACAAGCGGATAAAAGAATTGACTTTACTTGAGCTAAAGCAGCCTGCGAGTGTGGGTGCAGCCTGTCTAGGGGCAAGGGCAGTAGGCTTTACCTTACCCATGGATTATAGCGCAAATGCTGAAGTGTTTTACCATGAGAAGTTCTAGTTGTGACAAGTGTTCAGTAAATACAAGAATCAACAATAGAAACATGAAATGGGTGGACCAGACAGACACAAACACCATAAACAAGCTTTTATTAGCCTTTGAAATCCACAAAACAACAAATTTAGAATAACATTTTAAGATTGTTTTCTTTTAAGAAATTTCCTCTTTCCAGATGCAGCATAACTGTTATTGATGATTTCAAGCTTTCATTTTAGGATGTAGGACAGTGCTTCAAAGAATAAAAAGAGCTATTCTATTCACACAGGCGTCGGCGTCACATCTTCGTTTAAAGTTTTGTATGCATGTCCCAATCTCATTAACCATTGCATGAATTGCCTTGAAAATTTACACAAAACTTCCCAGTCAATAAACCTTTTACAATAACCAAGTAAGGTAATTTTTGTTTAACTATTATGCAAAATATTTGCCCTTGTCAGACTTAGAAATTCTGGTTTAATGCAAGTACCATCAAATCCATATCTCACCAACCACTCAATGTATTTGATTAAAACTTCACACAAGACTTCCTAGTTACCAGACCCACTAAAATAACTAAGTGAGATAACTCTTGCACGAATATAATGAAACTTATGGCCCTTCTTAGACTTAAACATTTTGGTTAAATTTTGGCGTGCAAGTACCATCAAGTCCATATCACAACAAATACTCAATGTGTTTGATTAAAACTTTATGTATGGCTTTGTAGTAATGAAACCAACTAAATTAATCAAGTGGAGTAACTCATGCCAGATATTTTTGCAATTTATGGCCTTTGTTGACTTAGAAATTCTATAACACAGCAGTCACGACATGTATTGGTTTAAAATTTCATACAAGGTATTGCAGTTACCTTCTCAGTTTAGTAAGTTAGACAACTGTTGTTTACTCGGATTTGTCATCAGTCTCAATCAAATTTGTACTTTTGTGATAAATATTCGAATAGTCGAGCAGTCTTATCGACAGCACTTGTTTTATTTGAAATTGAAACATTTGTTTGACATTTGTTTTGTTTTTTATTTACAAATAATAGTAAGATAAAAGTAGAACAAAAATAAAATATTTTGAAAATTTGTCATTTGACAAAAATATTGATTTTGACCTCTTATACAAACTTTGTCATTTGACCAGTTATTTGTTGTTTTGGTGATTTCATAGCCGTGATCATAATTAATAGATTCATTGATTCAATTTCAAGAAAAATATAAAATTTTATTTTTTAAATTGTTTTACGTATTCTTATTGCATTGTATATATATATGTTGTTTTCAATTCTTTTTTATTATTCTAAATATTATTTCTTAAAATTTGCATTATTATTTTCATTCTCATGATTTTGTATGATGACACAAACATTTATATTATTCATAGACACTGTCGCGATATTATTAAAAATTGTTGAAAGCGACACTAAAAACCATACATCAACAACTGGGTTGTCAGTTATCAATATTTATGTTTATTATTTATTTGCATTTATTATTTATATACTTTGTTAATCAGTACATAATGGTGTAATATTTTAATAAATCTTTGATAATTTATTATGTTTTAATACTTGTAGTTTCAAGTAAATTAGAATCAGTGCCAATCCCAGAAGACTGTTTGGAATCCAAATGAATGCCATATCACATTTTATTATTTTTGTCATCTCACAAATAATGCATGAATGATGGTCTTTGTTACTGTAAAATGCATTTTACAAATGTAGGTCAATCGCAAAATAAGCACAAAGCTTTAGTAAATCTCTCTTGGACCTGTTTGCCGAATACAACCAGTTCCACGGTCGAGTGTTGGTACTTCAGAATAGAACAATTTATTATTCATAATTCATTGTAATCCTTAATATAAAAACATAACGTTTTGTTTATCTTTTTAATATGTATTCAAGTGCTACGTGGATATGGTGCAAGGTTTAATGACAACATGGGTGAATTTTATGTAAATAAAGTAATGCTATCTGATGGTTGTTTTTTGTATTTTAATTGCCCTGGTGATGTTTCACTTTTAATGATAATATTGGGTATTAAACTAACCGAAGATGAAGGCTGAGAGTAAACTTTTCTGATAACTGTGTATCCACCATCCATAGTTTACTTTCTTGTTGTATACACAGCTGGGACTGGCTAGCTCAGTTGGTAGCAGTCAGACTCAATCCATTTGACAATGTGTATGATAATTACAGTGACAAAGTATGGTTTAACACCTCCCTCACCAATATTTATTCAAAATATTTTATTCTTATGCTTTTTTTATGCCCCCAAATCTTTTGAGGTGGCATATAGTAACTGCAGTGTCCGTCCGTCTGTCCGTCCGCACGTACGTCCGTCCATCCTTCCTTCTGGTATTTCGTGTCCAGCCTGTAACTTTGTCATGCATAGATGGATTTTGTTAGTACTTGCTACAAATTATCAACGTAACATGACGACTTGTCGCGAGTAAGACTTACACCCATACCTCAAAAGTCAAGGTCACACTTTGAGTTGGTTTGAATACACTTTGAGTCTGTGTGATATTTCCTGTCTGGCATGTAACTTTGTCATGCATTGATAAATTTTATAAATACTTGTTACAAATTATCAACATAACATGACGACGTGTCCTGCATAACACACAAACTCCCACTTCAAAGGTCAAGGTCACAATTTAACTTTGTTTGACAATATTTTCAGTTTGTGAGATTTCGTGTCTGGTCTGTAACTTTTTTTTCACCTATGGATAAGTTTAAAAAACATTTGGCTCAAATCATCAGTATGACACGACAACATGTCGCGAATAAGACCACAGGTATACCTCAAAGGTCAAGGTAACACTTTGAGTTTGTTTGACAAAACTTTGAGTCTGTGTGATATTTCGTGTCCGGCCTGTGATTTTGTCATGCATATATGGATATATTTGTTACAAATGATCAACATAACGTGTCGCGCGTAACACCTAAACATCCACTTCAAAGATCAAGGTCACAATTAAACTTTTTATGACAACATTTTGAGTCTGTTTGAGATTTCGTGTCCGCTATGTTTGTTACCTATCTACCTTACATCAGATGTCAAGGTCAAGGTTACACATATGTCAATGTCATACTTTAATGTAAAAAAAACACATGAAATTGCGTGTCTAGTCTGAAACGTCAATCCATTACTCTTGATAATGGCTGAGATTTTATGAACGCTTGTGTATTCACGCAATATATCGCCGAATCTCGTTTTCAATTATCCTAACTTCCTTTCGTCTCAGGAATGCCAATCAAAATTATTGCTTTGCACAATGAAACTCTTTACAAAACGAGACCATTCCTATCAAATTGTATTAAAAATTGATGATATACTTATGATTATAAAATATTTATACTGCAAATAAAAACACATGGAAAGTACATGAACTTTTACTTAAAAATTCAAGATCATTTTGCATGTTTAAAACATTCTGAAACATTTAAGATTGCATACAGCTTACATTGTATGTACAAAAAATCATTTTCCTGCGAAATCTGAATGATGAATTTGCCAAATTACTAATTCTCCGCTTGCTACTTTATCAAAATTTAGTTGAGAGATGCGAGTGTCCTATCCGTCGCCTTCGGTAAAGACATTGACATATAACATAATTATAATGTAGTATACGTCACTGGTAAAGACGAGTTGTTTTAACTTATCAACACTAATGTTTTACGAAATTAGTGCAACAACTACAAAATTTGGAACAAGATGTCGAATCTAAATTGAAAGACATGGCGAGCGAACTTGCTGATCGATCCGTAACTATGATTAAAGAGACAGATAATTCGAAAGTTGAAAATATCACGGATAACATTGGTGATCTCGAGCGTGTCGGGGTTAACAAAAGAAGAAACACAGCTTACAGTATTTTCATATCTTTATTCATTTATTGAGTATTATTGTTTACATACATAATACAAAACATTAATCAAAATTCTTACATGGCAGAATGAAATTCTCATCAAAACAATACAATTCCCAGAAATGTGTTTAAAATTGTTGAAGTACTTTTGATTACAAAATTTGTATACTGCAGCTAAAATGATTTTTACTTCAAACCTCAATATCTTTAATTCAAGATCATTTTGCGTGATCGAAACATGTTTAAACAACTAAGATAATATACAACAGTTGCCTGTGAATTATGAATGCTTAATTTGCCAAATGGTTAATCCCTCGTGTGCTATTTTAACAAAATTAAGTTAGGTTCAAGTTTCCTATCCTTCTATACAAATCCTTGCTAACTTGAAACTCATATTAGTGTTTTAAATGTTTTCATAAATGTTAAATGAGCCACAATTCCGTTCTGCCGTTAGGAATTCTGTTTCCATTAAAGTTGTTTCATTTATATTAATATTTGAATGTAATAAAAACCACTTTACAAATGTATTATTGATTTAAAATAGACCATCCTAAAACAACCACAAATATGATTCTTGTAAACACATTAACAATTTATAAACTCAATATATCATCAACAGTATCAAAGTTTACTTGACGCACTGTATATTCCATTATCGCATTATTATTGCCTTATATATATATATATGTATGGGTGGGGAGTACTTATACACCATGAATAAAATTCAAACAAAATGCAACTTCATACGTAAATATTTTATAGATGTAAAACATATATTGGACAAAACCACACACAATAGAAGTGTTGCTAGTGGGTTTTAAATTCATCATATTTCAATGATTTTTTAATTTTAAATGTTGACATCCACCAGTCTACACCAGAATACAGTTTTTACAGTTTATTGATCATACACAAATATAGATATGGCAGACATTTTAAATAAGCAACATTGAAACTTATGTATAATTAAATTGGCTTACTTATTAAATTAATGTTGGTTGTTATGGTTTTACAAAACGTTATGAATAGAAGCATTAATCGGGAGAGATATATCAATAAAGTAACTGTCATGCAACCATATCAATATTGTTCAATATAAATAAGCAAGTTTCAAAGGACATTTCTTAATTTTCATTCTGTTGGTAATTGATAAGAATTGATGATTTGTTTCAAGGACTCGTATAGAAGGATACGAAACTGGCATCTTCTGACTAAATGTTGATGAAATAACACGCGAAGGATTAATAATTTGCAAATTAATCCTTCAGTATTCACAAGCAACTGATTTCCTTTACATTAACTGTTAGTTGTTTGTAATCTCAGATGTTTAAAAATGATTCGTTTACGCAAATTGATCTTGAATTAAAGATATTGAAGTTTGGCGAAAAATGTATCGTAATTTGTCGTTATTTTAGCTGCAGTATACAAATTTTGTAATCAAAAGCACTTCATCAATTTTAAACAAATATTCTGAGAATGGCCACATTGTTTTGATTAGAATGGAAGATAAAATAATTGACCTCGAGCTACTGCGAGATTTTGTGTGAATACGCGAGCGTTCACAAAATCTCAGTCAGTTGCCTTTCCTTCTCTATATAATTCCTTGATCTAAATGATTTTTAAATACCTTATAGTTTTACAACTGATTTGTCGTGATATCATTTCTACATACTTAAAATAATGTACATTTTTCGTAACTGATCAAAACATTTACACTCAATTATGAAATGGTATTCGTCTTTTAATACATTGCAATGCTTTCATTTTCTGTCCTGAAATGGAACAGGATTTGGTTTTGTACATCTAGCACATTCAACCTCTAATCTAGGGGATAAAAGTCTTAATCTACTTATAACTTTTCGATATTTTGTTACATTTAATATTTCAAGATATTATTAAAAAGCGAAAAAGTTATTGTTTTATAAATAATAATCGCGATGAGTCATTTACTTATTGCGCAGTTGCTTGAGTTGGAGAGTTCAACATGCGTGATTTGAACGCCTGACTCTTTAAACATTATTATCTTCGTCGGCTTCATAAAAACACTCTCTGTCGTTGAAAGATTTAAAATACATAGCAAATTTCTCAGCAGACACATTATTTGGATTCGACGCTTTTGTGAAACCTTTAAGCATTGTCCAGTAATATGTTGCATTTGATATTCTTGTTTTCAAAAATATTATATTCACGCTGTTTATAGAGTTATTTTCTCAATATAGGTTTATTATTAGATCGTAAACGGTTCATATTCATTCTATTTATATTCGATTTGTTTTTATGAAAAAAGTTTAAATTACTAAACTAAGTATTCCTTGAATCCTTGCACTCCTCATCAAATCATCGGCTTGCGACTATCCGCTTATCAATTGTATGTGTCATAACTGCAGTCGCATACAAACGTTATTGAGGATATGTATGTACAAGTGTACAAATATATAGTTTATAAGAACGATACGGGTGCTAACATTGTTCACATTTTTACTGTTTGAGGGGAGGCTGGTTGTGTCATATAAATTAAAAGTATTTTCATAGACGTTATGTTATCTGAGAATTTTACAAAATACAACAGTTAATAGATTGTAATCATTTTCAATATATAGACATAAATGTAACACTAGAGCTATTGCACGTATATTAAATACATTTGGATACTCGGCATGATACCGTGTTGACGACATAACAGTGAACGTATTAATTTGTGACACTGTTACACCGCATTGCTGATATTTCAAGCACTATAAGAAACACTGTGTAGTTGCAAAAATCGACAGAGAAATTTATTTGTGAAGACGTGTAATTTATACAAACTTTGATAGAAACAAATAATTACAATAATGCTACAGTTACGACTGGTGATGTTAGCTTGTATTATTTGTGGCAACGTGTTAAACGACGTTTTGTCATGTGACCAAGAATTGTTTATAAAAATGGACAGGGACACGATGTAAGTACATTATCATTAAACATAATGTTAAATATGTATAGGCATTACACATACAGAGCTAGACTATACAAAACATATATAAATCCGTATTTATTTTATTTTACGGACTTAAAAGTTTCCCTTTTTGTAATGTTATGAATTGTGCTTGTTCCGGAATAACAACACAAAGGATAGTTTCTTTAAAATGTATAATGAGGCGATATGCAGCATAACGCTTGGTTCTTCTTTGATGGAGTTACTCTCCTTTTTGAATATTTTGAACTGCGGGTGTCGGGAACCTAAAGCAAAGTGAGACAGCGTGTAAGGAACAAGCGGTATGCGTTTACATTCGAAGGAATTATTTCTCTCATTTTTTTTTGTGATTTTCTTAACCTGTCCAGAGTATGGTATTATCGTCACATTTATATGAAAATTTCAATTGAAATAACAACGGATGTGCTTCAGCATATATTTTAAATACTACTATACTGAACGGAATAGCTAACCCGCCACTTTTGTACTTTTAATGTCTCGGTCAAAATATGGAGTGGCGCTATTTAACTTTGTATACAACACCAATAGACAAGTATGTTTTACATAGCCGAGATGTTCTTTCTTATTCAAATCCAAAATTCAAGAACATTGCTTTGATACTTTTGAGAAAATACTTAAAATGTAAGGTAAATAAATTTCAGGTGACTAGTTAGCTGTTTCGTTCAGGTGACTAGTTAGCTGTTTCGTTCAGGTGACTAGTAAGCTGTTTCGTTCGTTCAGGTGACTTGTTAGCTGTTTTGTTCAGGTGACTAGTTAGCTGTTTCGTTCAGGTGACTAGTTAGCTGTTTTGTTCAGGTGACTAGTTAGCTGTTTCGTTCAGGTGACTAGTAAGCTGTTTCGTTCAGGTGACTAGTTAGCTGTTTCGTTCAGGTGACTTGTTAGCTGTTTCGTTCAGGTGACTAGTTAGCTGTTTCGTTCAGGTGACTAGTAAGCTGTTTCGTTCGTTCAGGTGACTTGTTAGCTGTTTTGTTCAGGTGACTAGTTAGCTGTTTCGTTCAGGTGACTAGTTAGCTGTTTCGTTCAGGTGACTAGTTAGCTGTTTCGTTCAGGTGACTAGTTAGCTGTTTCGTTCAGGTGACTAGTAAGCTGTTTCGTTCAGGTGACTAGTAAGCTGTTTCGTTCAGGTGACTAGTTAGCTGTTTCGTTCAGGTGACTAGTTAGCTGTTTCGTTCAGGTGACTAGTTAGCTGTTTCGTTCAGTATATTATGAACACAAATGAATGTAAAATATTAACATATGAAAACAAAATTCCACAATTCCTAATTAAGTTAAGTTTCAATATTTATTGCCATTTGTAATTATAATCTGACTGTGGTGACTGCTATATAAGACTTATATGGAACTTAGTGTTCAGTATTACTTAAATGTACTCTCCTTATCATCCGGCATACATTAGGAAGTGAGTTCGTGTTCCGTCTTTCGATATTAAACATAAAATTACGTCTTTTCACCCTTTGTCATTTGTTTCACAATATGTTCTTTTTTAGTCTCTTAATATTTCTATGTATATTCGTTAATTAAATGATTCGTTCGTTCGTCCGTTAATTAATTCGTTCGATCGTTCTTTGTTCGTTAACTAATTCGTACGTTCGTTAATTAATTCGCTCTTCGTTCGTTCGTTCGTTCTTTTGTTCGTTCATTCATTCATTCATTCATTCATTCATTCATTCATTCATTCATTCATTCATTCATTCATTCATTCAAAATCATCATTATCCTTGGTTTATGTACCGCCTGTCTCTCATGCACACATGAAGAAGTTAACTAGTGAGGATCGGCTCATGAACGAAAGCGATCGATATAATCAAAGTATGTGAACTACTGACTGTCGATATAATCAAAGTATGTGAACTACTGACTGTCGATATAATCAAAGTATGTGAACTACTGACTTACTGACTGTCGATATAATCAAAGTATGTGAACTACTGACTGTCGATATAATCAAAGTATGTGAACTACTGACTGTCGATATACTCAAAGTATGTGAAGTACTGACTGTCGATATAATCAAAGCATGTGAAGTACTAACCCTCGATATAATCAAAGTATGTAAAGTACTGACCGCCAATATAATCAAAGTATGTGAAGTACTGACTGTTGATATACTCAAAGTATGTGAAGTACTGACTGTCGATATACTCAAAGTATGTGAAGTACTAACCCTCGATATAATCAAAGTATGTGAAGTACTAACCGTCGATATACTCAAAGTATGTGAAGTACTGACTGTCGATATTCTCAAAGTATTTTAAGTACTGATCGTCGATGTAATCAAAGTATGTGAAGTACTGACCGTCGATATAATCAAAGTATGTAAAGTATTGACCGCCGATATAATCTAAGTATGTAAAGTACTGACCGCCGATATAATCAAAGTATGTGAAGTACTGACTGTTGATATACTCAAAGTATGTGAAATACTGACCGTCGATATAATCAAAGTTGTGAAGTACTGACCGTCAGAATACTCAAAGTATGTGAAGTACTGACCGTCGATATAATCAAAAAATGTGAAGTACTGACCGTCTATATAATCAAAGTATGTGAAGTACTGACCGTCGATATAATCAAAGTTGTGAAGTACTGACCGTCAGTATACTCAAAGTATGTGAAGTACTGACCGTCGATATAATCAAAGAACGTGAAGTACTGACCGTCGATATAATCAAAGAACGTTAAGTGACCGTCGATATAATCAAAGTATGTGAAGTACTGACCGTCGATATAATCAAAGTACGTGAAGTACTGATCGTCGATATAATAAAAGTACGTGAAGTACTGACCGCTGATATAACCAAAGTGCGTGAAGTACTGACTGTCGATATAATCAAAGTATATAAAGTACTGATTGTCGATATAATCAAAGTATGTGAAGTACTGACTGTCTATATAATCAAAGTATGTGAAGTACTAAGCATCGATATAATCAAAGTATGTAAAGAACTGACTGTCGATATAATTAAAGTATGTGAAGTACTGACCGTCGATATAATCAAAGTATGTGAAGTACTAACCGTCGATATAATCAAAGTATGTGAAATACTGACTGTCGATATTATCAAAGTATGTGAACTACTGACTGTCGATGTAACCAGAGTGTATAAAGTACCGACTGTCGATGTAATCAAAGTATATAAAGTACTGATTGTCGATATAATCAAAGTCTATGAAGTACTGACTGTCGATATGATTAAAGTATATGAAGTAATGACTGTCGGACTTTAATAAATTTTTCATACGCAGTCCTAATTTGATTGAAATTATTGCAGTGTTTTTTTTTTATTTTGTGTGGGTAAAGACACATGACGTGGTGTGATAGTGTGATATAAAGTTAGTGACGTACAATTTGAGTTATAATATCGTAGAATAGAGACAAACGACACGGAGTGTGTGTTATGATAGTGTACGCGGGCTCTCACAGAGAATAGAGAAAAAACAAATGATATTTTTTTTTTTTTTATGAAAAAAAAACAACACATATTTCCGATATGGGATAGCAGAGTAAATATGTTTATTATAAAACTGAGTTGACTGGTTATGCATGCTTTTGATATCAAACAATCAAACAAATATGACAAAAATATGCATATTTTAGTTGATTTCCAAAATAATATGAATGTGCTTTTTTTTCCAGACAAATGAAGAACATTACAAATCAATGGATACAAAACTGCTCTAACACATTAGAAAACATCAGCATCGCCGATATTTTCAGAATGTACGTATGCATATTTATACAGAGAGCATTTAAAAGTAAAGGAAAATAATTAAACAATTTATTTATCAATTCTTGTGGTAACTTATTAATGTTTTACTTGAGCGCATGATGTGCTTTCATATAATGGATTATGCATTTTTTTAAAAATAATTATTCCTGTTTGTACGTATGACAATCAGGTGTTTGTGTCCCGTGTGTTACTGTCAGAATATCGGGCTAACTGATAAACTGATCCATTGGAAGGACGTACTGCAACCAAGAAAAGAAAATCAGACTCGAGTTTATTTTTTGTTTATGAGAAGCAGTTAAACTTCCAACGTCCCTTGACTATCAGAAACTAATCTCGTATTAGTATTCTATCCTTGTCCAAAATTCGGGTGGCACTTTTGGCGTTTGGCGATTTATGTGAATATGAAATGAAGAAATGTTACGTCTATACATACTTTTGTGATATTTTTTTTATTTTTTCCCTTTTTTGATAACAAAAAATAAAATCTTAAAATTGTCTATATGAAAGTTTTGCTGTCACAAAACATACGGTACTAGCGATTAATAATATCGTCTCAATAGCAAGTTGTCTGAGACTCTTCTGAAATACTTATTTATTACCCGTTATGGAAGCAAACATTATGATTTGATTTCAATGACTGTGGAGCGCATGGTTATATGTGACAGAGTGCTGGACCCGAGATCGAAGGGTCGTGAGTTCAATCCTCCATCACGGTCACGCGTACATATAACACGTTATGCTAAGTACTGGTTCTCCATAATACGATATGAAACGTGATTTGTCTAAGTGGGAAAAACTTGTTTCACACTCGTAAAATAAATCAGTAGAATCTTGGAATTTCCTTTAAATCAATGGAAGCTATATTAAGTATTAATATTACACGATAAGTTTGAAATGCCTTTGTGTGACTTTATTATTTTAAACGGCATTCTAAGTTTTAATAATTTATATGCCGCGTGTTTTAAAAACATATTTTAAAATATAAAATACGATGAGGTAGACATATTTTTCTTTATTACAAATCCCCTCATCAGTATCTTGGCACACCAGCAGTTCAGTTCCGCTTTTAATCAGATAAACAAGACTGACACCAATAGTGTATACCTTGATTAAAGTGGTTTGTAAGTAATAACTGTCCCGTTATTAGTCTGGATGGAAGATGTGACTTAAGTACCTTTAATCCTACACAAGAATGACACCAATATTGTATGCCTTGTTTAAAGTGTGTTTGCAAGTAATAACTGTCCCGTTAATAGTCTGGATGGAAGATGTGACTTAAGTGCCTTTAATCCTACACAAGAATGACACTAATATTGTATGCCTTGTTTAAAGTGTGTTTGTAAGTAATAACTGTCCCGTTAATAGTCTGGATGGAAGATTTAACTGAAGTGACTTTAATCCTACGTAAGAATGACACCAATATTGCATGCCTTGTTTAAAGTGTGTTTGTAAGTAACAACTGTCCCGTTAAAAGTCTGAATGGAAGATATGACTGAAGTGACTTTAACCCTACACAAGAATGACACCAATATTGTATGCCTTGTTTAAAGTGTGTTTGTATGTAATAGCTGTCCCGTTAATAGTCTGGATTTAAGATTTGACTAAAGTGCCTTTAATCCTACACAAGAATGACACCAATATTGCATGTCTTGTTTAAAGTGTATTTGTTAGTAATAACTGTCCCTATAATAGTCTGGATGTAAGATTTGACTGAAGTGCCTTTAATCCTACACAAGAATGACACAAATATTGTATCTCTTGTTTAAAGTGTGTTTGTAAGTAGTAACTGTCCCGTTAATAGTCTGGATGGAAGATTTGACTTAAGCGCCTTTAATCTTACACATGGATGACACCAATATTGTATGCCTTGATTAAAGTGTGTTTGTAAGTAATAACTGTCCCGTTAATAGTCTGGATGGAAAATTTGACTGAAGTGACTTTAATCCTACACAAGAATGACACCAATATTGTACGCATTCTTTAAAGTGTGTTTGAAAGTAATAACTGTCCCGTTAATAGTCTGGATGGAAGATTTGACTAAAGTGCCTATAATCCTACACACTAATGACACTAATATTGTATGCCATGTTTAAAGTGTGTTTGTAAGTTATAACTGTCCCGTTAATATTCAGGATGGAAGATGTGACTTAAGTGCCTTTAATCCTACACAAGAATGACACCAATATTGTATGCCTTGTTTAAAGTGTGTTTGTATGTAATAACTGTCCCGTTAATAGTCTGGATGGAAGATCTAACTGAAGTGACTTTAATCCTACACAAGAATGACACCAATATTGCATGCCTTGTTTAAAGTGTGTTTGTAAGTAACAACTGTCCCGTTAAAAGTCTGAATGGAAGATATGACTGAAGTGACTTTAACCCTACACAAGAATGACACCAATATTGTATGCCTTGTTTACAGTGTGTTTGTATGTAATAACTGTCCCGTTAATAGTCTGGATTTAAGATTTGACTGGAGTGCCTTTAATCCTACACAAGAATGACACCAATATTGCATGTCTTGTTTAAAGTGTTTTTGTTAGTAATAACTGACCCGTTAATAGTCTGGATGTAAGATTTGACTGAAGTGCCTTTAATCCTACACAAGAATGACACCAATATTGTACGCCTTGTTTAAAGTGTGTTTGTAAGTAATAACTGTCCCGTTAATAGTCTTGATGGAAGATTTGACTGAAGTGCCTTAAACCCTACACAAGAATGACACTAATATTGTACGCCTTGTTTAAAGTGTGTTTGTAAGTAATAACTGTCCCATTATTAGTCTGGATGGAAGATTTGACTGAAGTGCTTTTAATTCTACACAAGAATGACACCAATATTGTACGCATTGTTTAAAGTGTGTTTGTAAGTAATAACTGTCCCTTTAATAGTCTTGATGGAAGATTTGACTGAAGTGCCTTAAACCCTACACAAGAATGACACTAATATTGTACGCCTTGTTTAAAGTGTGTTTGTAAGTAATAACTGTCCCATTATTAGTCTGGATGGAAGATTTGACTGAAGTGCTTTTAATTCTACACAAGAATGACACCAATATTGTACGCATTGTTTAAAGTGTGTTTGTAAGTAATAACTGTCCCTTTAATAGTCTTGATGGAAGATTTGACTGAAGTGCCTTTAACCCTGCACAAGGATGACACCAATATTGTACGCCTTGTTTAAAGTGTGTTTTTAAGTAATAACTGTCCCGTTAATAGTCTGGATGGAAGATTTGACTGAAGTGCCTTTAATCCTACACAAGAATGATACCAATATTGTACGCCTTGTTTAAAGTGTGTTTGTAAGTAATAACTGTCCCGTTAATAGTCTGGATGGAAGATTTGACTGAAGTGCCTTTAACTTAACCGAACACAAGAATGACACCAATATTGTATGCCTTGTTTAAAGTGTATTTGTAAGTAATAACGTCCCGTTAATAGTCTTGATGGAAGATTTTACTTATGTGCCTTTAACCCTGCACAAGGATGACACCAAGATTGTACGCCTTGTTTAAGTAGATATGCACTGATTTCATACCACAGTGTAACAGTTCAGGCCGAAATCTAAAATGGCCGCCAAAATCATGTATTGAGTAACTTTCAGTATAAGCTCTTGACTTTCAATGCAAAATTGGCTGCGAATGTCGCGGACAATCAGCTTCGGTATTATCGGGACAGTAGATAATCAGTTCAACAAGTGTATTTAATAGAATAATACAATTACAGATATTAGAGAGAGAGAGAGAGAGAGAGAGAGAGAGAGAGAGAGAGAGAGAGAGAGAGAGAGAGAGAGAGAGAGAGAGAGAGAGAGAGAGAGAGAGAGAGAGAAGGGGGTGAGGGGGTTGGTGGTCACGCAAAGGTGACACAAAACACCGTCTGTCACATTTGATCCAATATGTGGGTAACGAACGTACATTGCCAGAGAGTTAAGTAAATTTGGCTAATTTGACCTTAGACATAAGATCTACCATCTAGTATTGCTTGGAATGTACCCCTTGTTTCCCGCTATTTTTTATTAACCGTTATGATTTTAAGTGGATTCGTAATTATCCAATGAAAAAGCTTTGGAAAAAAATATAACTTGAAGAAATGGCATAGATTTTCTATTATAAATATTATTGCTTAGAAACAAACAATCCCCGTTACCTAAATTCACAAAATATTACCAAAACAGAATATATTTGCGCGTTGATGCACGGGAGTTGTATGTTTCAAATAAATAAAGATAATTGATAATCGCACTAGATTAGATGAAACTTTTCAGGAAAGGTAGAAAGATGTTTTATATCAAATAAAGTATATTTCGAATAACTCGATAAAGAACGCTGTTTATCTGCGTGTTGCGATTTTAACCCTTTACTTCATAAAGACGCATTTGGACATCTCTAATATAGACGATTTTGGACATTTAATATAAAAGGCTTTTAAATTATTGGGTGAATTATATTTATATTAACTGACAGAGTGGAAAACAGTGCAGAACTGTTTTCAAAGGCCTTCTGTGATTGGTGCGGGAAAACGCGTATCTATGGAGTAAAGGGTTAAAGTATGTCGGTGTAATATCTGACTCCTTCTAAACAATCCCAGTAATTCTACCACTATTTTGCACATTTTGACGATTTTCCTGCGATTAAACATCATAAATTACGTCTCAACGAAATCTTGTTCTGTAAATAATTTAATTAACAATTTAAACGTCATTGGCGTCATGTTTGTATGGCAACGACGTTGCGTGGTTATCAATAACAGATCATTCACTGCCTAGCAGCGAAGACTATCAGACGTGCATTTTGTTCTTTTGTTTGTATCTCGTCTTTGAGCATTTGACTCTTGATAGATATTGACTTAAGAGAAAAAAAGAATCATTACATCACACTTATAACAAAGAGTTCCTTTATATGCGGTATTTAAAATGGGAAATTGTCTCCCAAAATTGTCTAAACGAAACAAAGTTTGTCCTTCTCCCGTCAGCAAACAGAAACATGACGAAAACGTGTCGGAAATTCTCGGAAGGTCAACACCATTCCAGCGTCCCAGTTATAAGGCACAGCTGGATATCATGTCACAGCTGGAAGACGGTAATTATATATGGTTTTAACTTATATGCTCAATACATTTTATTTATTCTCTTTTCATTTTAAGTTTTAGGATTATAATACTCAACAAGCTATATATAGATATGCCTCATAAATAAGACCACGCGACTTGCGTTAATAACGCACGGAATTATGTATAGAAGACACAATGTGTAATAATACAGACTATATGGTTTTCAAATATGTATAACTAAGATGAATGGAACCTTCAGTTAATGAAAAACGAGATTTCACTAGATATTTAAGACTATTTTCTCTCTCTCTCAATCATTGTTTTATATTATATATTGTTTTGTTTTTCAGAGCAAGATGCCAAAGTTAGCAATGGTGGTTTAGCTTTCATCATAGACTTCGCCGAGGGCGATCCAGAAAGGATGCCATCTAGACTGGCTGGCAGACTGGACGGTGCTATCACACCTGAAAATAAAAAACATGTAACTACAAAACAGAAATTTTCAAATACCTAACTTTGGATTTATGTGACAAAACCTTTCACACAAATTTGGGAATTACATACAAAACTTTAACATGGGGTTTATTTTTTTGTCTTAACTTGTGATAACATACAGAGAAGACTACGGTACACTGAATGATTAGGAATATATGTTGTTGTCTTAGCTAGTTATGAAATTAATTTCTGAGGAATCCGAATCTCGAAATGCACATTTAATATCCTTTTCAATAATTAATTGATTGCATTCAAAGTAAATCAACTGTTAATTAAAGTTCTCCAGGAAAATAATAAGTAATGAAATCATTTATTTTTTTTTCAGATTGAATACACAGCAGACGAGAAAATGCTCCTCGTGGAACTGATGCGTGAAGACATTCTTCAGGAGCGTCGCGTGAACGCCAGACGAGAAATTAAGCAGTACGACGCAGCCAGACGACGCGCAGCGTTAAACATGACACACGAGAGCAGGACCGCATTTGCCTTACATAAGTATTCAACAGTAAGAGTTGTAACGATTACTTGTAATCCTTTGTGTTTACACTCTTACATATGACCGTAACTCCAAACATATTATTACAATGAACTATGGGTAATACAAGCGTATTTGTTACTCGTCTCGTCTCGTCTCATAAGTCGCGTCACCATGTCGTGACTCGCCTCGCCTCGTCATACCACGCAACTTCTTGCCTCGCCTCGCCTCGCCACACCACGCCACGCCACGCAACGTATTGTCCTTGTCCCGCCTCGGCTCGTCTCGTCACACCACGCAATGTATTGTCTTTGTCCTTGTCCTTGTCCTGCCTCGCCTCGCCTCGCCTCGCCTTATCTCGTCTCGTCTCGTCCTTGGGCATTGCCTTAGATATTGTCTTGTCTCGTCTCATTTTGCTTCGTTACGTATCTCGGCTCGGCTCGTCTTGGCTCGTTTCATCTGTAGCCGGTCTTATCTTGATAAACACTCTCATGACTTATTAATTCACACGCACCTTGCATTGTATTCTCAATATAATTGTTATGAATGGAAGAATACTGTGTTCTATGTCATGTGTTTCTATATTTACGTAGGGAAACCCCCAGCCTCCAGGAACGCCGACAGAAGGTCAATGCCATGGCAGAAGATAACAGGAAGAAGGTCAATGTCTTTACTCCTGTAGCAGAGGAAAAATATAGAATATAAGAAATGTTGTTTTTTCCATATTTGTATATAAACATGTTTGATTGATCAAAATATATTTTGAATTTTGAATAACTTATTTTGCTTGTCATTTAATAAACTTACAAATATGACTGGAGTGTTTTGTTCACAATTTAATGAAATATGTATCTGATAAAACATAAATGAAAAACGTATTTGCGTCGGCTACATCTATTCGTATTCGCACATGTGTTCATGATTTTGTAAACACATATAAAGTTTCATATAATATGGGGTCGTCCGTGGTCGATTGTTCTAAGATGCGTTCTCACTTACATCAAACCTATCAGGTCCTTGGGTCGGGCCCAGCACGGTTCCCAAAATATGTGCGAAATTTTGCCTTATAATTGGATTCATTCCGAGCATTAATCGGATTGATTCCATCAATAAACCTTGGTGCAATATATAACATGCCGAAGAAAAAATATGAAGAGAATTTCCTTTAAGACAATCATCCAAAAATATTGAATTCTTTTTATTCGAAACATATTTTCACAAAATCAGTTTATTAGTTTTATTAACTTACATCTGTCGAAGTTAATAATATTTACGGGGGATTAATTAATACTGCCAGCGAAACGACTATCCCACGTTATGAATATTTAATCAAACGAGTCACGAAATCACTTAAAGTAAATAAGCAATTTATTCACGGTACCCAGTTATATATTGTTTCCTTACTTGTAACATAATGATCATGCCTTCACAAACACTTAACTGATGATTTTGACAGTGGGTACACAATTCAATTGTTTGCAAATTTCATACACAACAATAACAAAATCGAACGCATTATCTTTGCAAATTTTGTTGTTTTACCGCAATAAATGGACACATAGCAACGTACATAGGTAGCACGTTAATGAGTTCGAAAAAGGAAAGAATTGCAAATCAAAGATATATATATATATATATATATATATATAGAGAGAGAGAGAGAGAGAGAGAGAGAGAGAGAGAGAGAGAGAGAGAGAGAGAGATAGAGAGAGAGAGAGAGAGAGAGAGAGACAGACAGACAGACAGACAGACAGACAGACAGACAGAGACAGAGACAGAGACAGAGTACTGTACACTATATAATTCAGGAGTATACATTAAATTGCAGCGTTGTTACTTCAAGTAATATTCAGTTGTCAACAATTAACGACGTTTTGCTGAAGTTCAATGTGAGCGACAAAGTCAAAGAATTGTAAGTATAAAACAAATAAGTCTGGTTGCACTCTCGAATTAATGCAAACATATGTTTATTCAGCCTAATATCAAATACTAGTATGTGTTTGATATTAAATCAGTTCAATGTATTGTAACATTACTTTTATTGTGTACACTTTAATGTTGTTGCTGGTTTTAAAGTAATCTTGATAACCTCAGAACTTATATGAATTTTAGAAATTGAGTTTAAAATCGCCGGTATTCAATAAACCATTTCTTAATTACATAATTAAATGGAAAAAAAACATCACAAGACTGAAAATTTACTATTATGGTAATGTTTTCTGTGTGTTTTCTACAATTTATTTATTTTACAATGCTGGTGAGTGGTGACCATTAATTACGTTATTCTATCCCTTTATTGATATATTTCTTCTTTCCTTTCAGGGAAATAATAGAAAGTGGCTTAACAACGGTTCCATCGGATATATTCATCTCATACAGAAAAGTCGAATGGATGTAAGTCACGGAACCAATACATTTTATTTTCATATACAATAATCACGTTATTTGTATAATTGTAAACCCTTCTTTGTGTATCTCAAACACGAGAGGCGAGCTTTTTTATTATAGGTCTCACTTACCTATTATTGCGCCCAAGAAATTAGAGCTGTGTAAATCGGTTGGACATTTTATGAAAACAAGACACTTTTAGAACCATTGGCAATATGTTCAGTGTTCCTGAAGTGCATGTCTCTATATGTAGAACAGTACAAAATAAATCAGTGTGCGAGACGTTCAGTGATAGTAAGTCACTCGATTGAATGAGTGGTGGCCTACATGCATAAGTAGTGACCAATTTGAATGAGAAGAATAGTGAAAAGTGTCTTAAAAGAGTGAATTGTGACTCGTAAAGAGATTAAAAAACAGCATTTCTTTACATTTAATTTATACAGAAACCTCAAGAGCAACGAGATTTCTGTGTTGGAAGTGAATGCTTTCCGTGATTTGGAACACCTTCGGACAATGTGAGTAAACTGCATACACTCTCTATCATAACACAGGCCAATAACATACTGTAGTTATGGCCTTTAATACGAATTTATATATTCACCAAGCTTCGTCCTTAATGTAGTATGATTGTTATCAAATTTATCACGGAAACTTAAAGCTTAAATACGACACATATATTGGTTGATATAACCGAGAGTGTCATACATTTGAATACGCATTGGCACGGCGTTGTTTGTGTCTGTATGTATCACATTTCTCACTACCGAGACTTTCAGGAAGGTGATTATTAATGTAACTAAATAAATCGGCTCAACTGATATAGCTTTATCAGTATATCTATTTGTATTGCAGAAGATACAACAAGATACAAAGATTAAACTTTTATATAAAGTCGGCATGGAGTGGAAACAAACATTAGCCGTGAATAGCGGTATTCCTTTGCTATTAAATTTACCTTTGCAATAAAAATATTTATTTTACAGAATTCTATCAAATAACAAATTAAAAGAAATAGTGCCGTTCGTGTTTAACAATCTACCAGCCTTACGACATTTGTAAGTTATCCAAAATATTATTTATTGCTTGTTATATAAGCGATTAGATGTTGATCTACGTGATGTTCCTGGAGTGAATGCATTAGGAAGTAAGTCAACATCTAATGGCGTCATGGCATTCTATGTAAAATGAAATTTTGAAACATCTGAGCGATTTTATTGGCTGAGGAAATAGGACAACTTCTAAATTTGCTTTGGTGAATAAAATAATAAAACAAAGTGTTATTTAGTGACTATTTCTGATTTAGTATCTGAAATGAACAAATATATGCAATGGCGGGACTAAGCACGTATAAGTAACTTAGTGATTTTCCATTTTGATAAAACACTTTCTCGGAGTTGTGTGTCGACCATGGTGAGGGTAAGGTGGTACAGCCCCATTATCAATTTGTGTGTTTTTAATACATTGTAGATTATGTACTAAACCAATGCAAAGTCGTGTATACAATCCACATTAAACCAAAACCCAGGGTTCCACTTGAAAAATATAATACCGTTTAAGCTATGACTATATGTATGTTAAGGAAACCATTTGTAGTAATCTAATCCTGTGGAGAATGAGATATTAAAAAAAAAACAATATACGGTGTTTATATAATCGTTACACACTAATTATTAGTGTACATGTATAAAACATAACATTGTTACCTTTCATTCATAAGACAATAAAATTTCAATTATACGTGTAACATACGAGTAGCATAACATTTAAATGGCTAGACAATAAGTTAAAATATCATATATGATTTCACATATCAATTACAGTAATTATACATGTATGAACACTTAAAAGAAAAACCTAAGATTAGTACGGCGTTGTTGTGTTTTGTGTGTTATGTTTTACAGACGTATAGACAACAACAGGCTAGAAGTTATTGCTACCAATGCAACTGGATCAATACAACTCGGTGTACTGTAAGTCAGGTAATTTTGTTTGAAAAAACTTTACTGGGTTTTTAAATAAACTGCAACACTTAGTTTTAATTCAAATTTGAATTTTACCGGAATTATATAAATATATTTAATAAGCATAATTAATATGGAAACAAAAGTGGGGCAGATTTGTGAGATAATTGTACATATTTTGATAAACGCACCAGACTTGGCACAATGGTAACCAAGACTATTCCCAGCAAAAATGGCCGCTGTTTTTTAAATTAACATATTTAAATTTGTTGTTTCAAGTTATTGGAATGAATAAACCAATTATGATAATATGTTAGCTATGATGTGTACAGAATTGCTTAACATGATAAAAATTGATATATATTTGTATATGTACATGGCTCTGGCTATGGAAACGGTGTCTGCCCAATAATGAAAAGTGTTAAAAAATGATGTAGTAGGAAGAAAACAGTTATTATCTCTTGTTATTTAATGGTCAGTGTGTGTCTTCCCATCTTTCTTTATTGGTTTATCAAAAATGTACCCCGATTGAAAAAGCATGAAATCCAAGTTTAGGGAAAATAAAAAATAAATTACCAAAACATAATATATTTTTATGTAAACTTACAAATGATAATAACACTTGGTATACCCCAATAGTAACCAGGTATACCCCAATAGTAACCAGGTATACCCCAATAGTAACCAGGTAAACCACTTTACACAACTGCTTAGGAAAAACAATAGAGTCTGGCCAGACATTGTGTATCGCGGACTCTTTATAGAAACGATTGTCCCAAATACCACTGGAGACTAGTTATATGGCAATGACTTGCCAATGCCTTGTTCAGCCAAATGTTTAATCAGCCAGGTTCCTTTCTGAAAGCACCACATGTCTAACAGACAAGAGCGATACAAGTCAAGTGCAATTATGAAGTTTTCATCGCAAACGGACACATTCGCTGTATTTTCTTGTATGTTAAATGCGTTGGCTCACGCATGCATGCATGAATATGTGGTTCTAGAATTACACATATGTGTTCCAGAACTCTTTGTTCGTGAACATGGTCTAGATACCCTCCTAGGCTGTATCAGAATAGTGTAAGTAAGTGTGCTGTTTTCATACCGGACTGAAAGGAGACATTTAAGATTCTTTGGTGCGAGAATGTTGACGATGGTCAAGAGAGTTGCATAGGTTGTATCAGAGTGTGGTTCTTTCGTGCCAAGCCTGCATAATCGCTAAGGCTATTCATGTATGTTAGATGAGTTGAATCACAAATGCATATGGATGGGATGTCCTGAACATTAAGTGACCACCAGTGTCTCCCATACCATCATGCACACTGGTTATTCTGATTTCATTGAGAGCAGTGTGTGATTTTTGTTGATACACAAAACTCTGTAGTTACAGTACAGGTCAATATTCCTAAAATTTGGTTTGAAATTATAGACTTAAAAGAAAAAAATGTATTGACATATTAACGTTATTTTCATCAATACTTATTGGGTAAGAAAACCAATGGAGGCCTTATTGAAATACTTCTGGTCTCCAGGCCAGAGATAGCACAATGCAATCATGACAAGAAAAAAAGGACCATACCACAGTCACCATGAACTAAAATGTTCAGGCATTCCGAAAGCTATGTGGCATAATGGAGGATTTTGGTCATTCATTATGCATTGTAGTGAGTTCACACATATCATTGAAGGCTTTAGTGTTAAAAAACAATTAGACTGATAGAAAGAATGGTCATAAAAAGTCTGACACAGGCTTGAATGTACATCTTGATAAAATAGTAATCTCACTCTTTGTCCATATAAAACAAAACAAGTTTCCTCGAATCTGCCGTCAACCATCTTAAACATATACTGAACGGAACAGCTAAACCCGCCACTTTTTTGTATTTCCAACATCTTCCTCAAAGTAGCGCTATTAAAACTTGTATATGCCAGTAATAGATACATATGTATTTTTACATAACCTAAATGTTCTTTCTTATTTAAGTCCAAATTTCAAGGAAATTGCTTTGATACTTTTTGAAAAAATACATAAAATGTCAGGTACATACATTGTCAGGTGGCGGGTTAGCTGTTCCGTTCAGTATTGTAAAAAGAGAAACAATTAAAACTGCTTTCTCTTCTCGCAGCTTGATGTTTCATGTCGGATTCTGAATGATGATTAAGATCAGTAGCGAAACCATTTTTTCCTTTAGCACCTTTCGAAATCTGGTCATAAATGCAATTTCATTACAGGAAGAAGTACAAAAGTTGGTTTATTAAAGGAATACGCAAAAAACAGTTTATTAGGTTTTGTAAAATATTTAATTATGTTTTGTAAAATAAATGCAGGGTGAAATGTACACCAAAATCAAATTTAGTGTCGGTCAAATCGCATATTTATATAAACAATCTAGACTAAAATAAACGATATCCCAAGAATATTTGATTTTTACGCAACCAGCAGCTAACATACTATCACAAAATGAAATATTAAATGTATTTGATGCAACCGTTAAATAATTGCACAAAGTATTATCAAAACGTCCATGCATCTAAGTCAATCCTATTAACGCCCATGCATCCTAGTCAATCCTATTAACGCCCAAGCATCCTAGTCAATCCTATTATCCCCATGCATCCTAGTCAATCCTATTAACGCCCATACATCCTAGTCAATCCTATTAACGTCCAAGCATTAGTCAATCCTATTAACGTCGAAGCATTTTAGTCAATCCTATTAACACCCATGCATCCTAGTCAATCCCATTAACACCCATACATCCTAGTCACTCCTATAAACGCACAAGCATCCTAGTAACTCCTATTAAGCCCATGCATCCTAGTCAATCCTAATAACGCTCATGCATCTTAGTCAATCCTATTAACGTCAATGCAACTTAGTCAATCCTATTAACGCACATGCATCCTAGTCAATCCTATTAACGCCCATGCATCCTAGTCAATCCTATAAACGCCCATGTATCCTAGTCAACCATATTAACGCCCATGCATCCTAGTCAATCCTATAAACGCCCATGCATCCTAGTCAATCCTATTAACGCACATGCATCCTAATCAATCCTATTAACGCCCAAGCATCCTAGTAAATCCTATTAACGCCAAAGCATCCTAGTCAATCCTATTAACGCCCATGCATCTTAGTCACTTCTATTAAGCCCATGCATCCTAGTCAATCCTATTAAAGCCAAAGCATTCTAGTCAATCCTATTAACGCCCATGCATTCTAGTTAATCCTATTAACGCCCATGCATTCTAGTCAATCCTATTAACGCCCATGCAATCTTGTCAATTATATAAATGCCCATGCATCTAAGTCAATCCTATTAACGCCCATGCAACCTAGTCAACCCTATTAACGCCCAAGTATCCTAGTCAATCCTGTTAACGCCCATGCATTCCAGTCAATCCTATTAACGCCCAAGTATCCTAGTCAATCCTATTAGCGCCCATGCATCCTAGTCAATCCTATTAATGCCCATGCATCCTAGTCAATCCTATTAACGCCCAAGCATCCTAGTCAACCCTATTAACGCCCAAGTATCCTAGTCAATCCTATTAACGCCCATGCATCCTATTCAATCCTATTAACGCCCAAGTATCCTAGTCAATCCTATTAATGCCCATGCATCCTAATCAATCCTATTAACGCCCCTGCATTCTAGTCAATCCTATTAATGCCCATGCATCCTAGTCAATCCTATACACACCCATGCATCCTAGTCAATCTTATAAATGCCCTTGTCAATCCTAATAACGCCCCTGTATCCTAGTCAATCATATTAATGCCCTTATCAATCCTATTAACGCCCCTGCATCCTAGTCAATCCAATAACGCCCAAGCATTCTATTACGCCCACGCATACTAGTCAATCCAATTAACGCCCTAGTCAATCATATTAACGCCCGTGCATCCTAGTCAATCCTATTAACGCCCTAGTCAATCCTATTAACGCCCATGCATCCTAGTCAATCCTATTAACGCCCAAGCATTACATTAACGCCCATGCATCCTTGTCAATCCTATAAATGCCCTTGTCAATCCTAATAACGCCCCTGCATCCTAGTCAATCATATTAATGCCCTTGTCAATACTATTAACGCCCCTGCATCCAAGTCAACCCTATCTTAGTCAATCCTTTTAACACCCTAGTCAATCCTATTAACGCCCATGCATCCTAGTCAATCCTATTAACGCCCAAGCATTCCATTACGCCCATGCATCGTAGTCAATCCTATTAACGCCCTAGTCAATCATATTAACGCCCGTGCATCCTAGGCAATCCTATTAACGCCCAAGCATTCTATTAACGCCCATGCATCCTTGTCAATCCTATTAATGTTCTAGTCAATCCTATTTAAGCCCAAGCATCCTAGTCAATCCTATTAACACCCATGCATCCTAGTCAATCCTATTAACGCCCAAGCATTAGTCAATCCTATTAACGTCGAAGCATCCTAGCCAATCTTATTAACACCCATGCATCCTAGTCAATCCTATTTAAGCCCAAGCATCCTAGTCAATCCTATTAACGCCCAAGCATACTAGTCAATCCTATTAACGCCCAAGCATCCTAGTCAATCCTATTAACGTCCAAGCATCCTAGTCAATCCTATTAATGCCCATGCATCTTAGCAAATCATTTTAACGTCCAAACATCTAAGTCAATTCTATTAACGCCCTAGTCAATCCTATTAACGCCCATGCATCTTAGTCAATCCTATTAACGCCCAAGCATTATATTACGCCCATGCATCCTAGTCAATCCTATTAACGCCCTAGTCAATCATATTAACGCCCGTGCATCCTAGTCAATCTTATTACCGCCCAAACATCCTAGTCAATCTTATTAACGCACATGCATCCTAGTCAATCCTATTAACGCCCAAGCATTAGTCAATCCTATTAACGTCGAAGCATCCTAGTCAATCCTATTAACACCCATGCATCCTTGTCAATCCTTTTAACGTCCAAGCATCCTAGTCAATCCTATCAATGCCCATGCATACTAGCCAATCATTTTAACGTCCAAGCATCCTAGTCAATTCAATTAATCCTAGTCTATCCTATTAACGCCCATGCATCCTATTAACCCTAGTCAATCCTATTTAAGCCCAAGCATCTTAGTCAATCCTATTTAAGCCCAGGCATCCTAGTCAATCCTATTAACGCCCAAGCATCCTAGTCATACCTATTAACGTCCAAGCATCCTAATCAATCCTATTAATGCCCATGCATCCTAGCCAATCATTTTAACGTCCAAACATCTAAGTCAATCCTATTAACGCCCTAGTCAATCCTATTAATACCCATGCATCCTAGTCAATCCTATTAACGCCCAAGCATTCTATTACGCCCATGCATCCTAGTCAATCCTATATACGCCCTAGTCAATCATATTACCGCCCGTGCATCCTAGTCAATCCTATTAACGCCCAAGCTTTCTATTAACGCCCATTCATCCTTGTCAATCCTATTAATGCTCTAGTCAATCCTATTTAAGCCCAAGCATCCTAGTCAATCCTATTAACGTCCAAACATCCTAGTCAATCCTATCAACGCTCATGCATCCTAGTCAATCCTATTAACGCCCAAGCATTAGTAAATCCTATTAACGTCGAAGCATCCTAGTCAATCCTATTAACACCCATGCATCCTAGTTAATCCTTTTAACGTCCAAGCATCTTAGTCAATCCTATCAATGCCCATGCATCCTAGCCAATCATTTTAACGTCCAAGCATCCTAGTCAATCCAATTTACCCTAGTCAATCCTATTAACGCCCATGCATCCTTTTAACCCTAGTCAATCATATTTAAGCCCAAGCATCCTAGTCAATCCTATTAACGCCCAAGCATCCTAATCAATCCTATTAACGCCCAAGCATCCTAGTCAATCCTATCAACGTCCAAGCATCGCATTCAATCCTATTAATGCCCATGCATCCTAGCCAA
The DNA here is from genome assembly GCA_029582155.1 of Panopea generosa. Classification (NCBI taxonomy): domain Eukaryota; kingdom Metazoa; phylum Mollusca; class Bivalvia; order Adapedonta; family Hiatellidae; genus Panopea; species Panopea generosa. The sequence goes on from CM055908.1 coordinate 46,113,418, forward strand.
TCACTTTAACGTCCAAACATCTAAGTCAATCCAATTAACCCTAGTCAATCCTATTAACGCCCATGCATCCTATTAACCCTAGTCAATCCTTTTTTAGCCCAAGCATCCTAGTCAATCCTATTTAGGCCCATGCATCCTAGTCAATCCTTTTAACGCCCATGCATCCTAGTCATTCCTATTGACACCCATACATCCTAGTCAATCCTATTAATGTCCATGCATACTAGTCAGTCAATCTTATTAACGCCCATGCATCTTAATCAATCCTATTAACGTCCATGTATCCAAGTCAATCCTATTGAAGCCCAAGCATCTTAGTCAATCCTATTAACGCCCATACATCCTAGGCAATTCTATTAACGCTCATGCATCCTAGTCAATCATATTACCGCCCATGCATCCTATTCAATCCTATTTACGCCCATGAATCCTAGTCAATCCTATTAACGTCCATGCATCCTAGTCAATCCTATTAACGTCCATGCAACCTAGTCAGTCCTATTAACGCCCTTTCATCCTAGTCAATTCTTTTAACGCCCATGCATCCTAGTCAATCCTATTAACGCCGTTGTAAATCCTATTAACGCCCATGCATCCTAGTCAATCCTATTAACGCCCAAACATTCTATTAACGCCCATGTATCCTTGTCTATCCTAGTAATGCCCGAGTCAATCCTATTTAAGCCAAAACATCCTAGTCAATCATATAAACGCCCAAACATCATAGTCAATCCTATTAACACCCATGCATCCTAGTCAATCCTATTAACGCCCAAGCATCCTAGTCAATCCTATTAATGCCCATGCATCCTTGTCAATCATATTAACGTCCAAACATCCTAGTCAATCATATTAACGTCCAAGCATCCTAGTCAATCCTATTAACACCCATGTATCCTAGTCAATCCTTTTAACGTCCATGCATCCTATTAACTCTAGTCAATCCTATTTAAGCCCAAGCATCCTAGTTAATCCTATTAACGCCCAAGCATCCTAGTCAATCCTATTAACCTCCAAGCATCTTAGTCAATCCTATATATGCCCATGCATATTATTCAATCATTTTAACGTCCAAGCATCCTAGTCAATCCAATTAACCCTAGTCAATCCTATAAACGCCCATGCATCCTATTAATTCTAGTCAATCCAATTTAAGCCCAAGCATCCTAGTTAATCCTATAAACGCCCAAGCATCCAAGTCAATCCTATTAACGCCCAAGCATCCTAGTCAATCCTATTAACGTCCTAGCATCTTTGTTAATCCTATTAATGCCCATGCATCCTATCCAATCATTTTAACGTCCAAGCATCCTAGTCAATCCAATTAACCCTAGTTAATCCTATTAACTCCCATGCATCCTATTTACCCTAGTCAATCCTATTTAAGCCTAAGCATCCTAGTCAATCCTTTTAACGCCCAAGCATCCTAGTCAATCCTATTAACGCCAAAGTATCCTAGTCAATCCTATTAACGCCCATGCATCCTAGTCAATCCTATTAACGCCCATACATCCTAGTCAATCCTATTAACGCCCAAGCATCCTAACCAATCCTGTTAACGTCCATGCATTCTAGTCAATCCTATTAACGCTCATGCATCCTAATCAATCCTATTAACGTCCATGCATCCTAGTCAATCCTATTTACGCTCATGCATCCTAGTCAATCCTATTAACGCTCATGCATCTTAGTCTATCCTATTTACGCCCATGCATCCTTGTCAATCCTATTAACGTACATGCATCTTAGTCAATCTTATTAACGCCCATGCATCCTAGTCAATCCTATTAAAGTCTATTTATCTTAGTCAATCCTATTAAAGCCGTAGCATCCTAGTCAATCGTATTAACGCTCATGCATCCTAGTGTATTCTATTAACACCCATTCATCCTAGGCAATTCTATTAACGCTCATGCATCCTAGTCAATCATATTAAAGCCCATGCATCATAGTCAATCCTATTTACGCCCATGCATCATAGTCAATCCTATTAACGCCCATGCAACCTAGTCAATCCTATTAACGTCCTTGCATCCTAGTCAATTCTTTTAACACCCATGCATCCTAGTCAATCCTATTAACGCCCTAGTCAATCATATTAACGCCTATGCATCCTAGTAAATCCTATTAACGCCCAAGCATTCTATTAACGCTCATGCGTCCAAGTCAATCCTATTAATGCCCTAGTCAATCCAATTAACGCCCAAACATCCTAGTCAATCCTATTTACACCCATGCATCCTAGTCAATCCTATACACACCCATGCATCATAGTCAATCCTATTTACGCCCAAGCAACCTAGTCAAAACTATTAATGCCCATGCATCCTAGTCAATCCTATTAACGTCCAAGCATCTTAGTCAATCCTATTAACACCCATGCATCCTAGTCAATCCTTTTAACGTCATCCTAGTCAATCCTATTAATGCCCATGCATCCTAACCAGTCATTTTAACGTCCAAGCATCCTAGTCAATGCTATTAACGCCCTAGTCAATCATATTAACGCCTATGCATCCTAGTAAATCCTATTAACGCCCAAGCATTCTATTAACGCTCATGCATCCAAGTCAATCCTATTAATGCCCTAGTCAATCCAATTAACGCCCAAACATCCTAGTCAATCCTATTTACACCCATGCATCCTAGTCAATCCTATACACACCCATTCATCATAGTCAATCCTATTTACGCCCAAGCAACCTAGTCAAAACTATTAATGCCCATGCATCCTAGTCAATCCTATTAACGCCCAAGCATCTTAGTCAATCCTATTAACACCCATGCATCCTAGTCAATCCTTTTAACGTCATCCTAGTCAATCCTATTAATGCCCATGCATCCTAACCAGTCATTTTAACGTCCGAGCATCCTAGTCAATCTAATTAACCCTAATCAATCCTATTAACGCCCATGCATCCTATTAACCCTAGTCAATCATATTAAAGCCCAAGCATCCTAGTCAATCCTATTAACGCCCAAGCATCCTAGTCAATCATATTAAAGCCCAAGCATCCTAGTCAATCATATAAAGGTCCATGCATCCTAGTCAATCCTATTAACGCCCATGCATCCTAATCAATCATATTAACATCCATGCATCCTAGTAAATCCTATTAACATCCATGCATCCTAGTCAATCCTATTAACATCCATGCATCCTAGTCAATCCTTTTAAGGCTAATGCATCATAGTCAATCCTATTAACGCCCATACATCCTAGTCAATCTTATTAACGCCCATACATCCTAGTCAATCCTATTAACGCCCATGCAGCCTAATCAATCCTTTCAACGCCGATACATCCTAGGCAATTCTAATAACGCTCATGCATCCTAGTCAATCATATTACCGCCCATGCATCCTATTCAATCCTATTGACGCCCATGCATCCTAGTCAATCCTATTAACGTCCATGCATCCTAGTCAATCCTATTAACGTCCATGCAACCTAGTCAATCCTATTAACGCCCTTGCATCCTAGTCAATTCTTGTAACGCCCATGCATCCTAGTCAATCCTATTAACGCCATAGTAAATCCTATTAACGCCCATGCATCCTTGTCAATCCTATTAACGCCCAAATATTCTATTAACGCCCATGCATCCTAGTCAATCCTAGTAATGCCCTAGTCAATCCTATTTAAGCCAAAGCATCCTAGTCAATCATATTAACGCCAAAACATTATAGTCAATTCTATTAACACCCATGCATCCTAGTCAATCCTATTAATGCCCAAGCATCCTAGTCAATCCTATTAATGCCAATGCATCCTAGTCAATCATATTAACGTCCAAGCATCCTAGTCAATCCTATTAACACCAATGTATCCTAGGCAATCCTTTTAACGTCGAAGCATCTTAGTCAATCTTATTAATGCCCATGCATCCTAACCAATCATTTTAACGTCCAAGCATCCTAGTAAATCCAATTTACCCTAGTCAATCCTTTTAACGTCCATGCATCCTATTAACTCTAGTCAATCCTATTTAAGCCCAAGCATCCTAGTTAATCCTATTAACGCCCAAGCATCCTAGTCAATCCTATTAACGTCAAAGCATCTTAGTCAATCCTATATATGCCCATGCATCCTATCCAATCATTTTAACGTCCAAGCATCCTAGTCAATCCAATTAACCCTAGTCAATCCTATAAACGCCCATGCATCTTATTAATCCTAGTCAATCCAATTCAAGCCCAAGCATCCTAGTTAATCCTATTAACGCCCAAGCATCCAAGTCAATCCTATTAACACCCAAGCATCCTAGTCAATCCTATTAACGTCCTAGCATCTTTGTCAATCCTATTAATGCCCATGCATCTTATCCAATCATTTTAACGTCCAAGCATCCTTGTCAATCCAATTAACCCTTGTTAATCCTATTAACTCCCATGCATCCTATTAACCCTAGTCAATCCTATTTAAGCCCAAGCATCCTAGTCAATCCTATTAACGCCCAAGCATCCTAGTCAATCCTATTAACGCCAAAGTATCCTAGTCAATCCTATTAACGCCCATGCATCCTAGTCAATCCTATTAACGCCCATACATCCTAGTCAATCCTGTTAACGTCCATGCATCCTTGTCAATCCTATTAACACCCATGCATCCTAATCAATCATATTAACGTCCATGCATCCTAGTTAATCCTATTTACGCTCATGCATCCTAGTCAATCATATTAACGCTCATGCATCCTAGTCTATCCTTTTTACGCCCATGCATTCTAGTCAATCCTATTAACGTCCATGCATCTTAGTCAATCTTATTAACGCCCATGCATCCTATTCAATCCTATTAACGTCCATGTATCCTAGTCAATCTTATTAAAGCCGTATCATCCTAGTCAATCGTATTAACGCTCATGCATCCTAGTCAATCCTATTAACACCCATGCATCCTAGGCAATTTTATTAACGCTCATGCATCCTAGTCAATCCTATTAACGCCCATGCATCCTAGTCAATCCTATTAACGTCCATGTATCCTAGTCAATCTTATTAAAGCCGTATCATCCTAGTCAATCGTATTAACGCTCATGCATCCTAGTCAATCCTATTAACACCCATGCATCCTAGGCAATCCTATTAACGCCCATGCATCCTATTAACCCTAGTCAATCCTATTAAAGCCCAAGCATCCTAGTCAATCCTATTAACGCCCAAGCATCCTAGTCAATCATATTAAAGCCCAAGCATCCTAGTCAATCATATAAAGGTCCATGCATCCTAGTCAATCCTATTAACGCCCATGCATCCTAGTCAATCCTATTAACATCCATGCATCCTAGTCAATCCTATTAACATCCATGCATCCTAGTCAATCCTATTAACATCCATGCATCCTAGTCAATCCTATTAAGGCTCATGCATCATAGTCAATCCTATTAACGCCCATACATCCTAGTCAATCTTATTAACGCCCATACATCCTAGTCAATCCTATTAACGTCCATGCAGCCTAATCAATCCTTTCAACGCCCATACATCCTAGGCAATTCTATTAACGCTCATGCATCCAAGTCAATCATATTACCGCCCATGCATCCTATTCAATCCTATTGACGCCCATGCATCCTAGTCAATCCTATTAACGTCCATGCATCCTAGTCAATCCTATTAACGTCCATGCAACCTAGTCAATCCTATTAACGCCCTTGGATCCTAGTCAATTCTTTTAACGCCCATGCATCCTAGTCAATCCTATTAACGCCATAGTAAATCCTATTAACGCCCATGCATCCTTGTCAATCCTATTAACGCCCAAACATTCTATTGACGCCCATGCATCCTTGTCAATCCTAGTAATGCCCTAGTCAATCCTATTTAAGCCAAAGCATCCTAGTCAATCATATTAACGCCCAAACATCATAGTCAATCCTATTAACACCCATGCATCCTAGTCAATCCTATTAATGCCCAAGCATCATAGTCAATCCTATTAATGCCCATGCATCCTTGTCAATCATATTAACGTCCAGGCATCCTAGTCAATCCTATTAACACCCATGTATCCTAGGAAATCATTTTAACGTCCAAGCATCCTAGTAAATCCAATTTACCCTAGTCAATCCTTTTAACGTCCATGCATCCTATTAACTCTAGTCAATCCTATTTAATCCCAAGCATCCTAGTTAATCCTATTAACGCCCAAGCATCCTAGTCAATCCTATTAACGTCCAAGCATCTTAGTCAATCCTATATATGCCCATGCATCCTATCCAATCATTTTAACGTCCAAGCATCCTAGTCAATCCAATTAACCCTAGTCAATCCTATAAACGCCCATGCATCTTATTAATCCTAGTCAATCCAATTTAAGCCCAAGCATCCTAGTTAATCCTATTAAAGCCCAAGCATGCAAGTCAATCCTATTAACGCCCAAGCATCCTAGTCAATCCTATTAACGTCCTAGCATCTTTGTCAATCCTATTAATGCCCATGCATCCTATTCAATCATTTTAACGTCCAAGCATCCTTGTCAATCCAATTAACCCTTGTTAATCCTATTAACTCCCATGCATCCTATTAACCCTAGTCAATCCTATTTAAGCCCAAGCATCCTAGTCAATCCTATTAACGCCCAAGCATCCTAGTCAATCCTATTAACGCCAAAGTATCCTAGTCAATCCTATTAACGCCCATGCATCCTAGTCAATCCTATTAACGCCCATACATCCTAGTCAATCCTGTTAACGTCCATGCATCCTTGTCAATCCTATTAACACCCATGCATCGTAATCAATCCTATTAACGTCCATGCATCCTAGTCAATCTTATTTACGCTCATGCATCCTAGTCAATCATATTAACGCTCATGCATCCTAGTCTATCCTATTTACGCCCATGCATTCTAGTCAATCCTATTAACGTCCATGCATCTTAGTCAATCTTATTAACGCCCATGCATCCTAGTCAATTCTATTAACGCTCATGCATCCTAGTCAATCATATTAACGCCCATGCATCATAGTCTATCCTATTTACGCCCATGCATCCTAGTCAATCCTATTAACGTCCATGCATCCTAGTCAATCTTATTAACGTCCATGCAACCTAGTCAATCCTATTAACGCCCTTGCATCCTAGTCAATTCTTTTAACACCCATGCATCCTAGTCAATCCTATTAACGCCCTAGTCAATCATATTAACGCCTATGCATCCTAGTAAATCCTATTAACGCCCAAGCATTCTATTAACGCCCATGCATCCTAGTCAATCTTATTAATGCCCAAGTCAATCCTATTAACGCCCAAGCATCCTAGTCAATCCTATTAACATCCATGCATCCTAGTCAATCCTATACACACCCATGCATCCTAGTCAATCCTATTAACGCCCAAGCATCCTAGTCAATCCTATTAATGCCCATGCATCCTAGTCAATCCTATTAACGTCCAAGCATTCTAGTCAATCCTATTAACGCCCAAGCATCCTAGTCAATCCTATTAACGCCTATACATCCTAGTCAATCCTATTAACGTCCAAGCATCCTAGTCAATCCTATTAACACCCATGCATCCTAGTCAATCCTTTTAACGTCATCCTAGTCAATCCTATTAATGCCCATGCATCCTAGCCAGTCATTTTAACGTCCAAGCATCCTAGTCAATCTAATTAACCCTAATCAATCCTATTAACGCCCATGCATCCTACTAACCCTAGTCAATCCTATTAAAGCCCATGCATCCTAGCCAGTCATTTTAACGTCCAAGCATCCTAGTCAATCTAATTAACCCTAATCAATCCTATTAACGCCCATGCATCCTACTAACCCTAGTCAATCCTATTAAAGCCCAAGCATCTTAGTCAATCCTATTAACGCCCAAGCATCATAGTCAATCATATTAAAACCCAAGCATCCTAGTCAATCCTATTAACGCCCAAGCATCCTAGTCAATCCTATTTACGCCCAAGCATCCTAGTCAATCATATAAACGTCCATGCATCCTAGTCAATCCTATTAACGTCCATGCATCCTAGTCAATCCTATTAACATCCATGCATCCTAGTCAATCCTATTAACATCCATGCATCCTAGTCAATCCTATTACCATCCATGCATCCTAGTCGATCCTATTAACGCTCATGCATCCTAGTCAATCCTATTAACGCCCATACATCCTAGTCAATCTTATAAACGCCCATACATCCTAGTCAATCCTATTTACGCCCATGCATCCTAGTCAATCCTATTACCGTCCATGCATCCTAGTTTAGGTATTCATAACATTTTTTTTTAAAAAAAAGGACGCAACATATTTTACTTATCAATGTCTAAAATACCTTGAGCTGAATATTCAGTGTCATATTTTCGTATTTGGCGGCAACTTTGAAAAAATCTGACATGGGTCCGTGAGGAAAAATCTTCTGTAAGATATGACTTATCAATGTGTGAAATGTCATGGTCTGGTATAATACAGTTTGTGTTGTGACAACAAAACTAATCTAACAATCATGTTATTTGAATATGGCGTCGTTTTGAAAAAATCTGAATGTTCATTAAGTTATGTTTTATTTATCAGTATGTGAAATTCCATGACCTAGGGTAATACATTGCGTTAAAACAAAATAAATTTCATATTCAGTGTTATTTTTTTACGTATTTGGCGGCTATTTGAAAATGGTGGCCGTTTTGAAAAATCTGACATGGAACCATATTCAGTAAGATATATTCTATCCATATATGCCAAGTTTATTGCTTTTGTCACAAAATGCATAATTTTGCTAAAATATGTCTAAAATCTGCCACAGTTAAAGGATAATCACATGTTTTTAATATTGACATTTGCAACTTCGTGCATTGGGTATTTACTCTTTATTGCTGATGTTAATTTTACACTGCGCCTGGTTCTTGTTTTAAAAGAGGGTTATCGTTTGCAGCATTGCTTCCAATGGAAGATTACAAAAAAAAACAACAACAAAAAACAAAACAAAAAAGAAGTGGAGTGGTGTGGAGTGGTGTGGAGTGGTGTGGAGTGGTGTGGAGTTGTGTGGAGTGGAGTGGATTGGAGTGGTGTGGAGTGCAATAGGGATCCCTTTTATATCCGATAAATATGTTGTGTGATTCCGACCAGAGGAGTTTGTAGTGTTCGTGATGTTTATTACATTGTTTAATTTTACGGTGCTTGTGCTAGTATCGTGATAAACACAGCGATTATTATCATTAATATACTTTTATTGGTTATCACTTTTATAGTGTTTATTATTATTATTATTATAGCATTAAATTTGAGTACTTATTTTATTTCAGAATTCTGGACAACAATCGTCTAAGAAATATTCCATACGAGGCTTTTAAGACAGTTTTGTATTTGTGAGTTAATATCTGTTCTCTATTCAAGCGGGGCGGTAGTGTAATTGATAGAGTGTTGGCCGCTCAAGTTCGATCCCGAGCTCGACCGGATGTCTTATAAAACAACACGCAGTACTGGTTCTACCCAAGAAGCGGACTCGAGAGCCGTTCATATAAGCTCTGAGCTTTCATCGCAATCGAGCTAAAATAAATTAGAATAAACTAAACATTGATTGTGTTTAGCTTTCGTAGATATATAAATGAATGTTCGTGGTAATATAATGGATGTTCTAGGGTTATATAATGAATGCTCTAGTGATATATTATAAATGTTATAGGGTTATATAATGAATGTTCTAATGTTCTAGGGTTATATAATGAATGTTCTAAGGTTATAAAATGAATGTTTTAGTGTTATATAATGAATGTTCTAGTGTTATATAATGAATGTTGAAAGGTTATATAATGAATGTTCTAGGGTTATATAATGGGTGTTCTAGGGTTATATTATGGGTGTTCTAGGGTTATATAATGAATGTTCTAGGGTTATATAATGATTGTTCTAGGATTATATAATGAATGATCTAGGGTTATATAATGAATGTTCTAGGGTTATATAATGAATGTTCTTGGGTTATATAATGGAGGTTCTAGTGTTATATAATTGGTGTTATAGGGTTATATAATGAATGTTCTAGTGTTATATGATGGGTGTTCTACTGTTATATAATGGGTGTTCTACTATTATATAATGGGTGTTCTACTGTTATATAATGGATGTTCTAGGGTTATATAAAGGATGTTCTAATGTTATATAATTGGTGTTCTACTGTTATAAAATGGGTGTTCTACTGTAATATAATGGATGTTTTAGGATTATATAATGGATGCTCTAGTGTTATATAATTGGTGTTCTACTGTTATATGATGGATGTTCTAGGGTTATATAATGGGTGTTATAGGGTTATATAATGGATGTTCTAGTGTTATATAATTAGTGTTCTACTGTTATATAATGGATGTTCTAGGGTTATATAATGGGTGTTATAGGGTTATAAAATTGATGTTCTAGGGTTATATAATGGATGTTCTAGTGTTATATAATTGGTGTTATAATGTTATATAATGTGTGTTCTAGGGTTATATAATTAATGTTCTAGTGTTTTATAATGGATGTTCTAGTGTTATATAATGGATGTTCTAGTGTTATATAATGAATGTTGTAGTGATATATAATGAATGTTCTAGTGTTATATAATGAATGTTCTACTGTTATATAATGGATGTTCTAGGGTTATATAATGGATGTTCTAGTGTTATATAATTGGTGTTATACTGTTATATAATGGGTGTTCTAGGGTTATATAATGGGTGTTCTAGGGTTATATAATTAATGTTCTAGTGTTTTATAATGGATGGCCTACGGTTATATAATGGATGTTCTATGGTTATATAATGGATGTTCTTGTGTTATATAATGAATGTTCTAGTGATATATAATAAATGTTCTAGTGACATATAATGAATGTTCTAGTGTTATATAATGAATGTTCTACTGTTATATAATGGATGTTCTAGGGTTATATAATGGATATTCTAGTGTTATATAATTGGTGTTATACTGTTATATAATGGGTGTTCAAGGGTTATTTAATGGGTGTTCTAGGGTTATATAATGAATGTTCTAGGGTTATATAATGGATGTTCTAGGGTTATATAATGGATGTTCTAGTGTTATATAATAGGTGTTCTAGGGTTATATAATGGATGTTCTAGGGTTATAAAATGGAAGTTCTAGTGTTATAAAATGGGTGTTCTACTGTTTTATAATGAATGTTCTAGGGTTATATAATGGGTGTTCTAGGGTTATATAATGAATGTTGTAAGGTTATATAATGAATGTTCTAGTGTTATATAATGAATGTTCTAGGGTTATATAATGGATGTTCTATGGTTATATAATGGATGTTCTTTGGATTATATAATAACTGTTCTAGTGCTATATTATGGATGTTCTAGTGTTATATAATGGAGTATCTACTGTTATACAATATATGTTCTAGTGTGATGTACTGACTATACTAGGGTTATGTAATGGATGTTCTATGGTTATATAATGGATGTTCTACAGTTATATAATGGGTGTTCTAGTGTAATATAATGAATGTTCTATGGTTATATTATGAATGTTCTAGACTTATATGATGGATGTTCTACTGTTATATAATGGATGTTCTACTGTTATATAATAGGTGTTCTAGTGTGATATAATGGATGTTCTAGGGTGATATAATGAATATTCTAGGGTTAGAAATGGATGTTCTAGGGTTATATAAAGAATGTTCTAGGGTTATATAATGACTTTTCTAGGGTTATAAAATTGATGTTTTAGGGTTATAAAATGGATGTTCCAGGGTTATATAATGGATGTTCTAGGGTTATATTATGACTGTTCTAGGGTTATAAAATGATGTTCTAAGGTTATATAATGGATGTTCTACGGTTATATAATGAGTGTTCTAGGATTTTATAATGAATGTTCTAGGGTGAATATTCTAGGGTTATATTATGGAAGGTCTAGGGTTATATAATAGATGTTCTAGGATTATATAATGACTGTTCTAGTGCTATATTATGGATGTTCTTGTGTTATATAATGGATGTTCTACTGTTATATAATATATGTTCTAATGTGATATAATGACTATACTAGGGTTATATAATGGATATTCTAGGATTATATAATGAATGTTGTAGCGTTATATAAAGAATGTTCTAGGGTTATATAATGAATGTTCTAGGGTTATATAATGAGTATATAATGACTGTTCTAATATGAATTAATGAATGTTCTAGTGTTATATAAAGAATATTCTAGGGTTATATAATGACTGTTCTACGGTTATATAATGAGTATATAATGTCTGTTCTAATGTGAATTAATGAATGTTCTAGTGTTATATAAAGAATGTTCTAGAGTTATATAATGACTGTTCTAGGGTTATATAATGAATATTCTAGGGTTATATTATGGATGGTCAAGGGTTATATAATGGATGGTCAAGGGTTATATAATGACTGTTATAGTGCTATATTATGGATGTTCTAATGTTATATAATGGATGTTCTACTGTTATATAATAGATGTTCTAGTGTGATATAATGTTTATTCTAGGGTTATATAATGGATGTTCTAGGGTAATATAATAAATGTTCTAGGGTTATATAATGAATGTTCTAGGGTTATATAATGAATGTTCTAGGGTTATATAATGAATGTTCTAGGGTTATATAATGAGTATATAATGACTGTTCTAATATGAATTAATGAATGTTTTAGTGTTATATAAAGAATATTCTAGCGTTATATAATGTATGTAATAGGGTTATACAATGGATGTTCTAGGGCTATATAATGAATATTCTAGGGTTATATAATGGATGTTCTACTGTTATATAATGGGTTTTCTAGAGTTATATAATGAATGTTCTAGGGTTATATAATGACTGTTCTACGGTTATATAATGGATGTTCTAAGTTTATATAATGGATGTTAGGGTTATATAATGAATGTTCTAGGGTTATACAATGAATGTTCTAGGGTTATATAATGAATATTCTAGGGTTATATAATGGATGTTCTAGGGTAATATAATAAATGTTCTAGGGTTATATAATGAATGTTCTAGAGTTATATAATGGATATTCTAGGGTAATATAATGAGTGTTTTAGGGTTATATAATAGGTGTTTTAGGGTTATATAATGAATGTTCTAGGGTTATATAATGAATATTCTAGGGTTATATAATGGATGTTCTAGGGTTATATAATGAATGTTCTAGGGTTATATAATAAATAATCTAGAGTTATATAATGAATGTTCTATGGTTATATAATGAATGTTCTAGGATTATATTATAAATATTCTAGTGTTATATAATGGATGTTCTAGGGTTATATAATGGATGTTCTACTGTTATATAATGGATGTTCTAGAGTTATATAATGGATGTTCTAGGGTTATATAATGAATGTTCTAGGGTTATATAATAAATATTCTAGGGTTATATAATGGATGTTCTAGGGTTATATAATGAATATTCTAGGGTTATATAATGGATGTTCTAGGGTTATATAATGAATATTCTAGGGTTATATAATGGATGTTCTAGGGTCATAAAGTGAATGTTCTAGAGTTATATAATGACTGTTCTAGGATTATAATCATAATGAATGTTCTAGTGTTATATGATGAATGTTCTAGGGTTGTATAATAACTGTTCTAGTATTATATAACGAATGTTCTAGTGTTATATAACGTATTATGTGAATTTCTGGCTTTTATTGTTATGCAAACAATTACTTCACATGCGATGAATATGGTATTAAAATAGTTTCCATAATCCCAGGAAAGAGTGGTGAGTTATGATAGCCATGAACGATATAATTCGGCCGTATAACGGATATCAAACCACTTAGTCATGATGCCTTTTAAAATAGTGTTATATTCCATTCATTTGATTGTAATTGAATAATATTTTAGAGCATCTATCATATATTCTTTGTTGCATTTGTTAATGGTTCATATTCTGCGTGTCGGTTTTTATTCAATATAGGAACATTGTGCACAACGATATTTCAGCTATTACAGACATCACTGTAATGGGGAGACTAAGAGCATTGTGAGTGAATCTAGTATAGAAGGTCTTTTCAATGTTACGCGGTAGTGAAACCGAAACTCTCGTTTAGGAAGACAATCTTTAATAATAGAAATATTGTATTTTTATGTAATATATAGAGGATCTTAGACGAGTGCTTATTTATTATAGAATTTGTTAAACGAGTTGGAAAATATATTTAATGCGAGGCTCTGCTGAGCATTATATCATTTTCTGAACGAGTTTAATAAAATCATTAATAAATGAGCACGAAAGTAAGATTCGTTTTATCACATAACTGGGAAAAGTTTACATTTACCGTTTATTTTAACCGATCTTCTCTATGAGGAAAGAGAAAAAAAATCGGACATGTTTGTTTTCCTTAGTTATCGTATGACGTAACGTCTCAAAATAACGTCATTTAACCATGACAAATCAACGTCATTTATATATTCGGACAAGTCCGAAAAAATTTCGGCAGTTTATGTACGAGAGCTGAGTTAAATGGAAAACACCGAACTATGAATCGGAGGTGACATTACACTCAGTTAATATAAAAATATGTCAGATTTATTACACCTCTGCGCCGTAAATAATGTGATAAGTACTATAATTCATGCATGATTGTTAGTGATGTTGTTTGTTGGCGTGATCTGTTTATGCGCCTGGTGCATCATATGCATGTTTGTCAAGAATAGTATGCATCCCTAATAGTTATCCATAACATGAAGTATACATATGGAAAGGCTGTCCTTCTATTCAGTATACACGTGGCAACATGAATGAACGGTGGTTACGGCACGTCAATACATATTTTTTTTTTTTTTTTTTTTTTTGAATGGGGTTTAACGCCATTTTCAACACATTTCAGGTTATATATGGCATATCCAGTTTTACTGGTGGAGGAAGACCTCAGACTGAGTCAGACTGAGTAGAACCACCGTCCTTCCGCAAGTAACTGGAAACTTTCTCACATAAAGTTTTTGGAGCGAGCGGGACTCGAACCTACGACCATAGCGGTGAGAGGTAAATGATCTTGAGACGGCGCCTTAGACCACTCGGCCACGGAGGACCCTAATATACATATTTGGATAATGTCGTCCGCGTAAAGCTAGTAGATGTGAAAATGATAATGATCATTTTTAAAAAAAAACAACACATTTTTAACAACTTACAACTATTATAATCAGACTAACATTTTGATTGTCAAAATCATTGTTAAACTGTAAATATTAAATACAATGTATGCTTCATATTTCACGTGTTCATTTTTACATGTGTATATTTCAGGTATATCGCCCACAACAGACTGGATACAATAAGCCCGGATATTACACTTTTACAAAATTTGGTGAAATTGTAAGATTCTAAAACAGTTTCTAACTTGAATTCTAAATGTAAGATACTCATTCAGTTAGTAAGCGAATGTGTATGTTGACATGGCTATGTTAAAAAAGTGACACTCTAGATATATAGAGAATACCATGCTAATGTCTGATATTATCAATCTTATCAGGTGAAGCTTAGAAAAAAATCAGGACGAGGCACTGACGAGTCCTTGTTTTATTTCGTGTCGATCCTGATAAAGTGGTTAATTTTAGAAATTTACATGGTATTCTATTTATCATGCCAATATTTCTAGCTTTTTTATTCATTTAAAGTAGGGTTAAAAGTCCATGTCAAAATGTATAAGTATACATAATGGCGCCATGTGCCAGATAAACTTGCAATGACGTGATATACGTTTGTTTATCAGGCAGACAGTTAATCAAGAGAAATGAATGCATTGACATGATAAAATATTATACAGGCTCATATGATTGATAATTACATCAAATCGAGGGCTCAGCGCAACACTATTGTAACTCCGTTTTTTCCAAAATTCGTTTTTTTGCATAAATTACTGTAGTTTTACAATGTGCATCTTGTGTTAAAATTTGGTCCTGATATTTTAAATAATTTTGAAAATATTCACTTTTGGTGAAAATATTGTATCTCAAATACACTAATTCTTTAGCGCAAAACTATTGTAACTTGAGTTACAATAGTTTTGCACCAAATAATATCTTGGAGACCTTTATTTATATCGGTGCAAAACTATTGTAACTTGAATTTAAATTTTATTAAACCCAGTTATCCTGTATAACCACACTTTTATTTAGTCCAAGAATATTGCAATACATTAGTTTCAAATGATAGTTCAGAAAAATCTAGCAAGATTTTGAAGAAATACAGGTATAGAGACTTTTTTTTTTTTTTTACTAATCTTTGAAAACATTTTAATTTGATAATAAAGTAATTTTAGTCAGATGAGTATGTTAAATGTTTTATTGATTTGGACATTAGTGACAATGAAATCGATGATTAATAATTCATTGTGCTATAAAAGAGCCATTTGTTGATATTTTGTTTAAAAATCTGATTATTAAAATTTGCAGTGAATTGTTTGGTTTGCATTTTTTCTATAATAAAAAGGCCGTCCAATCGAACAATATTACTCAACATACTTTTAATGTATACCAATTATAACTTTACATAACCAATGTATCCCTTTTGAAAACTTCCAAAATGAGATATTATTCTTATTACCTGGTACTCTCAGTATTATTCTTTTTAATATATCAGTACTAGAAGTCAACACGGTATCTAATTATTTTAAAATGACTGTTAAAGAACCAAAACAATATATTTTAGATATCAATAAACCTTGGTTTCTCAGAATTAATTTGATGTGTGTAAAGGGTACAGCTAGTACTGTGGTTGGTATTATGGGTGTAGAAGGTACAGCTGGTAGTATAGGGGGTATAATGGGTGTAGAGGGTATAACTGGTACTATAGTTGGTAGTGTGGTTACATAAGGTATTTCTGGTAGTGTAGTGAGTATGGTGGATGTACATCTGGTACTATAGTTAGTTGTGTGGGTGTAGAGGTACATCTGGTACTATAGTTGGTTGTGTGGGTGTAGAGGGTACATTTTGTAGTGTAGTGGGTATGGTGGATGTACATCTGGTACTATAGTTGGTTGTGTGGGTGTAGAGGGTACATCTGGTAGTGTAGAGGGTATGTAGGATGTCGAGGGTACATCTGGTACTATAGTTGGTTGTGTGGGTGTAAATGGTACATCTAGTACTGTAGTTGGTATTGTGGATGTAGAGGATACAGCTGGTAGTGTAGTGGGTATGGTGGGTGTAGAGGGTACAGCTGGTAATGTAGTTGGTATGGTGGGTGTTGAGGGTACAACTGGTACTATAGTTGGTAGTGTGGGTGTAGAGGGTACATCTGGTACTATAGTTGGTAGTGTGGGTGTAGAGGGTACATCTTGTAGTGTAATGGGTATGGTAGATGTACATCTGGTACTATAGTTGGTTGTGTTGGTGTGGAGGGTACATCTGGTAGTGTAAAGGGTATGGTGGATGTAGAGGACACATCTGGTACTATAGTTGGTTGTGTGGGTGTAGAAGGTACATCTGGTACTGTAGTTGGTATGGTGGATGTAGATGATACAGCTGGTAGTGTAGTGGGTATGGTGGGTGTTGAGAGTACAGCTGTTAGTGCAGATGGTATCATGGGTGTAGACATTACAGCTGGTAGTGTAGTCGATATGTAGGGTGTAGAGGGTACAGCTGGTAATGTAGTTGATATTGTTGGTGTAGAGGGTACAGCTGGTAGCATTGTTTGTGTTGTGAGTGTAGAAGGTACAGCTGGTAGTGCAGTTGGTATGGTGGGTGTAGAGGGTATGGCTCGTAGCATAGATGATATAGTGGGTGTGGATGGTACAACTGGAAGCATAGTTGGTATAGTGGGTGTTGAGGGTACAACTTGAAGCATAGTTGGTATGGTGGGTGTTGAGGGTACAGCTGGTAGTGTAGTTAATATGGTGGGTGTTGAGGGTACAGCTGGTAGTGTAGTTGGTATGGTAGGTGTAGCGGGTATGGCTTGTAGCATAGATGATATAGTGGGTGTAGATGGTACAACTGGAAGCATAGTTGGTATGGTGGGTGTTGAGGGTACAACTTGAAGCATAGTTGGTATGGTGGGTGTTGAAGGTACAGCTGGTAGTGTAGTTAATATTGAGGGTGTTGAGGGTACAGCTAGTAGTGTAGTTGGTATGGTGGGTGAAGAGGGTACAGCTGGTAGTGTAGATGGTATCGTAGTCGTAGACAGTACAGCTGGTAGTATAGTTGATATGGTTGGTGAAGACAATAGGGAACAGCTGGTAGTGTAGTTGGTAATGTGAGTATAAAGGGAACAGCTGGTAGTATAGTTGATATTGTGAGTATAGAGGGTATAGTTGGTAATGTGAGTATAAAGGGTACAGCTTGTAGTGTAGTTGGTAATGTGAGTATAAAGGGTACAGCTGGTTGTGTAGATGGTAATGTGAGTATGGAGGGTATAGTTGGTAGTGTAGTTGGTAATGTGAGTATAAAGGGTACAGCTGGTAGTGTAGATGGTAATGTGAGTATGGAGGGTATAGTTGGTAGTGTAGTTGGTAATGTAAGTATGAAGGGAACAGCTGGTAGTGTAGTTGATAGTGTGAGTATGGAGGGTATAGTTGGTAGTGTAGTTGGTAATATGAGTATAAAGGGTACAGCTGGTAGTGTAGTTGGTAATGTGAGTATGAAGGGTACAGCTGGTAGTGTAGTTGGTATTGTGAGTATGGAGGGTATAGCTGGTAGTGTAGTTTGTATTCTAGGTGTGGAGGGTACAGCTGGTTGTGTAGTTAGTAATGCAGATATAAAGTGTACAGCTGGTAGTGTAGTTGGTATGGTGGGTATTGATATTAAAGCTAGTAGTTTAGTTGTTATGTAGGTTGTATAGGTTACAGCTGGTAGTATAGTTGGTATTACGGGTGTAAAGGGAACAATGGGTAATTAAGATGGTTGATATGGTATAGTGGATGTAGTTTGTACAGCGAGTAGTTATATGGATGCAGAGTGGACATTGAGTAGTGATGTTGCAGTTGGTATAATGAATGTAATGGTTGCAATGGGTAGTGATGTTGATATTTAGGGGGTTGTGAGTAGTGAAATAAGTAAAGAATTATAGAGGATGTAGAAGGAACAGTGAAGAGTTGAGATGGTATGGTGGATGTAGTGTCCATGAAACAGACGGTAGCGATGGTGGTATGGTGCAGTGGGTAAAGTGGGTAGTGATGTTGATATAATGTGGATTGTGAGTAATGAAGTTGGTATGTGAATGTTTTGGGTAGTGATGTTGGTATTGTTGATGTAAAAGGTACAGTATGTAGTTGAGTCTGAATGGTGGGTGTAGAGGGTACAGTAAGTAATGAGGTTCTGGTTGGTATTATAGATAATGGTTGGTAGAGAGAATACATTACCTATATACTGAAGTAATGTAGAGGGAACATTGGAGTTCATAAAGTGAATGTAGATGTAACAGTGGATAATGGTACTGGATTGGTGGGTGTAATGGTTCAGTGGTTAATTAGGTCAGTATGATGGATGTAGTGGATGCAATGGGTAGTGGGATTGGTATGGTGGATGTTGAAGGTACAGTGGATAGTTGAGTTGGTATGGCGATGGAGTGGATACATGTAATGAATATAAAGGATTAGTGTCTTATGGATTTGGTTTGGCTGATGTTGAGGATGTAATTGAAGATGGTGCTAGTATACTAGCTGTAGAGTGTAAAGTTGATGATGTTGGTATGGTGGTTGTATAGGGTACAGTGGGTATAATGATGTTAGTTTGTTGGTGTAAAGGGTACAGTACCATGGTGGTGGAGTTGGTACATGTATGAAGACTAAAAGGTGTTATTAATTTGATATGATGGATTTTGAAGGTGCAGTTGGAATTGGAGTCAGTATGACAAATGTAGATGGTACAGTTGTTAGTGATGTTGGTATAGTGGGCCCATGGGGCACAGTACCCACTTACTGCTTGTTTAAATTTAAAAGATAACTTTTTCCAAATTTTTAACTAAATAAAACACAGGTTTATTTTTGTCTATTTGTCTGTCTATAAATGAGGTTTTAACCAAAACAACCATGTAGTATGCAATTTGATCTCAACTGCCTATTGCACCCTAGGTAAAAATTCATCAATATTTTTTATAAGACTGAAAACAACAGTTTTATTATCTTATTTGATATTTACTGGTTATTAATATCAAAATGTCGCATCCTTAAACATGACAGTTAGTTACTATTATGTTGTGGTCCAGATAGTATCTGCATACTATATAAATTTACACAATATAAATACTAATTTGGAAATTTAATTTTATATATTAACTTATATTAACATAATTTAATACTTTCATAACTGAAATATTATGCTTTACAATGTTAATGACATAGGTTAATTGTTTGTTAACATGAGAACCATCAAAATTATTGTATTTTTAGGCTAAAACATAAATAATACAGCTTTATATACTTTTGTATATGTTTTTCTTTATTTCCAATACTTCTTATATGTTTGTGTTAAACTTTAATAGAATTAAAATTGATTTTGGATTAATAACAACATAATTTTAAACAGTTTTATATTGAGTTACAATATTTTTAAACTTAGAAATTAATTATTTATCTCGTAAAACTTGGTGCAAAACTATTGTAACTTGAGTTACAATAGTTTTGCACCAAATATAAATTCAGTTTTATTGAATTTTCAACGCAACACTATTGTAACTCAAACTTTTACAAATAAATCAAGTAATACTAAAGCTTTAATTGATAACACTTGTTAATAATGTAAGTAATGCAGTTTTCATTTGAATTTTGAAAACTATTTGCAAAAATATCTAAAGACGAAAATAAAAAACAGTTTTTTCCTTCTCCTGAACAATTTGCAAAAACCTAGTTACAATAGTTTTACGCCAAGCCCTCGAAATATTATATACAGAGAGATTTTGATGAAATCATTTATATCATGTATGTGTATAAAAATTGGAATTAAATAAATACTTTCTAAAAATGTCTGTTATAAATCGCTGCATCTCTTAAGAACGACATGATGAATGTTGAAACTCGAAAACTGAAAAACCAAAGGACGCGCTCTGCGACTAACTCTTCAAATCCCCAATCGTACATAGGCCTACTCGGCCGATTCCGTCATTCTTCGGTATTAGACTCAATTAGGATAATCGGCGAGGTGGTCCGAATAGTAACTCCTATTTCATAACTCCAAAGTGTTTAATGCGCTTTAAGGAAATTACCAATGTAACTTGCACACGTAACCTATAGTGACACTATTTTTAGCGGGTCTTTCTTATCTTGGCAACGCTCTCCTGGTAACAAGTTTTGAATTAACGGTGGCTTTAAAATAATAACAGATAAGTCACGCAATAGATAAAGTCAAATGAATTATTCTAAACAGATTAATGTGCAGAACTTCACCTGTCTGACATAACATAATTATATATATATAAAAAACTATTTTCAAATTTGATTGAAAAGTTTACTGTAAGAAAACTTACAGGTATACTTACATACTGTACGATCTGTTGAGTGATGGAAGGGATGCTGTCTATGTACACTGCTCTTGGATCTCCGATTTGGATATATTGACCACACATGAAATGTTTTTGATAGTTGTTATTCTTTTTTAGAAATGTCAATAACAACAATCTGACAACACTTCCAATTGAAACCGAAACCATATTCAACCGCAATAAATCACACGTGTAAGTATCATACAATCATTAATACTTGCACAAATAAAAAGGAATACACATATTCTGTGTGTTAGCCAAACTACACACGTGTTACATGTCTCGACAGAGACGTGTGTTAAATTATGTGAAATGTGTTACGTTCACCTTTAAATTTTTTTATACAATCATTTAACGAAAACTAGAAGTGCCTCAAAAAGATTTTTTGTTTCAAGTAGCTGTTAGTAACAAAATAAACAACATATTTGGGAAGCTGACATCAAAGCTTACATTCGAAGATAAAAAACTACATTTAAGCGGTTTTAAAAGATACATACAGTATCTCTATTTCGGCTTAAGTATAAGCAATGAAGTTATTGGCGTCAATTCTAATCATATGGGGCCATCAAGAAACAACAAATCATAATATTCTGAAAAATCTCAAAATAAGGCCATAATAAATTAATTTCTGGATTATTATTCCCGCCCGCCCTCTAATTTTCATTCCGCTCCAATCCATTTTATTATTAGATATATATTAAAAAAAAAAATCATAATAATAATAATAAAAAAATAAAAAATAAAAAAATAAAATCCTCCCCCCCCCCCACCCGCCCCCTTTTTTTTAAAAAAAAAATGGATGACGATCAGGTAATTAATTTTTAATGGCCTTTAACATACGTTTTTACCCTTTATATATTTTAGCTATGATAAATTTTAGCTATAATTCTAAATAAACCTATATTGCATGAAACATGTTTTGTCATCTATGGGTTATCATATGCTTGTTTTATTCTCCTATTTAGGCAACTAGGAAACAACCCTTGGGTATGTGACTGTACGTTGATTTGGCTTATAAAACTGATTAAACGTGGTTACACCAGCGAAACGATATTCTGCGACAGTCCCGCTAACATCAGTATGGCACAGTTTGACATCACAAGTATGACATGTGACGTCATGATATTAGACAGTCCAGGTAATTTTGAACAGCTAGTCTAAACTAACATTCTAATCAGAGAGTTGAGAGTAATAAATAGTTTCAAAAGAAATATTTGCTCGTAAGTGAATACTGTAACACTGTACCACATGGTTTACTTTCAAATAAAAATTTTAAACGTGTATATTTTAGATTTCAGATTTTAGTGCCACATTATCAAACTATTGTTAGCAATATTTACATTTTTAGAATAAACTTTTTGTATTTTATCAACAAAAAAAATGATTATATTTACAAAATCATTAATGAAGTAATTTAACATACACATGCTAAAACTGTAAACGTGTCTCAAAATAGTGATAATATTGCTTTGAAATTCATCCGGCGTTTCTTTTTCGTTTCAGTTAGTTGTAGGCCTAATACAAGTTATATCGATAATAGATTTGTAAAAACAATGTCTCGGAGGTGTTTAAACCGTTATGTTACAAACTTTAAAACAAACTATATTATGTTTATTATATATTTGTTAATTAATTTATGTTGTTTTATAGTTGTATGAAGTGTATGTTGTTTTTCCTAATTGCTTGTGATTACAATCATATTGTATACATGTATTTATGATTTACAGTACTATCCCAGCCAGTCATATTCTTAGGAGTGGCCACAGGCATCATTATAATGGTGTGTACCGCGGTATCTATTGTATGTCTGTGGAAAACAAGAACATCAAAGGCTAGACTACCGATAAAGGTTCATAATTCTATTAAATTGATTTATTCAGTTCTATGACTTCAAAACTTGTAATATATGGGATATGACTTATTTTTGAACATATTTTAATTGTTAAAGCTACTTATCATGCTATTTGTATATATGAATAGTATCAGCTGAAAAGGGTATTATCCATCAGCATATCGCATTTTATTATTAAAAACTGACCAGTCACTGTTAATCGTTCCATTCTGCATCAATAATGGTAAAGAATGGTTTAAGAGTGTGTTCAAATAAAATGACGTTAAACTGTGAAATAAGTATAATAGGGCACCCGGCAGGTCGCGCATACCTTAAAAGCGCCAATAGTAAAACTATTTTAAGAAATCAGATATCATCTCAGATCAGATCTGAAATGAACTGATTAACAATAACTGGTCCCTAATATTTAGAATAAAAAAATAGTCTTATGTAACTCTATACTGAATATCAGGGTGGTAGTAACCATAATATTCCCTACAACCGCACTCAATAGTGTATATTGAGTGTGATAAGCCATATAATCCCGTGCCAACAGGCACGTTATTATTTCTATGCTATGTATTGCATAATGTTTACATGATAAATGACTGTATGGGTTATATATGATTTATTAAACGTATAATCATATAAATGATTATAAACATGTTAAATTCATGTTTATATTAAGTGTATACGAATGTCTTTATGCCGTACATTTGGCCAGTTTCATCTCACGGTTATTGTTTTCCATCTATTGTAATCCATTCCGATACTCTCCGTTTATCACCCATGATATTACACTAGCTCCAATCCACAATGAAACCATATGATTGGTTCCTTCACGATATCATGAAGGAATTGTTATCCAATCGCAACGCTAGTTTCATGCAAAAACGTTAGCTGCACTTTGTTCTGTTCTTTCAAATAAAACGCCGCAGAGCTAGCGTAGTTTCCCACGGGTGATGGGTGGAAGATATCAGAATTGACACCCGTGGCTATCCGGCGGTGCCCTCCATTTGCCCCTGAAAACGTCTGAGATTTGCAAGAGTTTTGAATAGCAAAGGTATTTGAAATTGAAGATATATGACCAAACGGAGACGTAGTATTCAAACGACCTGACAATTTGATCAAACGGGTATCTACAGCTGTCAGTGTTAGGCTAAAGAATATCCGGTAAAATTAGAAATGGGCGAACATGCCCTGCCGTAATCTGATATGAGAATAAATAATATTTCTATTAATAATGTCATACATTAGCAGCTACTATCTTTCATTTGTTCAGTTTAATTTTTTGGGGCTCATGTCTATCTTTACTTATGACAGTGATTGTGTATTAAAATATAGTCAGTACTTTTATATGCATGGAAACGGGAGAATTAAACACTGTTATGTAATAAACAAAATCCTAAACGAGTAGAAAGTGGGACATTAAACACATCGAGAATTGTAATAACGTGTCACATATATTATTAAATATAAGAGAAGAAAGTGGGAGAATTACACACATATATTCAGTACACATATATTCAATACATATATTCAGTACATATATTCAGTACATACACATATATTCAGTACATATATTCAGTACATACACATATATACAGGTACAATTTGAAAATTGAATTGATTACATCCTGTGATATAAAACGATTTGTATTCCAGTATCAGAAACACCGCCGCAGCACTGTTGTGTCAACATCAAACGACGAATGTTTCTATGATGAATGGAACAACATACATAATTCGGTAATATTATAACTTGAATGTATTATACCAAACTTGGAAGTGTTTCACTTTTAAAAAAAAATTCGCCGTAAACGAAAACCAGCAATGCGACATTGTATTTACATACCCAGCAATGGTTCAAATCATGAAGAAATGGTATATTTTATGGAAATGAATCATTTTAAACGTCGATCAAAATTTGAATACACAAAGAAGAAATTATCAAATTGACGACTTAAGGCTATTTTTATCGTAAGTTAGTTTGTAAAATACAGTCCAGGAAGTAATGATACATGATCCTTGTGTGTTATGTAGACACATTAATTAATCAATTCCAATATTTACTTTGTGTTGAACTATGGTTATTTGATAAATAAAACTGACACCCAACTGTCATGTACATGTTAAATGTGGGGTTTGCCAACAAGTATATTGTATTTTTCATGGTGACCTTGGTTAACTACTACATCAATACCATATAACGGTTTTGTGGCAACCCTTAGTGTAACAAAATCATTTTTTGTAAAATTGTTTTACACTAAAGGTCACAACCGCAACCCTTAGTGTTACAAACATATTTTGTTACACTAAGGGGCAATATGTTAAATACTGTTTCAAATGTAACAAAGTTTCAGAAATAATTTCTTCACTATCAATAGTGTTGATAATTGACAGTGTAAACTTCTTAAGTTTTTTTTCAACTGCAGGACCACGCGTGGTTCTTGGGTGCTATGGCATAAAGGTATCAATGTTCTACATTCATTCTGCATGTTCTTTTGTTGCATGATACTGTTAATTGCCTTCCTGTGAACGCCATATAATATTTTATGTGCTGTAACCCTCCATTCATTCACTCACCTACAGGATATTGGGTTTGGCGACACAAATGGCAAACTTCGTCTTATCAAGTTGATTGGTCGAGGAGCATTCGGTGACGTCTACAAAGCTTCTGCTTCCGGTCCAGATAACAACTGGAGAAACGTTGCTGTGAAAAAGTTAAGAGGTAAATGTGCAATACGTTGTTGAATATACACGTTGCTTTGGTATTCTAGTCTATGCAAGTTATGACGACAGTGACACCCTTGTCCCAAACTTGTCTCCAGGACTCACACTAAAGTTATCTCCCTTGGGTACTCCGTACAGATGAAGGAGGTAGAAATAACTGTAGTTCTATTTTCTTCTTTTTTCAGGGATTTGTATTGCATTGATTTATTTTTTCTACCATGTGTCAAATGGTAAGTATTTTAGAAATCACCACTGAAAATTTGATGCTCATACCAGATTTCTGGGCAATTCTGTGTCATTTCAGAATGGTTGCTTCGAACCTTCTTAGTTGACATAATGTTATTACTCTGGAAATTGATATGTATCACAAAAGCATTGGATTAAAAAACAACAACAACCTGGTCGAGGTATGCTTTCCCCCCTTTATTTTTGCATATCTTCAACTAGTGTAGAATTTGAGCCCAGACCCATGTTGCAGATTTTGTTTTTTCACCGTGTTTTGGACATAAACTATTCAATAGAGCCCTATGGGAAATGTAATAGTGGTGTGAGATGTCTATGCTTAATTCACGTGTCGTTGTATAATACGCTACCTTGATGATAACGGATATAGGAAGCTGCATGGCGATATGAAGGGACAATCAACATTGTAATAGGCGGAGCCATTGTGTAGTGGATAGAGTGTTGGCCGCTCACTCTACAGATTGTGGGTTTGATCTCCAACTCGAACCGATGCCAAACAACATTCCTTACCGATTCTAACAAGGAAGCGGACTCGAGTGCGGTTTGAATGGGCTCTGGGTTTCTTTTGCAATCGAGTTACATATATTAATTAAACATAAATTTATATAGTCATTTGTTGTACAGTCCTCTGCTTTTAATACGTTCTAATATCATATTAAAACTATGTTTAAACGGTTGTTTTGAAGATATTTGGTTCTGCAAAATAACCCTGGTTTGATTTTACTGAAGTTAAAATTTAAAACACGATTTAATCTTTTTAATAATAGCTGCATCATATAAAATGTTTTCAAGACCAAACTATGTATATGCGGCAACGACATAATTAATATGAAAATGAAACTGTCCAGAAATAACAATGTTAGTCTGAAATTAAGTTTGAGAGTGAGAGCATATTCAATTCGAGATGTTTTGTAAATACACATGCCGGGAACGATTAGCTCAGTCGGTAGCGCGCCTGACTATCAATCCAGGGGTCGTGAGTTCGAATCCCCGCCCGGCCACAATCTCTGTTATGGCTTATATACGACTTTGTGTCTCATTGTCGTTCGTCTCTCACTGCTGATATAAGTGGGAAAGTTATCAATTACTTGCGGAAATAGGGCGTGTTCGAGTACTGGTTAACCTTTTAGGATACCAGGAAACAGTGGTTAGGTTAATTGATCGTCTGTTAGTCCTTGATGATATAAACATGACGCTATATAGTCGGTCTGTCGGTTGGTTGGTCGGTCGGTCGGTCGGTCGGTCGGTCGGTCGGTCGGTCGGTCGGTCAAAATCAATCACTCAATCAATCAATCATTCAGTCAATCATTGTGAATATAGAGCCTGTTCTTTCTGCGTAATGTGTACGCTACTTTTGCACTGATGTATATGTTTGCTTATTGTTTGCTATTATCATACTGTCCCCTATCTCAGACATCAGACTTAGAATAACTGGGTCTAAGGTAGAATAATTTATGAACCTACCACACGCTTTAATTATTACATGGTATTGTTATTACAGTACAAATTCTTGCCATTTTTATACTCTTTGATCTTGTTTATTAAAGACGAGACGAGCATCTCTGCACTTGACAGAGAATTTCAGCACCTAACGGCCATCGGAAAACATCCAAATATCATCCAGATTTTCGGATCAGGGGTCATAAATGGTATGTATATTAAGAAAGGGCTACACGTATTCAATTCTTTCATTTTCATTAAATGGAGTTCGTTAGAAGTTTATCAACTACATGTGTTAGGTTATTAGGTATAATGTATTAACAAAGCAAAAAAAATGAAAAATATAATTACCTCCAGTTTTGCTACTTCTGTTTACAATTCGGTAACTAATCCTGGTATCAGCTATTTCGTATATTTGTAATTATCAGCTCTTCCGTATGTTTGTTATTATAAGCTCTTTTGTATGTTTGTAATTTGTAATTATAAGCTCTTTTGTATGTTTGTGATTATCAGTTCTTCCGTATGTTTGTAATTATTAGCTCTTCCAAAATAAACTAACAAAATGAATGAAACATATATTACACGAATAATCTAACAAGATGAATAAAACATATATTACATCAATAAACTAACAAAATGAATAAAACATATATTACATGAATAAACAAACAAGATAAATGACATATATTACATAAATAAACTAACAAGATGAATGACATATATTACATGAATAATCTGACAAGATGAATACAATATATATTACATGAATAAACTAGATGAATACAATATATATAACATGAATAAACTAACAAAATGAATAAAACATGTATTACATGAAAAAATCTAATAAGATAAATGACATAAATTAAATGAATAAACTAGCAAGACGAAGGACATATATGACACAAATAAACTAACAAGATGAATAAAACATATATTACATAAATAAACTAACAAGACAATGACAAATATTACATGAATAATCTTACAAGACGAATGGCATATATTACATGAATAAACTAACAAGATGAATGACATATATTACATAAATAAACAAACAAGATAAATGACATATATTACATGAATAATCTAACAAGACGAATGGCATATATTACATGAATAAACTAACAAGATGAGTAACATATATTACATGTATAAACTAACAAGATAAATAAAACATATATTACATGTATAAACTAACAAGATGAATAAAACATATATTACATGAATAAACTAACAAAACAATGACAAATATTACATGAATAATCTAACAAGACGAATGGCATATATATCATGAATAAACTAACAAGATGAATGACATATATTACATGAATAATCTAACAAGACGAATGGCATATATATCATGAATAAACTAACAAGATGAATGACATATATTACATGAATAATCTTACAAGACGAATGGCATATATATCATGAATAAACTAACAAGACGAATGACATATATTACATGAATAATCTAACAAAACAATGACAAATATTACATGAATAATCTAACAAGACGAATGGCATATATTACATGAATAAACTAACAAGATGAATGACATATATTACATGAATAATCTAACAAGACGAATGACATATATTACATGAATAAACTCACAAGATGAATGACATATATTACATGAATAATCTGACAAGACGAATGACATATATTACATGAATAATCTGACAAGACTAATGACATATATTACATGAATAATCTGACAAGACGAATGGCATATATTACATGAATAAACTAACAAGATGAATGACATATATTACATGAATAATCTAACAAGACGAATGGCATATATTACATGAATAAACTAACAAGATGAATGACATATATTACATGAATAATCTGACAAGACAAATGACATATATTACATGAATAATTTGACAAGACGAATGACATATATTACATGAATAATCTGACAAGACTAATGACATATATTACATGAATAATCTGACAAGACGAATGACATATATTACATGAATAATATGACAAGACGAATGACATATATTACATGAAAAATCTGACAAGACGAATGACATATATTACATGAATAATCTGACAAGATGAATGACATATAGTACATGAATAATCCGACAAGATGAATAAAACATATATTACATGAATAAACAAACAAGATGAATAAAACATACATTACATGAATAAACAAACAAGATAAATGACATATATTACATAAATAAACTAACAAGATGAATGACATATATTACATGAATAAACTAACAAGATGAATACAATATATATTACATGAATAAACTAACAAAATGAATAAAACATGTATTACATGAAAAATCTAATAAGATAAATGACATAAATTAAATGAATAAACTAGCAAGACGAAGGACATATATTACACAAATAAACTAAAAAGATGAATGAAACATATATTACATGAATAAACTAACAAGATGAATAAAACATATATTACATGAATAAACAAACAAGATAAATGACATATATTACATGAATAATCTAACAAGACGAATGGCATATATTACATGAATAAACTAACAAGATGAGTAACATATATTACATGTATAAACTAACAAGATGAATAAAACATATATTACATGAATAAACTAACAAGACAATGACAAATATTACATGAATAATCTTACAAGACGAATGGCATATATTACATGAATAAACTAACAAGATGAATGACATATATTACATGAATAATCTGACAAGACGAATGACATATATTACATGAATAATCTGACAAGACGAATGACATATATTACATGAATAATCTGACAAGACGAATGACATATATTACATGAATAATCTGACAAGACGAATGACATATATTACATGAATAAACTAACAAGACGAATGACATATATTACATGAATAAACTAACAAGATGAATAAAACACATATTACATGAATAAACTAACAAGACAATGACAAATATTTCATGAATAATCTAACAAGACGACTGGCATATATTACATGAATAAACTAACAAGATGAATGACATACATGTATATTACATGAATAAACTGACAAGACAAATGACATATATTACATGAATACTCTGACAAGACGAATGACATATATTACATGAATAATCTGACAAGATGAATGACATATATTACATGAATAAACTAACAAGACGAATGACATATATTACATGAATAAACTAACAAGATGAATAAAACACATATTACATGAATAAACTAACAAGACGATGACAAATATTACATGAATAATCTAACAAGACGAATGGCATATATTACATGAATAAACTGACAAGACAAATGACATATATTACATGAATACTCTGACAAGACGAATGACATATATTACATGAATAATCTGACAAAATGAATGACATATATTACATGAATAAACTAACAAAACGAATGACATATATTACATGAATAAAGTAGCAAGAGGAATCAAAAATAAATTACATGAATAAACTAACAAGATGAATGACATTTATTACATGAATAAACTAACAAGATTAATGACATATATTACATGATTTATCTAACAAGATGAATGATATATATTACATAAATAAACTAGCAAGATGAATGACATATATTACATGAATAATCTAACAAGATGGATGACATATATTTCATGAATAAAGTAACAAGACGAATGACATATATTACATGAACAATCTAACAAAACGAATGGCATATATTAAATGAATAAACTAACAAGATGAATGACATATATTACATAAATAAACTAGCAAGATGAATGACATATATTACATGAATAATCTAACAAGATGGATGACATATATTACATGAATAAAGTAACAAGACGAATGACATATATTACATGAACAATCTAACAAGACGAATGGCATATATTAAATGAATAAACTAACAAGATGAATGACATATATTACATGAATAATCTAACAAGATGAATGACATATATTACATGAATAAAGTAACAAGACGAATGACATATATTACATGAATAAACTAACAAGACGAATGACATATATTACATGAATAATCCAACAAGATGAATGACAAATATTACATGAATAAACTAACAAGATGAATGACATATATTACATGAATAAACTAACAAGACGAATGACATATATTACATGAATAATCCAACAAGATGAATGACAAATATTACATGAATAAACTAACAAGATGAATGACATATATTACATGAATAAAGTAACAAGATGAATGACATATATTACATGAATAAAGTAACAAGATGAATAAAACATATTACATGAATAAACTAACAAGATGAATGACATATATTACATGAATAAAGTAACAAGATAAATGACATATATTACATGAATAGACTAACAAGATGAATGACATATATTACATGAATAGACTAACAAGATGAATGACACATATTACATGAATAAACTAACAAGATGAATGACATATATTACATAAAAAAACTAACAAGATGAATGACATATATTACATGAATAAACTAACAAGATAAATGGAACATAAATTACATGAATAAACTAACAAGATGAATGACATATATTACATGAATAAACTAACAAGATGAATGAAACATATATTACATGAATAAACTAACAAGATGAATGACATATATTACATGAATAAAGAATAAAATAACAAGATGAATGACATATATTACATGAATAAACTAACAAGATAAATGACATATATTACATAAATAAACTAACAAGATGAATGACATATATTACATGAATAAACTAACAAGATGAATGACATATATTACATGAATAAACTAACAAACCGAATGACATATATTACATGAATAAACTAACAAGATAAATGGAACATAAATAACATGAATAAACTAACAAGATAAATGACATATATTACATGAATAAACTAACAAGATGAATGAAACATATATTACATGAATAAACTAACAAGACGAATGACATATATAACATGAATAAACTAACAAGATGAATGACATATATTACATGAATAAACTAACAAGACGAATGACATATTTATATGAATAAACTAACAAGATGAATGAAACATATATTACATGAATAAACTAACAAGATAAATGGAACATAAATTACATGAATAAACTAACAAGACGAATGACACATATAACATGAATAAACTAACAAGATAAATGGAACATATATAACATGAATAAACTAACAAGATGAATGACATGATTACATGAATAAACTAACAAAATGAATTAAAATAAATATCATGAATAAACTAACAAGATGAATGACATATATAACATGACTAAACTAACAAGATGAATGACATATATTACATGAATAAACTAACAAGATGAATAAAACGTATTACATGAATAAACTAACAAGATGAATGACATATATTACATGAATAAACTAATAGGATGAATAAAACGTATTACATGAATAAAATAACAAGATGAATGAAACATATATTACATGAATAAACTAACAAGATGAATGGAACATAAATTACATGAATAAAGTAACAAGATGAATGACATATATTACATAAAAAAACTAACAAGATGAATGACATATATTACATGAATAAACTAACAAGATGAATAAAACGTATTACATGAATAAACTAACAAGATAAATGACATATATTACATAAAAAAACTAACAAGATGAATGACATATATTACATGAATAAACTAATAGGATGAATGACATATATAACATGAATAGACTAACAAGCTGAATGACATATATTACATGAATAAAGTAACAAGATGAATGACATATATTACATGAATGAACTAACAGGATGAATGACATATATTACATGAATAAAGTAACAAGATGAATAAAACGTATTACATGAATAAAGTAACAAGATGAATGACATATATTACATGAATAAACTAACAGGATGAATGACATATATTACATGAATAGACTAACAAGATGAATGACATATATTACATGAATAGACTAACAAGATGAATGACATATATTACATGAATAAAGTAACAAGATGAATGACATTTATTACATGAATAAACTAACAGGATAAATGACATATATTACATGAATAAAGTAACAAGATGAATGACATATATTACATGAATAAACTAACAGGATAAATGACATATATTACATGAATAAAGTAACAAGATGAATGACATATATTATATGAATAAAGTATATTAATAAACTAACAGGATGAATGACATATATTACACGAATAAACTAACAGGATGAATGACATATATTACATGAATTAACTAACAAGATGATTGACATATATTACATGAATAAAGTAACAAGATGAATGACATAAATATCTCTGTTAGTCAATATGATTTATGAAACTTCTACCTCTAAATCCATTCTTGTAAATACATGGCGCCCATATTTAGCTTATTAAGAAAATGTATACATGGCTTGGCGCCACAATCTGTCTTTTCAATGCATCGGTATTGATAGCCTACTGTGGGAATAGATTTAATTACTGTTATAAAGTAAAACACGATCGAACAACATTTCCCTGAACATAGATGGTCTACTGTTATGTAATTCCACGTAAGATTAAGATCAACTGCTATATTTGCATATGTGTAAGAATCTTCCAAATGGCGGAAATGTCCATTTTGTATTTTTTTCATGTTCATTATGTGTTTAAATTTACAAACCCTCTGTGGTTCCAAGGTGTCAATAATGGGATAATAAGAAAGGACCGCTGTAGATTATGCATGTCGGAAGGGGCGACAAATTGAGTATTGAAGCTCTGCAAATGTCTAAGTTCACACCTAATGCATTTGTTGGTTTGTATTTTGTAATCTCTATGCCAATTTGTTATTTACCTATTGGTGTTATATAACCTGGGTATGTCTTGATACGTCGTAAAACCCCAAACTCGTTCATTCATTCAATTTTTATCAGGATCGCCAATAATTGTAATGGAGCTTGCCGAGCTCGGAGATCTACTGGCTCACCTCAGACATTTAAGGCGGTCTTCTAGCAAATTAGTGAACAATCTCGACCAATCAGAAGAAAGATCTTATCTTCAGGCCAGGAATCCGCAAGTGTTTGTATTTTTGTGGAGTATTGCTAAAGGCATGGAGTTTTTATCACGGTTAAAGGTAAGTAACTCTAACATAATTACAACAGAAGAATATTATTGTTTTCCTTTTGGTTTAAAAACATATGAATTACATTTCAACGTCGTTTGACTGATTGATTGATTGATTGATTGAATGGATAAGCGACAAGCCGATCGACCGATGAACGCATGCTCTGCATGCTCGTCTTGGTATTGAGAACATTTGTGCAAAGTAACTGCAAACTCTCTCGAGTGGTTTAAAATGGCATGGAGCTGACACGAAACACTGCCTAATTGACCTCTCAGCACAACCTTGACCTTGAACCGATATAACTAGCGGTTACGCTCTTTCAATATGTCACACATTTATGTCAGTTATTAAGCGAAAATTCCATGCTTCATTATAGAGATTAACTAAGGTTTTTATTTTGTTTACAGATCGTGCACCGCGATTTAGCAGCAAGGAATGTTCTTTTGACAGAGGGTCCAAATGCCAAAATATCGGATTTTGGCCTGTCACGTGATATATATGAGTCGGGATACTATTTTCAAGAATCTCAGGTAGTTTTAGTATTGATCATATGGGACGCTAGTTTGCTTTTCTAAAAAACAAACGTCTTGACAAGTTCGGCCGAGAATAAAAATAATTTTATTTAGCGAAAATCGAATAACGTTTTTGATTGGTTGATTCAAACAATCGGACTACCTCAGATATTTACATAGTATTTCAAAAGAGTATCGTTTGGATGTTCAATTCTATATTCATTATTTCTATATTATTAGATATTTTCTATGACAAAGATATTGTGCAAGACAAACTGCCATGACTTCCGTCCGAATAGACATCTTTAAATTTCATTATAACATAACCATTGCAGAGGTGTGTTCGTTTCTGATCTTACTACCAGATCCAAACGTTTCCTCTACAAAACTTGCCAAGACGTTTGTCTTTTAGAACAGCAAGCGTCGAATATGATCAAAACTAAGGTAGTTTTCGTCAGTGATGTAAATATCTATCTGTAACGCCCAAATAGCTAGACTGTTTTGACACATTGTATTGCTGAAATGCCTAACTGCGACGTCAAATAGCTACGTTGTCTTGACACGTTGTACTGTTGAAATGTCTTACTGTGACGCCAAATAGCTACGCTGTCTAGACAAGGTGTACTGTTGAAATGTCTAATTGCGTCGACAAATAGCTATGCTGTCTAGACACATTGTACTGTTGAAATGTTTAACTGTGACGTCAAATAGCTACGCTTTCTTTACACATTGTACTGTTGAAATGTCTACTTGCGACATCAAATAGCTACGCTATCTTGACACATTGTACTGTTGAAATGTCTACCTGCCACGTCAAATAGCTACGGTGCCTTGACACGTTGTACTGTTGAAATGTTAACTGCGACGCCAAACAGCTACGATATCTCTACTCATTGTACTGTTGAAATGTCTAACTGCGACGTCAAATAGCTACGCTATCTTGACACCTTGTACGGTTGGAATAACTAACTGCGACACAAAATAGCTACGCTATATCTACAAATTGTACTGCTGCGACGTTACATAGTTACGCTGTCACGTACGGTTGAAAATCTAACTGCGATGCCCAAAAGCTACGCTATCTCTACACATTGTGCTGTTGAAATGTCTAC